>CM019739.1:3430298-4030298 GCA_009761775.1 Ficus carica
CCAGCATTTCAGTATCTGTTCTCACCGGTGAGATCAAAGTTGGAGACACAAACACAAACTTCTCAGCTTGCCCGTTAATCCTACATAGTTCCTCCAAATATCTGCATAAGTGTATCAAAATTGTTACTCTACCTGACATATAGAATAATTTTCAGATAAATTTTTTTTCAGAGATAGAATGTCGTACCTCATGTAGACTAATACACAATTTGCACTGATTTCTTGTAAATTAATGAACTCATAAATATCTTCAAAGCTCAGAAAGACAGGCATTTCAAAAGTCATGATCATGTATGGTATTGGGACCTCAATCTGATTACCTTGACGTATGGAACTATGTGCATAATAAGCCAAAGGCCTCATCGTCATGTTCATGCTATTAAAGTCGAACAAAGGTTGTTGTTGTTGCGCACCTTGTTGTACCTCAGTTCGAGAGTTGATCGTTTTATTTCCAAGTTTTTTTTGGCATTTTTTTCTGCCAGCTGCTTGGTCAGGAACGTGACTACGCCCTCGACTCGCCTTGTTCATACTTGTGTCGCGCTCAACTAATCTTTTAGGCCAAGCAACAAACCCATTAACAGCATCCTCCACAGTGGTTGCCTCGTACGTCGGTATAGGTAATGGTGATTATTTTAATTTTGGCACATTGATTGACACTCGTACGTTCTGTAATAACCGCCCTTTTGATTGATTCATGATTTCCTCATTAAGGAAAAAATGAATATTTGTGTGAAATGTCTGATATGATTTTATCAGATATATTTGAGTTCTTATAGCATAATAAGACTCAAAACAGCTTGTTTAGCCATGCATGATGCCTTTTAAGGAAAAAGGCAAAATTAGAATTTATGACCTTGACCGGTCAAAGTTTGACAAAAAAAGTCAAAGGTATGACTATGACGGTACTACAGTATAGCAAACAGTATGGGAATTATACTGCGAAAAACCGTCATCACAGATGAAATAGTAAGAATAAGGTTCAAGATCACTTTAGAAAAATCAAGTACAATATTTAGAACAATAATGGTTAAGTAGCTCGAAGTCAGATAAAAAAAGTTTACGCAGTCAAAATTTTACGCAGATGAATTCTGGACTGCAGTCCAGTATGACAATACTGTTATAGTTAAAAACAGTATTTGTAATATCTGCATTAGCATGAGAATGGACTGTATTTTAGGAGATAAGCCAAACAAGGCCCTAAAAGTGGGACACCTCATCATGAGATAATTACATAATTTTTGGATTTTTGGGAAATTAGGAAAGAATTGAAAACTTGGCCTCCAAGCTTCCCATGATGGCCGGCTACCTCATGGTCCTTTTGGGCAAATATTTTGTTCATAAGGACTTATGTGCAATTTATGGAATAAAAATAAATCTAGAAAGAAAATAATTTTCACCTATAAATAGGTGATTTGGGGGGGGGGGGGGGGGGGGGGGGGGGACTTTTTAGTTCATTTTGTGTGACCTTACCAAAAACTCTTGCAAAATTTCTCCTAAACCTTTTCCCCCCATAGCAGCCGAAGTCCAAGAGAGAAGAAAAAAAAAATTCAATCAAGCTAGAGTGGTCGGATTTTTAGTGAAGGAAAGCTAGAAAAAATTTTGGAACCCAAGCTTGAAATTCATCTCCAAGATCTAGAGGTAACCCTCTTAAAACCCTAAGCTTTTTAGTGAGTTTTGAGCAAAGTTTATGTGTATTTCAAGCATTGGATGTAAGAGCATAAGCTCACCATTTATGTTTATGTTCTAGATAGTTTACATAGCACACTACTACAGAATGTGGATACCACGATGGTTTTTAACCGTCGTGGTAATATTTCCACGACGGTCATCTAACCGTCGTGGAATCCAGAGTCATGGAATCTAAAAAGATTCCACGACGGTTCTTTACCCGTCGTGGAATAGGTAAAAAAAGTTCCAAAAATTAACATTTTGGCAACTATACCACGACGGTTCTAACTAAAAACCGTCGTGGTAACAGTCGTGGTATATGACATACCACGACGGTTATACATATAAACCGTCGTGATACTTAACGTTACCATGACGGTTATGTATAGTACCCGTCGTGGAATATGTAAAAATAGTACCAAAAATTAACATTTTGGTAAATATACCACAACTGTTCTAAATAAAAACCGTCGTGATAATGCGATTTACCACGACGGTTTATGTAAATAACCGTCGTGGTATATAATATACCACGACGGTTATATATATAAACCGTCGTGGTATTTTACCTTATCACGACGGTGGATTATACAACAACAAACCGTCGTGGTATATTACATACCACGATTGTCCTCATAGGAACCGTCGTGGTATATTAGGTACCACGACGGTGGATGGAATAATATCAAACCGTCGTGGTAAATGGACTTAACACGACGGTCCTTCTATAAACCGTCGTGGTATATTGATTTCCACGACGGTTTCTGTTGTTAACCGTCGTGGTAGGTCGTAACGTATGCAAAAAAAATATCTATTCGTTCAATTGAACCATGCCAGTTCGTTCATTCCTGTTCATTCATTCATGACATGAAAAAATTAAGCAGCAAAGAATAAAATAATAACATAAATGATATAGCCGATACAATGTCACAATTAATGTACAACAATTAATATATATATAACTAATTAACTACTGCTATATATACAAAATTTGAACTAAATGCTTTGCCTCAATATTGTATGAAGCTCATGACATATGTAGTCCACTCTTGCCTAACCAAATTCAAATCAGCTTCATTATAAGAAGTCTTGTTTTGCAATAAGGCAAGTCCATCGACGTTCAACGTTATTTCTCGCATGAACCCCAATACAAAATAGCCGCACTGCACATTTCCTTGCTGTATTGGGCATCGGACAGTCTGAATCAACGTCTTGCAGTTGCGTCGCTTTGTTATTCCTCGTCCCACCAGCAATTTCCAATCGTTTAGTGCCCTAACAATTTAACAATTATCAATTATCAATACATCCGGAACAACAATTATGGAATGTCAAATTAATCATGGAACTATGCTGATCAAATAACACTTACAACATAATTAGCTGTTGAAAATCTTCACCCGGATCGTTTCTAAGATGATTAAAATAGAGCACGGAGTCATCCCACGGATTAATAACAGCCAATATCCAATGTTGGCCGCTGTTATATGGCATGAGAACAAGCCTTCCCCTTGGTATGTTTGTTATGATCCGGATGATATTGTCGGCTCTCTCTCGAATGTAGGCTACGCGATCTACATTCTGTTGAACTGGCGAGACAAGGAATGGAGATATAAACACGAAACGTTGATCCAATCCTGCTCTTGCACAACAATCCGATAAGTAGCTGCAAAATATTAAGTCAAACTTGTTACTCGTGCAAAATCAACATATATATCTAACTTTGACGCTAATTGGAACAATAATTAAGTATTGTTTAAGGAAAAAGCATTTACCTGATGTAAACCATTATACTGCTTGTACTGATTTCTTTAAAGGTTATGAAATCATATACATCTTCATACCCAATATATATGGGCATTTCATCGGATTGTTGTGGTGGGCACGAAATCTGGCTACCGTCACTCAAGGAACTTTGTGCGTAATAAGCCAGCGGTCTTAGTTCAATAGGAATTGCATCGAAGTCAAACGTAGGAGGTACTTCTTCTTCCGTTTGCTGTTGCACCTCCGGTTGTGACTGTAGTTTCTTCCTCCCGACTCTCTTTTTTATTCGTTTCCTTCCCTTTGCTTCCGGGTCGGGAGCTTGACTGGGACCTCGACTGGCTTGGCTTAAACTGATCTGAATCACGACTAATTTTTTGGGCCAAGCAACAAACCCCCCGACAGCCTCTTCTATGTATGTGGCTTCATTCGTCGGAATCGAAAGGAGTGCACGTTTCAATTTTGGGACACTGATTGTCACTCGCACATTCCCCGCGCCCAAAGGAATCCCATGGACTGTGTCGGTTGGAACACAGTCCATGTATGCCCTGCCTAGTGCAACCAAAACTTCTCCACCATTAATAAAATCAGTAAGGAAAAGTTGGCATTCCTTACTGTCATTAGGCATGGACTACGGATCCGGCGCGTCCGCGTCTTTCTCATTGAGTGTGCAACTCGCCTTGAAACTGTTGTGCTGATCAACAGTTTCTGGGGCTGCCTCCTCGGCCATCGTATCACGGTTGATACCGTGCTTCGCACAAAGTTCCTGCACCGTTCTTTCCAAGGCAGCCAGCTGTCGTTTCATAAAGGAGACTTCAGGATTCTCCCTTGGTACGTGCATGGCATTGTAGTATTGCGCCTGCTTGACAAATTTCGATTGCCCACGAAGACGACCGGAATGCTCGGGATTACCCAAAGACTTGGTCAAAATGTCTTCTGTCCCCACGGATTCGAAGCTTCCTTGGGTCTCTTGTTGTGTTAATTCGTCCTATAACAATTACACAATATGTTATTCATCCCGTAAACATAATGGAAACAATCTTAGACTTTATTTGAAATAGGATCCGTGGACTTACTATTTGATCGCCGATAATTTTAATCGATGGATTCTTGTACTCTCCATCGGGCTTGATCCGCGTGTCCCGCCAAATAACATGTCGGTCCGCATATGAACCCGTCTTTTCGAACTGCAATTTAATAATTAAAGTTAGTAAACATAACTAACACATACTTCAAAATAAAATTTATATAGACTTTAAGCTTTTTTCCCAATTAATTAACGTACGATTTCTTGATCACGTTTCCTATAGCCGTCTCGGCCTGTGGTAGAACCGTATTTGCTCTTTTTTCGTCTCTCGATTCCTTGATCGGATAGCCTCTTGAAATCACCCGTCCGTCGATAGGTAATAAACCTTTCCCAATCGTCCTGGCTGATGGTTGGGTAATTGTTAACCACCTTTGCCGGTCGTTGCCAAACACTTTCATCATCAATATGATCCCTAACAAAGGCTTGGTAAAGATCATATCGAAAACATTTAGCCGACTCCCCACAGGACTTCAAAACTTGCTTTTTGTGTGATTCATCAACTGTGAATGAAGTTACAACTTCCAACCACACTCGTTCTTTCCACAGTTCCAAATCAGCACTTCTGAAATCAGCAATCCAAATTGGAATGTGCTCCCGAGCTAGCACTCCAATCCAACTCTGTAATTCATCACCTTCCTTGCCAATTGGTTGGCCTTTCGCGTCAAACAAAACTTGAATTCGTTCTCCCCTCGTCCTAACAACGTGCACTCTTTTAAGGAGAGTTGCTCTTCGTTTTCCCTCCTCGTCGGCATTGAATCTTGAAGAGTTGGTTCTTCGTGGTTTTCCAACTTGAGTTTGGGTTGAAACTTCTTCTTGTTGATCTTTTGACATTGTAAATCAATCTACATTGGCACAAAACACCAAATGTGTATGACAGGGGCATTTAATCGAACTTGTACTTTACAAACAATCACGACAAACAAGAACTTTAATTTTATCCGGAAATTTCACAAATCCGAGCCTAACCAATCACACAAAGAGGCATTTAATAAACCACGTAATATGCAAACATTTAACTCAGAAAATGACATTCTTAACAAATCCGAGCCTTACCCAACCATTTCAAATCAATATAAATCACAAACACAACACCCAAGGATCGAAAATGTTATCTCTGGCTTTTGTCCATTTCGGCCTTGAGTGTAATCAAGTTCGACACCCATAATCAATTATTTTCGACTTAGTTGACCGAAATTACCCACATTCGTGCATTACCCAAGCAATATGCATCACAACTTACCGGATATGGAGAGAGTAGGTTGTGGTCGGCGAGAGACACTGGGAAAGTCCGAAAACAAGCGTCGTTATTGGTGGAGGAGTTGCGTCGGAGAATGGAGGAAACTGAAAGAAGTGCGACGATGGCGTCGGAGTTTGAGTGTTCAGAGAGTTTGTGAAGATTTTAAAGGGAGGGAGCGACGAGAGAGAACTGGAGAGAGTTTGGGAATAAGGCTCGGGATGAAATGGGTTTGGGAGAAAGGGGTTTTTTTTTTTAGGTTTTATTAAAAGCGGCAAAAAATTGAACAGTTCCAAAAACTTCAAAAATTGCCGCTAAACAATATACCACGACGGTTTATTCAAAAACCGTCGTGGTAGATAACCTACCACGACGGTCAAATTTCACCCGTCGTGGAATTCGACATACAACGACGGTTTTTAAAAACCGTCGTGATAGGTTATGTATTTGCAGCCACCGACTATCTACCACGACGGTCAACAGAAGAGATGGTCGCGATAGGTAAACAACCACGACGGATTTTTTCACTGACCGTCGTGGTAGATTGTGTACCACGACGGTTTTTTTAAGACCGTCGTGATAGGGTCAGTCGCCGACTCAACTACCACGACGGTTTTTACCCTGACCGTCGTGGAATTAAGGACTACCACGACGGTTTTAAACTAACCGTCGTGATTGGGTTCAGTGCTAATTTTCCCCTTTATCTACCACGACGGTCAGCTAAAAGACCGTTGTGGTATATTTCTACCACGACGGTTCGAAAATTTCACCGTCGTGGTATATTACATACCACGACGATTTTTTTGAAAAACCGTCGTTGTAGGTTAGAAATTTACACAAAATAATTTTAAAATTGTTAATATAATCCCTTTCTGTGGCAAAACCTGTATGTTGTGCAATAAAATATTGTAGATTATTATTTGCTTCCAGAAGTATTTGCATGTATAAATAATTCCCATATAACAATGCGGAATGAAAAAACCGTATCTAATTAAATGTTTACAACGTACATAAGAATTAAAGATTTTGGTAAGTATTCTTTTTCTGCTTTTTTTTGGGCTTCTCAACACGTGTCCACTCGACGTCTAATCGAAGTAAATGTGATACATCATCGTCAAAATCATCAATCTCCTCCACCGGTGGCAAACCCGTTGTAAATGATGGAATGTCGGTGCCATCGTCAATATCTTCTTGGCCATCCCGGATTATTCTTGACTTCATTGGCACAACTAAAGACAACTCTATATCTGCGGGATCCGTTGTATAAAATACTTGTACCGCTTGTGACGCCATGATGAAGGGATCATTTTTGTATCCCAATCGCCTAAAGTCCACCACTGTCACGCCGTCACTATCAACCTTAACATAATTATTGTCAGCCCACTTGGATTTAAAGAGTGCTATTCGCAAGCCGTAATAATCAAGTTCCCAAATATCCTCAATGAACCCAAAGTAATTCATGGAACTAAAGACCGGATTCTTGTCCTTTGCGGATGAAATATGCATAGACTCGGCCCGAAGGGTGACACCACTATTCTGTACGGGATGCTTCTCATCTCTATCCCGAGTGTAGAAGGAGTTACCATTGACAAGGTACGATGTATATCTTGTGACTATGATGACGGACCTCTAGATAGCTTCATTACGTTTTGTGAAACGCCAAGCTTCGTATGCAAATATTTTCTTATCCACTCCCGAAATGTCCGATTCTGCTCATCTTGAATCCACTTCTCACTTCTTCCTTTTCTTGGATTCGCAGCTCTTATTTCCGTCATATGAACCTGAAAGAAAGGCTCCATTTCCTTAGCATTGTGCAAAACAAACAAACAAGCTTTTTCCCATTCATCTTGATTTACTGATGAATGAACGGCCACGGATAGTCCTTTCGACGTAAATAGCCCGCTTGTTGGCAACCCTATTGGGTCCGCGTTGGACATATACTCTCAGAGCAAAATTCAACTGATTCCTCGGCTATGTAGTTTTCCACTATACAACCCTCCGGCCTATTTCGGTTCTTCACATATCCCTTCAAGACCTTCATGTACCTTTCAAAAGGATATATCCACCTCAAATACACCGGGCCACATAACTTAACTTCCCGAACTAAGTGCACACATAGATGGATCATTATATCAAAAAAGGCTGGTGGGAAATACTTCTCAAGCAGGCACAATGTCATAACCAATTCCGATTGTAGCGAATCTAGCATCATTGGATCAATTACCTTGGAGCATATTGAATTGAAAAATGAGCATAACTTCGTAATTGAGTATCTCACATCTTTTGTTAAAACTCCCCGCAAAGCAAGAGGTAATAATTGTTGCATCAAGATATGACAATCATGTGTTTTCATTCCAACGAGCCGCAAATCTTTCATCGACACCAACCTTTTGAAGTTGGAAGAGTACCCACTCGGCACTTTCACGGATGCAAGCCACTCACAAAGCTTTCTCTTCTCCTATCTGGATAATGTGTGCTTTGCTGGCGGTAAGTAAGTGCCGTTCGATTTTTTCTCGGGGAGCAAATTCGTTCTAATATTCATCTCTTGAATGTTCAACCGTGCCTTTTCACCATCTTTAGTCTTATTCGGAATGTCAAGCAACGTGCCCACTATGGATTCACAGACGTTTTTCTCAATATGCATAACATCTAAGCAATGACGCACGTAAAGTGACTTCCAATATGGAAGTTCAAAGAAGATTGACTTCTTCTTCCAAGGTCCATCGAGGACTGGATCCTTACGTTTCCTCTTTCCCAAAACAACCTTCACATCTTTAACCATCTCAAATACATCCTCGCCAGTCAAAATCCGAGGAGCGGTTCTTTCTTCGGTATTGCCATCAAAAGCCTTCTTCTGTTTGCGATATCGATGATTTTTCGGCAAGAACCTCCTGTGACCAAGGTAAACGGTTTTCCTACCATTTTTCAACCGGATGGAAGATGTTTCCTTCATACAAACGGGGCATCCTATAGAACTCTTCACAGGATAACCAGCTAGGTTGCCAAGTGCAGGAAAGTCGTTAATTGACCAAATCAACATTGCGCGAAGATTGAACGTATCTTGACGATAAGAATCTCTGACTTGTAAACCATCATCCCACAACCTTTTTAGGTCATCGATTAATGGTGCCAAGTAAACATCAATGTCATTCCCCGGTTGTTGAGGGCCTGAGATCAATAATGTAAACATCAAGAACTTCCGCTTCATGCAAACGTCTGGAGGGAGATTGTAGTTGACAAGTATGACTGGCCAGGTACTATGCCGACTACTCATGTTACTATGCGGGTTCATTCCATCCGTCAACAAACCGAGACGTAAATTCCTTGGTTCTGCACTAAAATCTGGATGATTGTCATCAAAGGTCTTCCATTGTGGTGCGTCGGCCGGATGCCTAAGCTTGCCATCGTCAACACGTTTATCATGATGCCATGTCAAACTCTTAGCATGCTGTGCATTACGGAACAAACGGCGGAAACGTGGAGCTGGTGGAATGTACCATAACACCTTCACCGGCACTCCTTTACTACCATTCGATGGCACCTTGCCCTTCTTCCATCTTGACTCATTACAAATCGGACATTCATCTAACTCTTCATATTCTCTCCGGTAAAGCACGCAATCATTTGGACAAGCATGTATCTTCTCGTATTCCATTCCCAACGTGCTCAACGTTTTCTTCGCCTCGTACATACTAGGTGGCACTTTGTTATCCTCCGGTAAAACATCTTTTAGAAAAGCTAAAAGAGTCGTGAAACTAGAATTCGTCCACCCTCCCGACGCTTTCATATTCCATAATTTAACCAATGCCCCTAATTTCGTATATTTTGTACACCCGGCATACAAGGGCGTTTCGGCATCATTAATCATTTCCTCAAATAACTCCGGACGGTGCACAAAGTTTTCTTCCAAATCATTAATCATATTGTACATATTATCACCAACGTTTTCGTCAACAATGTTTTCCTCAACAATAGGCTCTTTACCTTTAGTACTAGTCGATGTTCTCTTAATATGGACAAAATCTTCACCATGTAAATACCATGTTTGGTAAGAACAAATTATCCCATTAGCGCGCAAATGCCCTCTAACATCATCAATGGAATGGGATCTATGATTACCACAAACTTGACACGGACACCGAATCTTATCGTCTTGTGTATGAGATTTGGCAAATGACAAAAATTCTTCAACACCATCTTCATATGCTTTAGTCAATCTATCAAACCACATCCATTTCCTATCCATGATTTGCGCGCAAATCCTAAACCAATAAATCAAAGCCCTCGAAGTCAATAGGTGTGCATATTTTTAAATTGCACGCATGAATATCATTTGCATTTAATTAGTTACGTTATATATAAATAGTCCCAGCACATGCATTAATTAAATCAACAATATATTTACTAAAAAAATCCAAAAAACATAACATAACTACTACTATAAATACAATTAAAAAACCGGCCCGGGTTATTTAAATAATACCAAAATCCAAAAAAAAATTACATCGTAATTTTAAAAATACATTTATTTAGGATTTAACTAAAAAATCCAAACCAGAAAAAAAACAAATCTAAAAATACATTGATTGTGATCACTAAATTAAACACTTTTCAGTATTTAACGTATAAAAGGAATCCAAAAAAATACAAATTAAAATTAATATTCTGGGTTCGTAAATAAAAAATTAACACAGAGGAAAACATCAAAAAGATAAGTTAATTTGGGTCATCATGACTTACAAGAATGATGATCGACCAGTACTGGTGGTGGGTAGGGTCTAACAGCGGCGTATGGAACTGTTGCGGAGCGATCTGGTATGAGATTTGTTCACTTAGAGCTGGTGTATCGATGTGGGAAAAACAGAGCTTCTCGAGCTGCGCGCTATGTCTGAACAAAAAGGGCGATTCTTCCACAACGGTGTCCTGTATGTGGAATACTTGACTTCCACGACGGTTTTATTTAACCATCGTGTAATATTCTAGACTTACACAACGGTTTTATTTAACCGTCGTGTAATCGTCTGACATCCACGACGGTTTTCATAGAACCGTCGTGGAAGTCAATAATTCCACGACGGTTTCCTGAAAACCGTCGTGGAAATATATACTTCCACGACGGTTTTAAAAACCCGTAGTGGAAGGATAGACTTCCACGACGGTTTTCGGAGACCTACTGTTGTTCCGTGTTTTTGGCTCAGTTTCCACGACGGTTTTTGAATAACGGTCGTGGAATCTCCGTCGTGGTATCCACATTCTGTAGTAGTGGCATGTGCTTGATTTAGGTTTTGTGATCTTGATTTATGATTTTGAAGTTTGTTAATGATGTTATGTGCTAAGTATGTAAGGTATGTACAAATGCCTTGTATATGTTTGTTGTATGTCCCCACACACTTAAGAGGTTGTATGGTGTGAGTGATTATGTGATTATTGATGAATGATGCAAGTAGGGTTTGTGGAAAACCCTAAAAACCCAAATTGGTGAATTTCACCAAATGGGTTTACAAGAATAATTGAATGTTTGAGAATGAATGAATGATTGTGAGAACGTTAGATTATACGCTGCATGCTGGATATAGGCTCACGGTCACGACCGTTTGAGGTAGTGTGTGCGTAATTTTACGTAAGAAACAATAAACAGAGACACTGCCAGTCTCGGATCAAGACTGGGCAGCTCTCTGGAAACGGAATTTTGAGGCCTCTAGAGGCCGAATTTGAGAAAACTCAAAACTGAAAAGTTGTAGGAAATTGAAAATTATAGGGGGTAACGTGGACATTTTTTGAAAATAAAGCTCCAAAGGCCTTCGTTTTTACAAAAACCCGAGCCTGGACCACCCAGACCTATGTACACGGCCAGGCAGGTTCAACAGGGAAAAAGTGTAAGTTAGAGGCAGAACTGGGTTTTGAACAAAACACCAAAGTTATAGGGTTTTTCAAGATCTAAAACTTTTGTGAAGAAAAAGTTTTCAAAATCCAAACAGATTTTAAAATGAAACTGAATCTTAAAAACTGGGCAGGAAATAAGAATTTCTACACAGGATTTTCAAAACAGTGCATGCACAGGTAATTCCTGCACATGCACTAATAACTGGAATTATGGAACTGTTTTCAGCAAACTCTTCCAAATTTAGACAGTTTTACTCAAAACAGTTTTTAAGTGATTAATCAAACCCAGTTTAGTACAGAAGGCAATAAATTAATAAGGCAAATAGTAATCAGAAAGATTACTAAAAATTAATTAGGCCAAATTATGGTAACCCAATGGGTTACAAACTTTATATGCAAGATTTTGGATCCAAGGTTACTCATGATAACCAAATAGGATACCACTTTAATGATTGGGCCTTAGTAGCCCAATAGGCTTTTTAAGTTAAACATAATTTGGGCCTATACCTTAGGTTACTAATAGTAACCTAATAAGATACCAAGTACTATTGGGCTTTGAGCCCAAAGATCGTTAAATAATCAAACAGGATACCGTTTGATTATTATTGGGACATGTGCCCTAGGGTTACACTTAGTAACCGAACATGATGTTATTAGAGTGTGTGAAGGGGGACATATAACTAGAGATTTCTCATGGATGTCGGTTAGGATACCAACATCTAATGTTATAGGTAAGAGTAAGATAGGAATATTCTTATCTTACATCCTTAATTGATAACAGGTAGTTAACCTGTTGTTGCGATCGATAGGAGCAACAAACTCAGGACGCACATAAGAGGTAAGTACAACTCCGCCTACAGCATAGACGGAAAATGTTTTACTGCTTATGTGATGATAAGCTTAAGCATGTATGATATAGTGCATGTGATTTATGTCTTGATGATGTGATGCATATGATTTATGCTTTGACGTTGTAGTACGTATGATTTATGATTTATCATTGTGACATCATGACGCATGCTCACTAAAGATAAATCACTTGGTAAGAATGAGAACCCAGTTTCATGTATGAAACTGTTTTAAAAGACTGTTTTCAAAAAGAAAACTATGCTTAAGGAATCGTTTTCAAGAATGAAAACTATTCATAAGAAATTATGTTCAAGAACAAGTTAAAGAAAGATTTTAAGTATGATGACAAGCAAGTTGCCTTGTGTCGTACCGACCCGTGTTAAGTCGGGTTTGATCCATGGTTTGAGTTGGATCTGGTTGGCCGCCCCATCCACTCCATGGCAGCGCGCCACGGTACGTACACTTATGTTATGTAAGGGCCCATGATATGTAAGCATAAGACATCATAATGAAAGCATAATTGGTTCATGCATAGTTCCACTATGAAATGTTTTGCGGGTTAATAGTTGTATTTGCTGAGCGAAAGCTCATGTCTTACGTTGATGCTGTAGGTAAGCAACCTGTCAGCAATCTTTGATGCAAGGCGGTGGAGCGTGGCAAGGCTACCTGTGAAATCTTGGGATGGGAACCATTACGCGTTTTATTTTAATTATGTTTGGCAGTTAACCTAAAATGTTGTATGTACCGAAACGAGTTTGGTATTCAGTTCATCTATATATATGTATATGTGTACATATTTATACCAGTAAGTATAGTATGAGTAAGTTCTTAAGATTTTAAGTTATATAAAAAAAAAAAAATTATTCCGTTTTTTTTTTCACCAAGTAAATAAGTAAGATAAGATAAGTAACTGTAACGGCCACGTTAGGCGAGTCGTTACACGTTCTCTTCCCCCAGTGGAATCCCATGCACCGTATTGGTGGGAAGGATCTCCAGCCATGCTCTTCCAAACGCAACAAGCAACTGTCCACCCTGCACTTCATCGAAAATATAGAGCTTACACTCCTAACTGTCGACTGGAATGGTTGGCGGATCAGAAACTCTATGTTGTTTTTCTTGGGCAGAGCAACTAGCCTTAAAGCTGTTGTGTTGGTCCACGGTTGGCACATTGTTAGGATCAACCGACGGCTCCACATCTTTGTTCGCACATAGACCATGCACCAACGCCTTTAATTCTTCTATTTCACGTCTCATTGATAGTACTTCATTTTCTTTACTCGAACTTCGATTTAGGTTAAAGTACTGAGACGACTTTACGAACTTTGATTGCCCACGGACACGCCCTTTGTGTTCGGGTCTAGATAATGCCTGCGACAATACATCACTAGTGCCAACTGATTCGAAAGTGCCTTGGCTCTCCTGTGTGTTGTACTCCATCTACAAGATAATTAACAGAACTCAATTAAGCTTAAGGGTTGTAAGTACGTATAGTAGTGATGAAGAATTCATTGTTAGTTAGTAAACTTACTATTAAATCGCTAACTTTTTTACATGCTGGATCTTTAAACTCTCCAACTGCGCCTGTCTGTTGCTCTAGCCACAAACCATCTCTTCTTTCCCATTTTCCAGTCTTCTTAAACTGTAATTTAACATCGTTAGTATAAATGAGGACATAATGTTCTATAAATGGCATACGATTTAGTACGAACAAAATCTATTGACATACCTTTTCCTGGTCGAGCTTCCTATATCCGTCTCGGCCTCCTCTTGATGAGTATTCGTTGTTTGTCCTTATTTCACTTTCACGATCAGTTAGTTGTTGGAATTGTAAGGATGTTCTATACTGAACGAATTTCACCCAATCCTCTTCTTCTATATTGGGGTAGTTGTCAATAACTTTTTGCGGTCGTTTCCACACACTTTCTTCTGTTACAAATTCCTCGACAAACCTCTTGTACATATCATGCCGAAAATTTCTTGCAGTTCACCACATGATTTTAAACAAGTACTCCGAAAGCAATCATCCACGGTGAAAGAAGTAACAGTTTCTTTCCAAATAATCTCTTTCAATCTGTCTAAATCACAAGATCTCCAATCTTGTATCCATATTGGAACGTGCTCTCGAGCAAGCACACCAATCCAGCTCATCAATTCGTCACCATGCTTCCCTTCCGGTTGTCCTTTCTTGTCAAACGTGACTTGAATTTGTTTACCTCTTTTCCTTGCCATATGGACGCGTTTCATTATAGTTGCCCTTTGCTTGCCATCGACAGTGGGATCCAAGGAGTTTTTCCTTCGTGATCGTCCCTTTTTGGAATGTTCCATTGTATTCGTTCACCTATATTTATTACCCAAAAAAAAAAAAAAACAATTATGTCGGACCAATATAATCGAATCAAATTAACTTTAACTACTAACCATACAATACATTAAATTTTTTAAAATGGCGCAAAGGTGCACAAACTTATTTTGTTGGAATTTCGTCAATAAAACACAAAAAACCATTGACGAACGTATAAACGGCTAAGTCACAATTAGGCGTGCGCCCGCACGCACAAGGGCGCCAGGCGCCACCCACTGGTGGCAAAAGGCCCCAACGGGCGCCTGGCGCCCCCCACGGGCGCCAGAAGGCCCCTAGGGGCACCAGGCGCCCGTCGCGGTCTCTATGGGCATAGGGCGTTTTGAGGCATTCTTTATGTATTTTCATGCTAGGGGACTTCATGTAATCTTGCTATAGTTATGCTATGAATATTTATCAAACTCTATATGTTTTTTGAAAAGAAAAACTCATTTTGGAATTTCATCGAGCATGTTGTGGGGGGAAAAAATCATGTTCATAAATGTGTGTAAAGTGCCAAAACTATTCATAAACCATTCATCTACAAAGAGCAACATTAAAAACAAAAACACTCATGTTCAAAAATAGATCTTTAGTGACAAACAACAATACAAAAGAGAAAATGTGTTTTAGTTTATATATGAAGTCACATTGCTTTTCTTTGAAGAAGAATAGGCACGGCCACACCAAGAGGAAGCCTGCGGCTGCAACGGTGGCTTGACCGGATTTTAAAAAAGAGGTGGCGGTGGGTTGGTGAAGGATGCGGATACTTGAGAAATGTAGAGAGTGTGAAGAGAAATGAAGAAATTCGCGCGATATATGAAGAGAAATGAAGAGGAAATTCTATTTCAGTAATGAGTTTTCACGCGGATTTTGAAAAATGAAATTTAAAAATTTTCAAAATTTTTGGACGATTACACGACGGTTCACCAAAAACCGTCTTGTAATCTTATGATTACACGACGGTTCTTTAATTACCGTCGTGTAAAATGAGGATTACACGACGGTCTAAGCCCCATCCCGGGAAATTAAACGACAGTCCCAGGGACCGTCATGTAATCCCCACGAGAGGGGGATTACACGACGGTTTTGTCAGAAAACCGTCGTGTAATTGTAATCCAGTTTTGTCACCACAATCCGACGGCTTAATACCCCTGTGTTATTTACAAAAATTACTCATACTGTAGTATTGATCCCTATTCAAAATTAATGTTCAATATATATATAGCAATGAACATAACAAAATAAATATATAATACATCTTGAATTATAATAAAAATAAAGTCATGTGTTGTACAAAATAAATGGCATAATGTTCAACTTTTTTTCTTTTTTCTTTTTGCTTCCTCAACACGTGTCCATTCAATATCTGGTCGAGCCAAGTGGGAAACATCATCATCGAATTCATCAATCTCCTCAACCGGTGACAATCCCTGTGTGAAAGATGGAATATCGGAGCAATCTTCCTCATCTTTTTGACCACCACGGATCAATTTTGGCTTCATCGGTACTACTAAGGACAACTCTACATTGCTGGGATCCGTTGTGTAAAATACTTAGATTGCTTGTGATGCCATAATGAATGGATCATTTTGTATCCCAATCGTCTAAAGTCCACCACCGTGATGCCATCACTGTCAATCCTTACATAATTATTGTCGGCCCATTTGCACTTAAAGAGTGATACATGTAAATCACAGTAATCGAGTTCCCAAATATCTTCAATGAAACCGAAGTAGTTCATAGTTCCATAAACTGGATTCTTGTCCTTTGCAGATGAAATATGCATGGCCTTAGCACGGATACTAACACCACTATTTTGAACATGATGCTTCTCATCTCTTTCGCGAGTGTAGAATATATAACCATTGATGAAGTATGATGTATACCGTGTAACAATCGTCGATGGACCTCTAGCGAGGTTCATTAACTCTTGCGAAAAGCCGTCTTTCTGAAAGACATGTCTTCGTAGCCACTGACGAAACGTCCGATTGTGTTCATCTTGTAGCAACTTTTCATTTCTTCCTCTTCTTGGATTTCTATTTCTTAATTCCTGTAGGTGAACCCCAATAAAATGCTCCACTTCAACCCTATTATGTAAAGTATAGAGACAAGCTTTCTCCCATTCACATCGATTTACCGGCAATGGAATGTCGACGGATAGTCCTTTCCAGTCAATGTTTGTAGTCTTTGGCAACCCAATGGCTTCCGCGATGGACAAATACTCGGAGCAAAATTCGACCGATTCCTCCGCAATGTAGCTTTCTACTATACATCTTTTCGGCCTATTTCGGTTCTTGACATAACCCTTCAAAACCTTCATGTACCTTTCAAAAGGATACGTCCATCTCAAGTACACCGGTCCATATAGCGTCACTTCCCGGACTAAGTGCACCGTTAGATGAATCATTATGTCAAAAAATGAGGGTGGAAAGTACTTCTCAAGCAAGCACAAAGTCTTAACCAACTCTGATTGTAGTGAATCTAGTGTCAATGGATCAATTACCTTGGAGCATATCGAGTTGAAAAATAAGCATAACTTGGTAATTGCGAATCTCACATCCTTTGTTAAAACTCCTCGCAAGGCCAGCGGTAATAACTGTTGCATCAAGATATGACAATCATGTGTTTTCATTCCAATCAGCCTCAGATCCTTCATAGACACCAACCTTTTGAATTTGGAAGAATACCCGTTGGGCACTTTAACAGAAGCGAGCCATTCACAAAGCTTTCTTTTTTCTTGTCTTGATAATGTGTACTTCGCCGGAGGTAAGTAAGTTGCATTTCCTTTTTTCGTAGGGATCAAGTTAAGTCTAATCTTTAATTCCTTAAGATCCAACCGTGCTTTTTCACCATCTTTGCTCTTATTAGGAATGTCTAGCAACGTGCCCACTATTGATTCACAAACGTTTTTCTCAATATGCATCACATCCAAGTAATGACGAACAAAAAGTATCCTCCAATATGGAAGTTCGTAGAAGATTGACCGCTTTTTCCAAGGTCCATCAACCACGGGATCATTGTTCCTCCGTTTTCTTTTCCCGAGCACCACTTTCAAATCCTTAACCATCTCATAAACGTCTTCGCCCGTCAAAACTCGGGGAGGGATTCTTTCTTTTGTATTACCATCGAAAGCCCTTTTCTGTTTGCGGTATCGATGATTTTGTGGTAAGAATCTCCTATGACCAAGGTAAACGGTTTTCTTACCATTCTTCAATCGGATGAAAGATGTTTCTTTCATACAAATGGGACAACCGATAGAACTCTTGACTGAAAACCAGATAGATTTCCATAAGCAGGAAAGTCATTAATTGTCCACATCAACATTGCACGGAGTGTAAATGTCTCTTGACAGTAAGCATCTCTAACTTTGATCCCCTTTTCCCATAAGCACTTTAGATCATCGATTAGTGGTGCTAAGTACACATCAATGTCATTCCCTGGTTGTTGAGGACTAGATATCAATAAAGTCAATATCAAGAACTTCCGCTTCATGCTCAACTTCGGAGGGAGATTGTAGTTGAGAAGTATGACGGGCCAAGTACTATGCCTACTACTCATATTACCATGTGGGTTCATTCCGTCCGCCGACAAACCAAGACATAAATTCTGTGGTTCCGCACTAAATTCAGGATGATCGGCATCATAGGTCTTCCATTGTGGTGCATCGGCTGGATGTCTAAGCATGCCATCTTCAACACGTTTATCATGGTGCCAAGTCAAATTCTTGGCATGATCGGCATTACGAAATAAATGCCGCAGACGCGGTGCCGGAGGAATGTACCATAACACCTTTGCCGGCACACCTTTGCTGCCATTCGTTGGCATCTTGCCCTTCTTCCATCTTGACTCCTTACAAACCGGACATTCATCCAAATCCTCATATGCATTTCTGTAAAGGGCGCAATCATTTGGACATGCATGAATTTTTTCATATTCCATTCCCAAAGTGCTCAACGTCTTCTTAGATTCGTACAAACTAGCGGGTATTTTATTATCAACCGGTAGAACCTCTCTTAGAAATTCTAAAAGAGCCGTGAAACTAGAATTTGTCCACCCTCCCAATGCCTTCATGTTTCATGATTTGACCAATGCGGACAATTTCGTATATTTACTACACCCGTCATACAAGGGCATCTCGACATCAATCATCATTGCTTCAAATAAATCCGGACGATGCACAAACTGTTCTTCCAAATCATTAACCATATCAAACAAATTATCTCCTACATCTTCCTCAACAATAGGTTCTTTCGATTGTTGGGATCTAATTGTGCCCTAAGGATAGAAAATCAATATTATGGATTTTCTGTAAATATGACATTTTGATATTAATAAGAGGAGGTTATTCATGTTTAATAAGTAGTGTCATATTTACTTTCATTTATTGATTGTATGATTATTTTGAGCAAACATAAAGTACTCCTTGGCTGTTGGTAATATATTGGATTACCATATGTATACGGGATATACATAGAAGATGTGGTAATTTGATAACAGTCTAAATAAATAGTCCGCAATTGATGGAATAAGATTTGGGGATCTTATTCATGATAAGATTGTAAAGGTTGTCTACTTTCTTGAAGGGATGGTTTGTCTTGACCATTGGATAGGTTCCGAGTAGAAACTTTAATGTATACCAGTATTGAAGTATGACATTGGACTGGACCTAAAGTGTTAATTGATTCAGTTTAATAATTCTGTTTATAAGAATTAATGACGCTTTGATTATCATCATGTATTAATCTTAATCCTGAAATGATTACTTGAGTTCGTATCCATGACTTATGTACTTTAATGCACTACAGGTGAGACACTGTTAATTCATGGTCAATATACTTGTGTTTTGGGTGCATGAATTATGGATAGAAAAATCAAGATTCATAGATATGAAATCCATAGCTATCTTAACGATAGTAAATGTTATCTACTTAAAGGCATTATTCGGGGATTGAAAGATAGTATAACAAGATCTTGGTCATCGGTTTACTTTGTGTTCTTTGGTGGTTTACCAATTGTATGGTTTTACAATTGGTGATTCTTTCAATAGAGAATAATGGAACTTTAAGTTAAAATGATTGAAAAGGTAAAATGGAAAAAGTATTTAATTCAATCATGGATAGCATATGGGGATTAAGCAAGTGATGAATAAATCATTGAAGAAGCACTACGTGAGAGAGCTTTCGTAATACGGTATGTAAACGGGAGTTCAGCTTTAGACTTTTAGTGGAATAGTCCTGAAGTTGATAATTGATGAATAATTAATCCGGGATTAAGTTTTCACAATTATAGGAGCCTCTTTACATATTTCCATCGGGTCCCTCTACTAGCTCATATAGTTCCACGAAGTGTCTCGGGATTTGTTCCTAATGAGATCGGTAAATTAAATGGGAATTTAATAATGTCTATTAAGACATGGTACTCTCTAACATGCAATCCCGAAAGGATTGGACATGTGAAATTAATGTAGACAAATAATGTGATTTGTCAACATATGATTGGTTGCAAATAAAATAATTATTTGTTAATTATTTTGGTTAATTGAATTTTGGAAATAAGATTGTGTTTGAATTATTTGATTTTTGAAAACAAAATTTTTCTCTCCTAATCTATGGTGCACGAATTTTAGTGGTTGGAGGGAAGAATATTTTGTTTCAAAATTGTTTAAATATATTACAAACATTAAGTTATTAATTGATTTAAATATTGGAGCTTATTTGATAGATTTTCTTTTCTTAAAGAATGGTGCACATTTTTTTGGTGGAAAGGAAATATAAAATATTCCATTTATTTAAATTAATTAAATATGGATAATGTTTGTGGAAAATATTTATTTAAATTCAAATAAGAAAATCTTATTTAAATTCAAAGGTTTAAATATAGTTTGAATCTAGATAGGATTATGACTTTTTGACTAGTCTAGATTCTTGATTTAAATTTGAACCACCAATCATTCTACACATAAGGGGGAGCACGAATTTTTGAAGTTTCTCCAAGCAAAAAACCGTCCATAAGGTTTAAAGAACCTAGCCTGAAATTCGAATGATCATTTGGTTCAAAAGATTATCCAGAAAAATAATTATTAATTTTTTTCAAGTAGGAGATATTTTTGAAAAAGGATTGGAGTATTATATAAAGGCTAGGGTTCTTGAAAATACTAACTATCATCATACACAATAGGTGGACATTTTTTTGGGAGAGAGAAAAACAAAAACTAGGTTTTTCGGGCTTGAAAGATTTGTCCTTCTTGGGTGTGAGAAAAAGAGAGAAATTTCATTGAATCAAAACTGTGAGGAAGGTTAAACCGAGTGATAATTTTCATAAGAGGTTAACCGGTTCCTGTTTTGTAGTTTTGAAGAAAGAAGATGGATCATATTCTCAACGAGGAACATCGGAATTGAGAAGGAAGGATCTAGACTTCGGAAAGCATTACCGGTCGCTTGGATTCGTAGAACGTGTGTCCACACACACTCTGAGACGTGGAACTCGAGAATAGTAGAGAAGACACGTTGGTCAAACGCTCTAGTAATTCCGGAATCCGAGAATTAAGGTACGCTTGATCATGAATTTAATTTATTGTTATATGCATCATGAGCTTCTTTTTCGAATCGGCATAAAAATTTTAAAACTTCTGCTGCGCCGTAACTTTGATATCGGATCCGATTTTTCCAACATTGCTTTGTTCTTCGATGATGGATTAAAACACATTTCACCGTGTAAATACCATGTTTGGTACGAACAAATAATCCCACGGGCAAGCAAATGTCTTCTAACTTCATCAACTGAATGAGATCTATGATTTACACAATCCACACAAGGACATCAAATCTTATCATTCTTCATGTGAGTTTTGGCAAATGACAAAAATTATTTAGCACCATCTCGATATTTTCTAGTCAATCTATTAGCCCACATCCATTTTCGATCCATTTCCAAGAACCCAACCTAAATCGATATTAAATATATCATACAATTCATTCAATAATCAATTTTTTGCATTTAAAAATACAACATATTAAGCTATTGAAAAAATTCAACAAATCATACTTAAAGAAGAAAAAAAAAAGAAGAGAATATACCATTTTAGATATCTACAATAATTCGTCAATAAAAATCAAATAACTAAAAAGAAGATTAAGTAATAATCAATATACTTACAAATAATCCGTTTACACGACGGTTTCACAAAACCGTCGTGTAATCCATCTTTTGTAGTAGTGACAATTAAACATACTTATAATCCAACCTCTCAGAAGAAAGGAAAAGGAAAAGGAAAAGGAAAAAAAAAAAAAAACCAAACACATTTTTAGAAAGAATCAAGGCATCTTTTCGCAAAACTCCAATTTCCATTTATATGTCGAAATTTTTATTTTAATTTGATGAACACTTATAAAGAGTCCGAATCTACGTACTGTCTCATATAATTGTCTTATTGACTGTCCCACAAATAGAAATTTGCCACGTCACTTGAGGATCAAGACTCATTTTCACTCATAAGCAAGTTTTTAACGTCCGTTGAATACTCCATTCACCTTCCCAGATAAAAAAAGAAAAAGAAAAAAAAAAAAGTGATCTTCTACTCCATCTCGTCTATTGAGCTGAAAAAAATATAAATAAATATAAAAAAAAAAAAGAGTAATTGTTCTATTTCTCCGTCAACCATTCACCCATAATCACTCTCTTCTTCCACATAAATAAGAAATTTTTCAGAACCTTTTTTTTTTCCCCCCTATCTCTCTCGAACTTGTCCTCCAACATCAAGTGCGATGATTCTCACAAGCAGAATTGAGCAATAGAATCACAACATCCAGATTACCCCATTTTCATCTCGCATTTATCAACTAAATTCTTAATCCTGATATATGATATCTATATGAAAACATATAAATATGATGGGAAGACTGTTTGTTTAGTTAAATATATACATATATAGGATGACGTGGACTCTATACGGCAATCACATCTTTGGATGATAGTGTTGAATGTTTTCATTAAATCACTCTTTATTGAGAAATAAGCTCAACCTTCAAAAAAAAAAAAAAAAAAAAAAAGATCTCATAATTTTCCAGGCATGACCACTTAGATTCCATTCACTGCCTACCACCTTCTTAGATTTTACAAAATTGACCAGTACTTCTTCATTCGTAATCAATACAATAAGATTATCCTTTTGTTTCTGTGTTCTCTAAATCATATATATCATCACTTTCTTTCTCAGTTTTCTTGCATGCTCTTGAATTGTCCAAAAGAGCAACGGGAAACTGTATCAAACTTTATTTCCAATCTAGTGCCGTCAATTCCTTGGTTTCTCAATGTTGCAAATGCATTGTCAAACGAGCAAGGTACGTGTACGAGCCCGAAGAAAACCTTGATGCTTTAAAGGTGGCTTTAGGAGAGTTAGTAGACGCAAGGAATCACTTGATGAGGAGAGTCAACGTTCCCAAGCAGCAACAACAGTTGAAGCGGCTGGACAAGGTGCAAAGGTGGATTTCAATGGTTGAAGCCGTGGAAGCTGAAGTCAACGAACTGACGCTCAGAAGCACTCAAGAAACCAACAAACTATGCCTTTGGCATTGTTGTTCTAAGAAGTACATATCCAGCTACAACTTTGGCATAAAGGTGTCTGTGAAGCTCATCCAAGTGACTAATTTGCAAAGCAAAGGGGCTTTCGAAGTGGTGGCTGGCTTCCGTGGTTGAAATGCCTCTTGAGCCAACTGTGGGCATGGAATCTCTCTTTGAGAAGGTTTGGGGATATCTCAATGATGAGAATGTTGGGATTCTAGGGTTTGTATGGAATGGGAGGGGTGGTGGGAAAAACCACCCTTCTTAAAAAAATCAATAACAATTTCCTCAAGACTTCAGGTGACTATAATGTCATCCGGGTAGGGGTGTCTAAGGATTCCCAAATTCAAAACATATAAAATGATATTGGGGAAAGAATAGGCTATTTTGATGAAGCATGGAAGAACAAAAGCCTCGATCAGAAAGCCGGAGACATCTTTAGCTTCTTTAGCCGAAGGAGATTTGTTCTGTTGCTGGATAACATATGGGAGAGGGTTAATTTTACAAAAGTTGGAGTTCCTTTGCCTGACGCCGACAAACTGGACCCAAGATAGTATTCACAACTCGTTCCAAGGATGTATGATTTCGAATGGAAGCCAATAGAAAGGTTCAAGTGAAGTGCTTGACGTGGGAAAAGTAGTGGGAATTGTTTCGAGAGAAGGTTGGGGAAGAGGCACTCAATGTCCATCCAGAGATCACCAGCTTGGCTAAAACTGTTGCCAAATAATGCAGTGGTTTACCTCTCGCACTAATCACCATCGGTCGTTCCATGGCTTGCAAGAGAAAACCCCACGAACGGAACTATGCAATTCATGTCCTAAAAAATTCAGCCTCAAATTTTTCAGGCATGGGAGATGAGGTACTTCCACTTTTAAAGTTTAGTTACGACAATTTACAAAAACTTGTCATAACCTATTACAGTATCATTTATGATTTTTGTTTTAGGAAAATGATTTTTTTTTTCCTTATTTGTATGTAATTGATAGTTTTTGCAAAAGAATATATTTCTAACTTAAAAAAAATGAATATATTTCTATGTTATTCGGTTGGCCTAAGGGACGGAACCTAAAATTTGAAGCGGAATTTTCTTTCAAAAAAAAATGAAAATTTGAAGCGGAATATCCGGACTGGCAGTTTTAGAGGCAAATTTTTTAGATAATTCTGAACGGAAAATTTGATTTGCCAGTTGTAAAAATTAAAGGGACAGGGTCCGCTGTTAACATGCCGCTGGGGTGCGACATGGATTATGAGATTGAGGACATAGGTGGAGAATAATTTGGAGATTCATTTCCGAGGTTGGCATAAAAGGATTTGACGTGGAATCTTGTCTTGTGGGTCCCACTGACGAGTTAATTCTGAAAAGAAAAATATTTTTTACAGCATCAGCAATGTTTAACATTACACTAATAGAAAAGTAGGCCCCATATTATGGGATTCATTCTCTATTAATGAGTGATATTAAACATTGATGTTCTCTAGTATTGTTCTTCTAGAAAAAGATTGGAGGAGCTTTCACTAATAGAAAAGTAGGCCCTATATTATTGGACTCACTGTCTATTAGTGAGTGATGTTAAACATCGATGTTCTCTAGTATTTATCTGTGACGACTCGACATCTCATGCCGTCTCTTAAAAACTTGCTTACTTGGATCTTATTTAAGATCATTACTAATTCATTTTTAGTTCCTCAAAATTTCAGGGAAATTTTTTTTTTTTTTTTTTTACTTTGATTACGGAAGAAGTGATTCTTTAAAAATCATAATAATTAAAATTATTTTTAAACAAAATATACTAACATAACATTTCAAACTTAGTCATACCGGTGTCTAATTAAGTCTTTTATACCTAAGTATTAAATGTACTAACATCAAAACAACATTTAATAAATCCTCAAAAACATGTGCGGAATACAAGAATGCGGGTGGCATCCATAGAACCCATCACACTTTCACCCATCACGTATCCGTACCGCTAGTTCATCAATGCTTAATATGTCATAGGCAACTTGCCTGAATTATCTACAGTGGGAAATATAAAGGGGTGAGATAAACTCAGTAAACATATAAATGCAATCCCACAAATGCATACAATTAAAAATCCATGACAGATTATGTAATTATCAATTTATTCATTCAACATCTTATGGGCCTTTGTGTTCGTACCGGGGTGTGCGCGACCTTAAATGGGGAAGACGGAAGAGCGACCCAATCCGTCATCACCCGAGGTCATAACTTTAATTTCATTGATCATAATTTTCTCCCATTTGGCCGAAGGCAAAAAATCCTCTCATTCGGTCGGAGATTGGTACGACACATCATTAGTTTCACTTTCTTAAATATTAAGCCATATGGTGAGCATGCAAGAATGACATGTTCAATAAAGCGTGTATGTAAATACATCATCATGGCTATAATAACCCGAAATTTTGATGACTTGTGATTTCCTTAGATACAAGGAAAATCTAAGTCTGAATCATGTATGTAGATATGAAGCTCATGATCTGAGTTGGATATCAGTTTATGTTTGAGTTCTCGTTTAATTAGCTACGAGACTCAATAGTAGTTTGCTTAGCCAAGCATGAGGCCTTTTGAGAAAATGGTAGAATAGAAATTTATGATTTTTATTCCGATCAAAGTTTGACCAGGTTGACCTAAGGTTTGACTAAGATGGTACTGCAGTGTAATTAACAGTATAAAAATTATATTGTGATAAACCGTCATTATGGACGAATAAGCAAGAATAAGGTTCAAGACCACCCTAAAAAAAAAAAAAACAAGCACATTATTTAGGACAATAAGGGCTAAGTAGCTCCAAGTCATCAGAAAAATTTATACGCAGTCCAATTTTATGCAGATGAATTCTGGGCTGCAATCCAGTATGACGGTACTGTTTTCAGTGAGAAAACAACATAATTAATATTATCTGAGTTAGTAAGTAGATGGTCTGCATATTTATATTAATGGGTTTTTGGAATCAAGTGGATAATTATGCATGAATTGGAAGCCAAGTGGCTCCACCATAGCTTGCCACCTTCAGGGACTAAAGTGCAAATATTTTATCCTTAGGGGTCAAAGTGTAATTTTAAGAAAAGTAAGTAATTATGGATAAGTATGTAATTTTTGATTTATAGAATTTATGGATATTTCTAACCAAGCCTCCAACTAGGCCATTGGTAGGCCAATGGTTGGTTACAAATTTAGTTACCTTGGTTACATTGGAACAAGGAAATAAGTTAGAGATAGGTATGAAAAATTTCTTGGACTCTAAGAAACCACTATGGCCGGCCACCTCATAGGGGGTAATGAGCAAATATTCTATTTTTAAGGTTAGATGTGTAAATTTAAGAATAAAAATAATTCTAGAAAAGAAATTAATTATCACCTATAAATAGGTGATGTGGGGTGTGAGTTGACTCATTTAGTTAGACCCCCAAATTTCTAGTTTCACCCCAACTCTCTCCCTCCTTTAGAGCCGAACCCAAAAGAGAGAGAAAAAAAATGGTGGTCGGATTTTTGAGAAAGAAAAGCAAGAAGAAAATTTGGTGATCCAAGTTGTAGATCCAATCTCAAGGAGTTAAGGTAACTCTCCTAAACCCCCTAAGCAATTCAATTAAGTTTTCATTCAAGAGTTTATGTGTATTTCAAGTTGCGTTTATAAGAGCATAAGCTCACCATTTATTTTCCATGCAAAAGCTTAGAGTGCTTGATATGTGCTTGATTAAGGTTTATTGGTCTTGATTTATGGTTTGATGCATGTTTTTGATGATATGCGCTTAAAAGAAATTATGGTATGTGAGTATGCATAGTAGGTGTTTGTTATATGTCCCCGTATGTTCAAGAAGAAGTATGTTAGGCATGGATGATAGAATGAGATTGGTAATAAGCTTGTATGATGAATTAAGGATGCAAACAAACCCTAAAACCCTAGTTTGGTACAAGGATACCACACGGGTTGCATGGGTAGAAACCAATGCATGATTGCTGAAAACTTATGTAATGTGCTCCATGTTTGTCGTAGGCTCACGGTTACGATCATTTGAGGTAGTGTGTGCATAATTTTACGTAAAATTTGACCTAAAACGAAACTGCCAGTTTTCGGGTAAAACTGGGCACCTTTCTGGAAACGTGATTTTGAGGCCCTTAGAGGCTGAATTTGGGAAAAATTAAAACTACAAAGTTTTAGAAAATTGAAAATCCTAGAGGATTGCATGGACAGATTTTAAAAAATAAGCTCCAAAAGCTTCCGTTTTTATGAAAACCCAAGCCCTAGTATGCCTAAACCCTGTGCACGGCCAGCCGGATTCAACCAAGGATATGAACAAGTTAAAGGCAGAATTGGGTTTTAAGTTAAAAATAAAAGTTGTAGTATTATTTGAGGTCTAAAACTTTTATGAATTAAGATAAAAATTAGATCTTAAAAACTATGCAGGAAACAGGAAATTCCTGCACAAGATTTTCAGAAAACAGTGCAAAAGCATGAAATTCCTGCACATGCACTGATAACTGAAATTAAAAAACTGTTTTCAAATATTGTTTTCAAATTTTGATAGTTTTTAACTGTTTTTGCTTAAAAGTTACGGTTTTATAAAATACGGTTTTTATAAGAAATATAAAGTTTTACAAAAGATTTTTAAAGAAAACTTGACAAAGTTTTGTCAAGAAAAGAGAAAAATAAATACTTGAGCCAAAAAGTATTTCGAAGGCATAATAACAAAATAGATGACTGATAGTAACCGGTTAGGATACCCAAGTTATTGGGTTGGGCTTTACCCTATGGTTACCAATAGTAACCTAATGGGGTAATACTTTGAAAGTAATTGGGCCCTAGTAACACAATAGGGTATCATCCAAATATGATTGGGCCTTACCCTAGGGTTACCAATAGTAACCTAATGGGGTATTTATTTAAAATAATAAATAAGTTGGGGCTTAGTACCCAAGGTTACCCTAAGTAACCCAACAAGATATTGTTTAAGTATGTTGGGCCATGAGCCCTACGGTTACAGCAAGTAACCAAACAAGTTATTATAAGATGATGTAGTGGGGACATATAACTAGGGATTACTCATGAATGTTAGTTAGGATACCAATATTTAATGTCATGGTTGAGAATAAGATAGGATGATTCTTATCGTACGTCCTTTTTGAAAACAGGAAGTTAACCTGTTGTTGCGACCGGTAAGAGCAACAAACTCAGGACGTACGTAACAGGTAAGTACAACTCCGCCTACAGCATGGACAAAATATTTTTAATGCATGGCATGTTTTTCAAGAAATCATGTATTGATTTACATGATTTACATATGTTATGATGTTTTATGTTATGGTATTTTATGTTATGGTTTGATATTATGTTATGTTATATGTTTTGTTATCATGACATCATGAAGCATGTTCACGAATATTAAATCACATTATGAGAATAAGTTTATAAATCATAAGATAAGACAAGCTAATGTTATTGTGATGTACCGACTTACCACGAGGGCGGGTTTAAACAGTATTGTCCATGGTTTGAGTTGGATTGGATTGGATGCCCCAACCACTCCATGTTAAACAGTATGGTTCATGGTTTGAGTTGGAATTAGACTGGCCACCCAATCATTCCATGGCTACACGCCACAGTACGTGCACTCATGATATGTAAAGGACCCAAAACCAATCCAACATAAGAAAGCATAATTGATTCATAAGAAAGCATAATTGGTTCATGCATTCTTTTATTAAAATGTTTTACGGATTGAATGTTATACTTACTGAGCATAAGCTCATTTCTTACGTTCATGCTGTAGGTAAGCAATCTACCGGCAATACTTGATGCAAGATTGTGGAGGGAAGGCACTGCAAACTGTGAAATGTGGGATGGACACCGCCACGGGTTTTGAAAAATATGTTTTATAAAACATGTTTGTAAAATGTGTTTATGTTACGTTATAATGAAGTGATGGTATGGATAAGGAAAAGTTTCAAGTATGATGGCAACAAGTTGTCTCATGTCGTACTGACCCGCATTAGGTCGGGTTTGGTCCACGGTTTGAATATGATAGCTTTCAAATGAGGTGTGAAATGAAAGCTCGGTACCCGAGTGAGTACATATAAATATGTATGAGGATAAGCCAAGTTTAAAATAAAGTTTCAAAAAAGAAAAAAAAAATTTACTCTGAAATTTTCAGTAAGTTTAAGGTATTTGAATTAAGAATTAAGTTAAGTAAGTATGAAGTCACGGCCCTACGTAGGTCGGGGCGTGACAATGGCGTACTTTAGTAAAGCGTGTAAATAAACATGTTATCATAACATACTTTCATAAAGTGTGTAAATAAACACATCATCATGACATTTTATTATATCATAAAAATAAACATCAAGTTCACATATCGTGCATATCTTATAAATGATCACACTGTAGGTGGGGTCCATACTTATAGAAAATCACGTAACTGAGTATCCGCGTAGATTGTTTTCGGCTCTACCCTCAAGTCGATGTGGTGTCCTAATTTTAAATTGACATCTGACAGTTAGAGTAAGGTTTTTGAATCGTTTTCGATTATGGACATATGTTCTCTTAATTAATAATTAATTTCAATTTAATTATTAATTTGTTTCTATGTTTTTTAATCTTAAAAGAATAACATCCTTAATTATTAATTAAATGATTATCATAAATTAATTTCTTAATTAATAATTAATGAATTTTAAATTTAAATTAATTAATTATTAACCCATTAGTGAGTTAATTACTTAATACTTAATTCCTTATCTATTATTTCACTTAAATCCACTTTTTTCATGATTTGGGTCCATTAGGTGACCACGGATAACCATGGTCTTCCAACGTCATATTGGGTCATCCTTATGGGTTGTGGGCTTATTGGGTCTATTGTGACCCATTTACTTGTAATTGGCTCAAACCATTTCCAAATACTATTTTGGCCTTATTATTGTTTTGGACCCCTTAAGGCCCATTACACTTTCTTATATTTATCAAGTATTGATCAACAATTACATGGCATCTCAACAAGTCTAGTAGCAGGTTCATTTCTCGTCACCGAGTACTAATTTACCAATTTACCCCTATTTTGGTGATTCAAGCATTTTTAAGCTTAAACTTGTTAAATCTTTTGACCTTAACTTTTAGTAATCTCTCACGCAGTTTTATAGGTCTACAAAACCTCTAGTTACAGCCCAAAACGTTCTCCCCATCAAATTACCATTTTACCTCTTAATTTGGCAAACTTACAATTTTGCCACTAGACATACCCTTTATAATCTAGACTTATTGGATGGCTTTTAAAAAAAATTTATCCTAGTGCCTTAGAATAATGTTTACAGTGCTCCTAAGCTCTCAAAATGGCTTGCGTAACTTATTACATTTATAAACACAATCAAATAAAAGTATTACATTTACACCCCCCTTTTATATCTTTTAAGGTCATACATTTGACTATAATATAAACCGTATTATTTATTATAGTTATTTAGCTTAAAATAATGTTTTAAGGGTGACAAAGATGCTGTCTAATTATAGTCTAAGCAGATTTTATAATTTGACCCGTTATTTATTTATTTTTGTATTTTAGTCCTTTTTTAGCCCCAATTAGTTCCCAATACCCTTTGGTTCACGTTTTTTATACTTAATGTCCTTATAAAGTGTTCTCACAGGATCAGGACACATTTTTAACAAGTTTTTATTATTTACATTTTTGAACCTAAATTTTCTATATTTACGTTTTGACACCCAAAAGGCGTTTTGGTCCTTTCTTATCCATTTATCACCAAAATTTGACACAATGTCTATTTTAAGTCTCTAGTCAATACTGCAAAGTTTCGGATTCAAATAAAGTCTTTAGGCTGGTGAAATTATGATTTTACCCCTTGAGGGCAAAATCGTCATTTTTGACTTTTTTTAATTTCTGACCAAACTTGAGCTCTTCTTATGGCTTATGTCAAGAGTAATATTCTCTCCTTCTACATGAGTATGAAAATCCCACTCAAATTACCATTTTCCAAATTATTAACAATTATGCGAAAATGTTAATTTTGATACTTTATGGTCATTAATTCTTATTCTAGCCTATTTGTGATGTCAAAATATTTTTCTCATCGTGCATGCTTTCATCAAATAGAGGACATAACATATCAACAGGTCATAATCTCCTATTCTCGTACATCAATACTCATTTTATATCACATAATCATAAAAATCACATAAACATAATTTTCATCATATTCCATACACAAATCATGTTTTTTAGCCATTTTAAATCATGGCCTCCACATATATTATCTCACTAGGTAGCAAACCGGCATTTTAATCATTTACCATGCCAAGATTTTCATATTTGTAAGAACATATTTTGAAAGGAAAGTTATTAAGAACTTGGTAAACCACTAGTTTACAAATCATGTACCTCTCAAAAAAGTAGTGGGTTCTTAGCTCCTCTTGAAGGCTTTGAACCACTATTGGATCCTTGAGGTAGGGGGGCTAGAATGAAAATAAAACATCACTTTAAAAACATTTTTAAAACATCATTTTTCCTTCTAGGAACAAGTGCAAAAATATAGGTTTTTACCTTGGAAAACACTTGGAATGACTCTTTCTCCTTGTAAATATATATATATATATATATATATATGATCTTGGGAGTGGGTGGAAGGAGATGAAGTATATTTTTGGCTTCCCTTAGCTACAAATTTCGTCCACAATGAAGGGAGGAAGAGATGAAACTTTTCTTTGCTTGTTTGGTTTTTATGAAAGAGAGAGAGAGAGAAAAAAAAAAAAAAGGTGGTTTTTGGTTTACCTAAAACCATTTTATAACCAAGCTTTATTGTGGGTTAACAAAATTGAAAATTTTGGATTTTAAACTCTCCAAAAACGTGCTCAGCTGAAGAGGATAGGTTGGGAGGTTGTTTTTGTGGTTTTTCATGTATTTCTAAGTGGTTTTAGTGAGTAGTCATTCAAGTAGTCCATCATCTTACATTGTAATCATTCTTTCTTTCTTGTCTTTTCATTTTGTTTTGCTTGTTTGGGGGTTGGATTTTGGATTTTCAAAAAAATCCCCCTCTTGCACAGACTATTTTCTGAAAAAAAAAATAATAATAAAAAAATAAAATTTTTCTTTTTTGGATTGATAAACTGGCAGCAGGCAGGCAGCTCACTGCCTGCTTGCATGGCTCAGTGGGCCAGCGGCATACTGAGCAAGGGGAGGGGTGCACGGCACCCCTCCCCTTGATTTTTTTTTTTTAAATTTCCCACTAGGTAGGGGGTGCATGGGCACTCCCCTGAACCATCTTTTTTTTTTTGTTTTTTGTTTTGTTTTGTTTTTTTTTTTTTTTTTGAGATTGTAGTAGGATTGTTAACTTTAATTTAGTAGGTAAATCTGGCATGGCATAAAATTCACTTCTTTAAATCACAAAATTATGATTACTCATTCATTATATATATATATATATAATGAATTTTCACACATACTATTTTCACAAAATCCCAATTAAAATAGAAAATGAGAGTATCATCATTTATATTTTCTCGTCACCAATAAAAAAATGTTATTAATAGTGAAATTTACAATTTAATTCTCTATTTAGAAGGAGAATTAATATTGTAAATTTTGAAGTTGTTACATGTTCTTCTGGAAAAAGATTGGAGGAGCTTTCCTTAGTTACGTTGCATGGTCCTGTTGAAGTATGCTTTGAAAATAGTCCCCCCCCCCCCCACCCCCACCCCCACCCCAAAAAAAAAAAAAGAAAAAAAGAAAAAGAAAAATGGAGGGACGAAGCTCTAATAAATTGGTGAAGAAAAGCAAACTGATGGTTTCTAAGGATAGGGTGACTGAGTTTCTGATTTGGATGAAATCGATGCTTTGGTGATGACACATACCCAGTGATATCGGCCGAGGTTGCCGAGCAATATTCCGCCGAATGCCATGAGTGTTATGTTGGAATGCACTGGAGTTGGGGAATCCTCATACATTAGACAAACTCAAGATGCTAATCTAGGACACCTCCCCCAATTTAGTTTTCCTCATGGACGATGATGGAGCCAGCCTTCTATTTTAGTGGGAGTGCACAATAATTATTTTGAAATTTAGAGAAATATAAATTTAAAAAAAAAGTAAACTTTAGTGGACATACTTGTAAAAATTTCATTTCAATGGGAACAAAACAGGAAAAAAAATATTAAATTGTTAGAGAATTTATAAAAATAAAAATAAAAACAAAATAGTCAATAGGGGCAGCTGTCTTTACTCAGCCTGAACTACTCGTAGGACACTATTGTGCAACGATAATTTCGATCGTGATTTTTAAATGGATTGCATTGGATGTAGCAGGGGTCTTCTGTTGACTTAGAATAATGATTGGGTGGTTGATTTAAGATCTTCACTTGGTTCTCCCTTAATTAATTTCACACGAAGAGTTGAATTCTACCCCTAATGATGATGTTGTGTGAAATTAGAACATCTCTAAAGTAGTGCAAAATTTAAGTACTAAGGTTAAAATTTGACATTTCAGAATGGGACACACCATTTGGGACGGGTGTCACGGTTCCCCACGTGACCCGGCCCGACCTGACCTGCCCCCAATAGAGAATAAAGTCATTCCCAAGCAGGAGCAACTGCCAAAGAGAGAGAGAGAGCATGTACCATGTAGTGCTGCAAGTGTTCATGGAAATATAACGGATTATGTAAACATCTGAAAAGATTTGTGTCTGAAAAACAGAGAAGTAGAAAAGAAAATGGAAGATTAACGAAAATATAGTCATTTCTTTAGCATAAAAGAAAGAAAGAAAGAAAGAAAGAAAATATATCGTTTCTTATTATTTTCTATTATAGGATGAGGAGGACTATAACGGTTTTACAAGGCATGCGACCGAACTTTGTTTTGTAATGATTGTTTCTGTTCCTTCTCTTCTCTTCTTTTGTATTGTTGTTGTTGTTAACGTATTGGACTGTCTGTGCTATAATAAATGTATTAAAAAAAAAAAACTGATTTTAATTACAATTTGAGTTAAAATATATATATATATTTTTTCCAAATTTATCAGCCAAATAACTCAATTTTAACTAGAAAAAAAAAAAAATGAATTTTAAATGAAGTAATTTGTTTGTGGATATTTCATGTCAAGGGTTATTTCTTTTGGATGAAAGCATGTCAATGTAATTAGTAATTGTCATTTCATCAGCAAAAACAAATAAATAAATATTAATTAGCATTTAGAAACTAGCCTATTTCCAGCTAGCATAACGTTTCTTTCTTTCTTTCTTTCTATTTTTTTATTTTTTTTATTTTTTTGGGAAGGATTCATTATTATTTTTCGGAGGTAGTTATAAGAGCTTTATATTATCAATTTCTTACTTGATTTTTTTTTTTTTTTTTTTTTTAAGAAAGACAAGGAAAGAAAAATTTTAGCTATATATATATATATATATATATATTTGCTATGAAGAAATATAGTTACTGCCGGATGTGATGGTTTTCTTAGATGCTGATTTTCGATTAGTTAAAAAAAAAAAAAGAAAATCAAATGATAGAAGAATATAATATTATCATATATCTATATCTATCTATAGATTTATATAGAAAGCTAGTTTCAACCAAAACTGGTTGAAACGTCCCCTTTTTTTTTTTAATTTTTAATTTTTCAGTCCTTTATTATTTATTTGTTATTTGTTCTTTGCTTTTTGCCTTTTCTTTTTCATTATTATTATTTTTTTTCATTTTGATCCTTCTTTTATATTGGTCTATTTTGTTTATTTTAGTCCTTTATTTCTTCTTTTTAGTATTTTTTTTTTCATGTTAGTCCTTTTGTTGGGTTTTCCTCAAGTTTTTTTCTTCTCAAATATGTAATACCAAGTATTTCCGTAATAATACAAATTCTTTTGTTTTAAGAAATTTGTACAAAATATGAAGATATACATGAAAAAGCCCGGTTAAGGGTTTTTATTACGTTTTGTGAGTTTTATGATTTTATAAGACTCGAAAATGATTGCTTAGTCAAGAAAATAACCTTTTAGGCAAAAAGGAGCAAAATCGTCAAAATTTTTATGTTGGTCAAAGTTTGACCGCAAAACGCCGACGATTGACCAAAAAGTCAACTGTTGACCACGGGAGTCAAAATTTGGCGGGAAAGTCAGCGGTTGACAAGAAAGTCAATGGCGGACGAGAAAGCCAAAGATTGACCCAAAAAGTTAAAGAAAAAGACTGCACGATTTAATAATTCGCAGTATAGAATCGTACTGCATAAAGCCGTTTTTATGATTAAAACGATATGTTTAGGATTCAAAAACACCATAGAAAATCAAGCACATTAATTAGAACCTCTTTGGCCAAGTGGTTTCAAGTTATGAGAAATTTTTTATACAGTTCGGTTTTACACAGATGAATTTTGGACTGCAGTTCAATTAACCAATACTAAGTATAAGTAAATCCAGTATTGGAAATACCTGTGTTAATTCAAAAGTGGACTGTATAATAAGAAAAGGAGCCAAACAAGCCTAAAGGTGGATGACGTCACCTTACTTTTATTAATGACATCATTTTTTGATTTATAGAAAAATTGGAAAAGATTTCCTTGCTCACCAAGCCAAGGTAGCCGCCACATACCCCCCCCCCCCCTAGGCTACAATTTCTGATTTTTGAGGGACTAAATGTTGCAATTACAAAGAGTTCCAACCTCTATAAATAGGGGTTGTCATAATTCAAGAAAAATTAGAGAAAAGCAACCTTATTATGCCAAAATTTCTCCACCAAAAACCGTGAGTGTGAAGGAAGGAAAAGAGAGAAATTTAAGCTAGGATCAAGGAGAAGAGAGAGTGTGAAGATCGGTTCTTGAAGGAGAAGCAAGCCAAAAAGTTTGGAAAAATTTGGAGACCCATTTTCTAGGCCAAAACCGGTTGTGGGAGCCAAGGGGGAAACCAAGAAAAAAATTGTGAAACTAAGGGGAAATTAGGGTCTTGAGTGTTGGATTTCTACCTTGAATACCACCCAAGAACCCAAGAAAATTTGGTGCCCAATCTTGGCCAAGGGGCCGGTTATGGTGGGGAAGAAACAAGGAAGGATCTAGGCTTGGGAGACCAGATTTTTGAGCCAAGGTGTGGCTGGATTTTAAGCAGGTTGGTGACTGCAATTTAGGGCAAGAAGCTGGACATTTTGGGGAGCCAATGGACCCTTGGAAGTCGGCTGTGAAAGGAGGAAAAAAAGAGAAGTGAAACAAGCCTATTTTAGACCCAAAAGTGAGGTAAAATCCTTGGATCCCTAAGTTTTTTTCATTTGAATTTCATATGGAGAAATTTAAATGTATTTTATGCAAGGTTTGTAAGAGCATAAGCTCACTTTAATTTGCTGCCTTAGATAGGAAATTAGAGCATGTGCTTGATTTAATTATGGTTAGGGTTTGGGTAGTTTCAATTTTTGCACACTAAGTGTTTGATTGTTTGATTAAGGTTTTCTAAGTTTATGTTTGATGCTTATGTTGATGTGTATGATGAATGTTGAACGTTAGAAACGTAATGCATGTTTGATTTAGGCTCCCGCTGTGTTCGGTTGAGGTAGGGTGAACGTAATAGGACGTAAAACGAAATCGAAACCGAAAACTGCCAATTCGGTAGAAATTGGCCAGCCTCGGGAAAAGCCGATTTTGAGGCCTTTAGAGGCCGAATTTGGAAAACCTCAAAACATGAAAGTTGTTCGGAAGAGGTTTTCCTAGGGGATAACGTGAGCCGTTTCCCAAAATGAGACCCCAATGGCCTCCGTTTACCCCAAAACCCGTGGCTGATCCCCAGACCCAGTTTATACTCAGTTTTTCGGGGTCAGCCAGTTTCAAACAAAAACTGAGACGAATCTAGGCCGAATTGGAATTTTTGCAAAACACGAAAGTTTTAGCATTTTTCGAGAGCTACAACTTTCATGAAGAAAACTTTTTCAGATTACGAACCGGTTTTTAAACTGGGATCGTTTTTCGAAGGGTGCGCAGGGAATCCGAAAATTCCTGCACCACTAGCTTTACAAATGTTTCTAGAAAACTGTTTTTTTTTCTACTACAAACTATTGTTTTGATTATGGAAAGCTGTTCCAAAGGCAGTTTCCAATAGTCAATAATTTTTACTAATCTAATTTTGTGATTTCCAGTTTTTAAGTTAAACAAAAGATTTAACAAAGAATTTACATAAGGTTTTACAAGCAAATAGGATTTTGAAACCTAAAGTTAAAAACCATCCGATTAGAATAGATTTAAACCATAGGATTACTCAAATGTAACCAAGTAGGATAACGTAAAATTAAGTAAGGGATATATAACTAAAGTTATATAAGAGTGTTGGTTACACTCCCAACATTTCTAACCCTTACTTTTATTTGAAAACAGAGTATAGCACGCAGCAGTGTTCCGGCGGAATAAAGCTAGATATCGGACACAGTGAACAAAAACAAGGTAAGTACAACTCCGCCTACAGCATAGGCTTTGTTGTGTATACTTGCCTAAGTATGATAATGTTATGTGACGTAAATGTTACATGCTAAGTGATAGAAATTGTTATGCTTTATATGTTAAGTGCTATAATAGGGTAGGAAATGTCATGAAAGATGCTATGAAATATGAACGCTATGTTATATGTTATGTTACGCCATGTGCTATAAAATGTTATATGCTATGTGCTATAAAATAAGGTAAGTGCTATGAAATATTACATGCAATGTGCTATGGAATATGCTAAGTGCTATGAAGTATTATATGCTATGAGTTACGGAATGTTATGAAAAGTGTTATGTTATATGCTATATGCTAGAATCATGTTATGATAGGATATAAGATATGTTATGGCTATGGTATGGTTAAGATAGGATCATGATTTAATTGTGTGACACATCACGAAACATGTTCACCAATTAATAAGAATAAGATCAAGATATGAAACGATGAAAGTTATGATAGCAAACGAACTTACCTGTGTCGTACCGACCCGCGTGAGGTCGGGTTGAGCTATGGCAAGAGTAAGTCCATAGTTGTGCACCCGGTACGGACACTTATGTTATGGGGCCCATAAGTAAAGATAAGTTAAGAAAGAATGTTATGAAGAAATAAGAAAGCATAATGAAGCATAAATGGTTCATGCATATGCTATAATAAGTTATGTTATGCTATGATAAGTTATGAGATGCTATGAAAGATTATGTTACGATAGGTTATAATATGTTAGGATATGTGGTGTTTGTGATGTTGCGGTAATTAGTAGTTGTACTTGCTGAGCGAAAGCTCACTGTTTTATGTCTATGCTGTAGGTAAACAACCTGTCAGCAACTGTTGATACAAGATGGAGGGGCGTGGTCTGGCAACTGTGAAATGTGGGGATCAAGCCGCTATGCGTTTTGAATTATTAAGTAATTATATTATGAGTTTCATGTTATGCTCGAACGACTTTATTTAAAGTTCGTTATGTTTACGTACGTATCTGTATGTGCGAATCACGTCGTATAAAAAAAAAAAATTCCGCTGTTTACGATATAAGTACGAGAAATATGTATGTATGTACGGTAACGACCTGTGCTAGGCGGGTCGTTACAAAATATGTCCCAATAAATTACTTATTCTTTTAATTTCCCCCTATTGAAAAAGATTATGTCAAATATATCCAATTCGTCAACGTTAAATACATAGTAGCTAGATATGTAGATTTATACACACACACACACTACAAAGTTTCAATTAATTACCAAGGAAAAAAACGAAAAACTACAAAAAGCGTCAATAAATCTGAAAAAAAAAAAAAAAGTACATACAACGAAAGGATGATTGAACAACAGACTAATTCTTGCTAATAATTTCTTGAAAATCAGAAATTTTCAATAAAGTTAGCTTACACCTAGACAATAAATTGAAAGGATCAAGTCAAACACCAAAGGAAAAAAAAAAAAAAAAAAAAAAAGAACAGCAACAAGAACAACAAATTAATTAGTTTAGAACTAAATAATTAACTAGCTTTCCTTTAGGTTAACAGTTATCATTTGTAGCAGTCATTGATCTGCAACAAACACGGCTTGATGTCCTCGATGAAGGGCTTTAATTGGATCTCATGAGCTTTAGCTAGGGCTTGAACGAACTCTTTGGGAACCAAGCATTTCTCTCCTGAGTACAACTTCTCTTGAATACTTGGGGATGCTAAAATAACTTGTACTTCTTTGATGTGCACTAATGTTTGTTCTTTTTGCTCCTGCTTGTATAGATATATATATATATATAAATAAAGGACATATGTTACATATAAATCGAATATTTTATGAATTAAATAAAAAATATATATTTATGTATAGAGGAAATAACAACTTTAAGGAAAACAAGAAGTAAAAGAAAGAACTAATAATGGAAAGAAGTAGATATGTTTTTTTTTTCCCCTTTTTAATGAGATTTTTGTCGTCCAGAAAATGGTTTTAGTGGAAGCACTATAAATAGGTTATAATTATATATTTAATAACTGAGAATAAGCACAATGAATTTTTTTTTTTAAATTAAAAGAATACATGACTAAACTATATAGATTTTAAAAATAAAAATAAAAATCTCAAAATTTGAGTGGAGCATAGTTATAATTTGTCTTATAAAATGAAAACAAAACTGAAATTTTAGTTAAAAACAATTTTTAGAAACATTGCACATGGCTTCGCAACTATTGGCACCATATATTAAATTTTTAATAGAAATTAAGATTTGAAACCAGGATCTAAATCTTGAAATCTTTACCTTTCACCCGCTGTGCTAGCCCTAATAACGTACCTATGACTCTCTTGCTAATTACCTGAATTGACCTTAGGAGCTGAAGAACAGTAACTTGAGCCTGCAAAAACTTGACGTACTTGTAAGCGGCTTGTAACATCTCAGCGGTGTTCATCTTATTCCCACCCGGAATCAGCTTTCCCAGCTCCTGCGTCTTCTCCGTTATCTTTCTCCTCCTCTCTCGGGCCGCGATGCTCTTCGCCGACACCGCAGTAGTACCTGTAGCACTTCTACTACAACCACTTCTACTACTGTCCTTTTTCATGGCCTCACTCTTTATCATCTCCTGGTTTCCCCAACAAGCAGATAGTATTGCTTCTGATGGAAAATTTGAGAACTCTGGACTAAAACTTGGAATTGGCACATACCCATTTGAGAACTCGGGATTAGTAGTATTAGTGGCAGAACTATAAGTGAAACGACAGTGATTTTCGGACACAGTCTTCTGTCGTTTGGGGTGCCGGCTCATTTCTTCATCCAGAGAATCATCAGGAAAAGCGTTTTGTGGTTTGCAGTCGTTAATGTTGTTGGTATCGAAGAGCGAATCGATGGAATAAGAACTGTCGGAAAGTGAGACATATTCATTGTAGACGTCAAAATCGAAGAAACAGGATGAACCAAGCTCCGCTTGTGTTTGTTGGAATAAGCTGATGATGTCAGGGTTAATTAGGTTATGGAGAGAAGAATAGGGCCATTTGGAGCAGAAGCGTAGAGCCATGGAAGCTGAGCAAAGAAAATATAAGGCAGAAGTCAGTAAATGAAGAAAAATAACTGGAAAATCATAGGACAAAGATGAGAGAGAGAGAGAGAGAGAGAGAGAAAAGTACCTCAGAACTAGAGAATGTTTTGTCTGGTACTACGAGAACGAACATTAAATGGATCAAACTGTACAAACTAATAACCATACTATATATCACTCTGCTGACCGATGTTTGGTAAGTTTAAGAGAGTGAAAGAGAGAGAAGAGAGAGAGAGACGTGGGGAAGGTGGGCAGTTAGATTTTGTGCGAAATTAACGGCAAGTAACTACCACTAATTATTAGTGTATTTTGTCTATTTTTCTTGAATTATTTTTTTTTTCCCCTTGAAAATCTATTTTCTTGGTAATTAAATTTCCCTCTACTTCCTCTCAAAAAAAAAAAAAATAAATAAATAAATAAATAAATAAAGGCCTTTCAAACAAAGTGCAGCAACACAGCTATACCTATTACCGCTCGTCCTAAAGATTTTGTGATTTTTTTGTTTGTCAACACAGTCCTCAAACTTTCCCGTTAATTTTTATTTTAAAAAGGTTCTTTTGATAAGAAAAATATAAAGGCAATTCTATTATTATTATTATTATTATTTTTGGTTGAAAAAGGCAATTCTATTATATTTTTGAAGAAAACCCCACACATGATGTATACATATAAAGATTTTTTCTTTTGAGGAAACATATATAAGACTTTGGGTCAAGCTTGAAAGGAAACATGAATATTTAACTTTTTAATACTATATATACTAATTTTGAAGTATCTGCCTATTTATTTCATATTTTTAGACACGTAAGTGTAAAACTCAAGAGTGATGACGAATTGGTGAAAAATAATTTTAATATGATAAATGAGGAGATAAATATTTAAATAAGACATATTTAAAAAGATGTAAATTTGTGATTATAGGTATAATTTAATGATAGTAACACATCTAATAACTCTATTTAAAAGTGTAGAATTCAAATCTTCCGTTTCAAAGTTAAAGAGAGAGAGAGAGAGAGAGAAAAAAAAAAAAAAAAAAAAAAAAAAACAGATACAAAATTTTAAAGGAAAAGTCAAAAGTGGACAAAAGTGAAAAATAATTAGGAAGGAAAGCATAAATAAATAATAAATAAAAGAAGACAATTCCAAATTCTAAGTGCAAAAAATTTAAAGTTAGTAGGGGGAAAAAAAAAAAAAAAAAGACAGATACAAAATTTTAAAGGAAAAGTCAAAAGTGGACAAAAATGAAAAATAATTAGGAAGGAAAGCAAAAATAAATAATAAATAAAAGAAGATAATTCCAAAATTCTAAGTGCAAAAAATTTAAAGTTAGTAGGGGGAAAAAAAAAAGGGTAAAGTAAAGGAAGGTACGGTTTTAAGAAAAGAAAACAAATGAAAAAAAAAGGAGCGCTTTCAATCAAAACGGTGAGTTTTGATTGAGAATATGTAAATATGGTGATACTTTTAAAACTTCAACAGATTGTAAAGATGTATAGATACATATTCACGTAAATATAAAACTATCGAGCTAAAAACAAAAGAAAACCCTGGCATACATCTAATAGATGTATATTTAATTTCTCCAGGTCTTGTCTAATGCGTCGTGTGAGATGCGGACCGTTCACAAGTATTGAGTGGAAAGAGAGTGGTACCGGAAACTAAGTGGGAGCTTGACACTTTCAGCTGTGAAGTCAGAGGAATTAAATACTGTTTAGTCAAAGTGAGGGCAGAAAGATAAATGTCATTGTAATTATAAAAATTGGATTTCATGTTATGTACGGGAGAGGGAAAGTGTGGCGTATGGATTTCATGTATTAGTCAAGCTCACGTGGGTTGTATATGTATGTTATAAGAAATGTGGTGTCAAGATGGTAGATTTGTATATTTAGGTTAAAGGTAATATAAAAGACAATATAGAAAATTTGACTAATTAAAATTATATTAGTATTTATGGACAGAGCAAATTGCAAATTGCAAATTGCATTAGTATCCAGGGAGTGTTGCCGGCGATCGGAGATGGAATAAGTAGTATTTTCTTTTTAATTTATTTTTTCATATATTATTTTTTAATTTTTTAGTTCATATTAAAGGTAAGATGTATTATAACTATCATGTATAAGTAACATCTTAACTGTTTGATTATATCTAAATGATTTAAAAAGGGATTATATCGATATGATATATTAAAGGGGTTTTACCGCAACGTTACTGAAAAAAACCAAACACTTTGTCTTCCCTTCTTTTGTTTATACAATTTTTCAATTTTATCTTTTAAATATTTGTCTGGAACACCGTATTTTATAATTTTTTTTTAACCTGCACCTAGCCATGCAATAGGTGTCTGTTAGGCATTTAGGATACCTCTTAATTTGACCTTTTCAATCGAGTCGTTCATATCAAATCCAACGGTGCAAAATAATCAGCTGGATTTTGCCGGATATTGGGCAACATATGATCAAATTATATGTTGGATAATCAAATAGTGAGGCCAGGATTTAAAAAAAAAAAAAAAAAAAATCAAACCACGCCACCTATGCATTATTTTTTGTCCCACATAATCAAACTGTCATATTGCGGGTTCAAATAGCATGTTTTGCCATGTATAATAGGCGGTCTCGATTTGGGTGATTTTATAAAAATTACACTTTCACGCTCGTAATGCATTAATACTTTTTTTTCTCTTATTGCATGTGTATTGAGATTTTCTTAAATATGAATGGTGTTTGATGTTTGATGTTTGATGATACTTTTAAGCTTAACAAAACAAATTAAACAAAATAATTTATTTTTGTTGGAAAACATAAACATAATTAACCACAAAATAATCTTTAAAAAAATTTAATTTAGTAGGGTCTAATTAGATTCAAACTATCTATTTTTTTGCACACAAATCGTCTACTATGTACAACAAGCAAACCCGATTTAAGTTTTTCTTAATCGTTAATTTATAAAATCGAACCATCCCACTCAAAAACAGTCAAATTGCCCGCATATGCGTGCTGGGGTCTTGGAGTCCTAAACTTGTTAGAAACCTAAAAATGATTACTAATTTGTGATTTGGTTAATTTCATTTGTGATAGTTGTTGGATTTTACTATTATTACTATTAGAATTCTCATTATTATTACTAGTTGTAGGCACGTGTCATGTACGTGTTTAATCAATTTGTTAAATAAAAAAATAATTATGAGGTATTATGAGAAAATAATTATTCGAACAACATTAAGAAGAAAATATTTAAATAGAAAGAAATTAGTGAGAAGTTAGCGAATCACATAGAAGTTAATTATGTAGTGTTATGAGAAAATAATAGTTGAGATGGTAAAAAAAAAAAAAAAGATTTAGGATTCATTTAAAAAATAAATTTATTTTAGTATGGGTAAAAAAGAATAAAAATAAAAATTTAAAATGATGAAACAAAACATACAGATTAGATATCAACACGTAGGTGAAAATGAAGAATAATTTTAAAAAATACAAAGAATAATGTATATATACATCAAATATTGTGAAAAATAATAAATATGCTGAAAGAATTTTTTTGAATAAAGTAAAGCATAAAAAAATTTAGCAATTGAAAAAAAGAAAGAAAGGAAAGGAAAAGGGAAAGAATAAAAGAGAATTAAAAAGAAAAAAAAAAAAAAAAAGGTTTATGTATGTGAAGATTAAAAGATTATTATTACGGGTTGAAGTTCAACCTCAAGACAACCACGTATGCGCCACCGCGTCTTCTAAATGCCAGAAAAAAAAATTTAAAAAAACTTTAAATGGCTGAAACTGAAAGCCTTACAGCTGGATCAAACATGACCTATTATCTCGTTAACTTCCCAAGAGAGACTTAAGCATCCACTTGCGAACTTCTTGTTCCAATAGTTACTTCATTATCCTTAACGAAAAAGATATAAAAATAAAAAGAGACCAAAAAAAAAAAAAAAAAAGGGAGACAAAATAAAAATATCCAAATTTCCCAAGCAAAACGGAAACAAGGGAGAGAATGAGAATGACCTCATCGGTAATTCAGAGTCTTTATCATGTAATTAATACAACAACACCAATCCTTTTAAATCCAAAGAGGAAATTAGTCAACATTAGGTGTCACTTTTCTTCTGCTTCACACTCCAACAACCTTAAAACTTCAACCAGAATCCCAGGTTCACTTCTTTCTCCGCCCAACATTTGGGATGCTAATTTACATTTCGTGTATTCTGAGTTACCAATTTGTCTGTCTGGTTTTTTTGTCAGCTAAATTGGAGAGATTCAATGAGGTTAGTCCGGATGAGGTGCCTAAAGTTGATGTTTTGAAGCAGAAAGTTGAGCTTCTTGGGATTGTGTTTGGTTCTTCTTCTGTGCCCGGACTTTACTATAACCTTTTATGTCCCAAGGTATTTCTGCTTTACTCTCTTGGTTTCTAAAAGGAAAAAAAGAAAATCTTTGGTTATTCCTGTTTCAATATATGAAGTGGGTATTATGTATTTTTTGTGTTTTGTTTAATGATGTAGTGTAATAGTGGGCAATCTATCGAGAGAAGTTTGTCTTTTCACATTGTCTTAAATGGGTATGCTGACACGGTTTCCTTTGCTTTTTCTATGGTTAGTTGAGTCAGATGTTGGATATTTGGATTGTAATAATCTTTTTCTTTTTTTCTTTTTTCTTTTCTTTTCCTCTTTTCTTTTGTAGGGATTTTGCAATGTGGAGATGCTTTCGATTCGATTGTGGCTGGGCTGGCCGGGTAACATGATTTGACTATGTGATTTGTTTTCTATAGGTGCGAAAAAGTTTTAAAAACTGTAAGAAGTTTAAATGCTGCAGTCAATTGATATTTCGCAGTTTAGGTGTTTGCAGATGACCAGGCAGAAGATGACAGAACCGAAAGGAAATTCAAGTCTGCTCGACAATTGACCGAGCAGGCCCTTGGTTTACTACCACTTGGTGATGAGGTATTTGTATTGAATTTTCTCTTTGGATGTCTGTGTGTTGTTCCACTCTTCATTTTTTCTCAGCCGTGGCTCTGTTCTTTTTAGTTTTAAATATATTTTCGATGTGTCACTCAGTTCTTGTTTATTTTGTTTAAGTCTTTTTTAAGTATGCTCTTTTCTGTCACATGTGGAAGTCTTGGTGAAGCTTTATGAAATTTCTTTGGTTTACTCATGAAACTAAAACTCTTTCCCCAAATTTCATTCAGAGATTGCAGGCACAATTTTCACGCCAATATGAAATTACTCTTTTTTCTATTTTCAGCTTATTGCATACTTCCATGATCGAATGATCTCCGATGAAACACTGCGTAGAAATAATGTTTTGCAACTTTCTGGTAACAAGGTACATTCACTTCCATTGATTGCTGAACTTATCACCAAGTAGCAGGCAATTCTTAGCACAGGGAGTAGGATGTCGTTTATTTCTGTAGTTGGGGAAAGTTATGTTGTTATTGACGGAAATTGATTCAGACTGGAAGGATACACGTTTAGAATAAAATTCTTCTTATTTTTTTTGAGCGGGGTAAGTGTTGTTGTAGAGGATGCTGCTAGAATTAGTAAATTCTTAGCAAATTAGGATGTTAATGATAGTAATATTAGTCATTGTTTTTTATCTTCCTTTCCAAACAATAAACTTATATCAATAATTAAAAATAGTAATATTAATCACGGTATATCAAAATATACCTTTCTGGCATACTTTTAGTATGTATGTTGAAGAATTTCAGTGTTGCAAGATCATTTTCTTTGCTTTTTTTTTTTTTTTTTTTTTTTTTTTCATTTTAATTTCTATTTCTTATTGGTAAGTTTAGAAATGTGACAGGTTCTTATCTTAGTTATTGAGTTGCTTGTTTTCATAGCTGTTATTTTCGGTCACAATTATCGATGACAGATTGATCGATTCTAAACAGATACTAATTTTTGCAGCTTATCATTGCCTTTACTTACAGACAAAATGGACTGCTTGTTGGTTGCAAGTACCGAACTGTAGAAAAAAGATTTTGGCAGGTATCTTACTGCTAATTGTCCTCGAGTTTTAAGTTGGGAACATACAAGAAATGAGAGGTTGCATCGATGTTATTTTCGTTTAGTTTATTTTCCTAACATGTTGTGTCTTTTTTTTTTTTTAAATGAGGAATTTTTATGTGATGATATTGTCGTGTTCTATGAGCTGAGTCACTACTTGAATACTTGACCTAAGTCTTGAACTTTTTAGTTGGCTTTGTAGGAGAAGCAGAGCTAGTTTTTTTTTTTTTTTATCAGAAGGCATTTTACTTGTTTTGTATTTGCACAAATGAAAATACCTGAAAGCTTGGCATGAAATTTGTTAAAATCAAATAGTTTGTTTTGAGATGTCCTTGTTTTTAACAGCTTGATCTTTACCATGGGGTGTGGAATTCAGAACACTTTCATCCGTCAGCCTGTGCATTTCCCATTTGATATGGGGTTTTGATAATTTTATTTCAACTTGTTTCATTCTTTTTCAGGAGAAGGATACAGAAAAAGTACTATACGGACTAGATGACATTGTTGATGCAGATGAAATCATCATCGTAATTTTTATATCACTTTTTTTTTTTTTTTTTTTTTTTAATTTAGTGCTATTGCATTTCTCTCTCTTCCTCCCTTCCTCATCAATTTGTGATCGCTTTGATGCTGCATATAGGTTGAAGGAGAATTAGATAAACTCTCAGTGGAGGAAGCTGGATTTCTAAATTGCGTGAGTGTTCCTGGTGGTGCACCAGGAAAGGTTTCTGATCAATTACCATCTTTTGAAAAGGTTAGTGAGTACCGTCACATTTGTTTTCCAATTACCATCTTAAGAACTTTCAAACTTCTTTGTTTTCAAGTTTGCTCGATGTTGAATTTATCATGCAAACTAAGAAGTGTGAATAATTAGAAGTCAATGATGTCCAATGAAATTTTCTTATGTTTAATGCATGTAATAGAAGTACACTTATCTCATACCTGCTTTTGTCTGTCGTGGTTATCGCTAGCTATTATTACGGATACCAGATTTTCTATGTATTGTTTCATGGTCTCTAAAGTTTCATTTACCTCTTTATATGCATGTTTATGAGAAGTTAGGACACTGCATTTCAGTACCTCTGGAATTGCAAACAGTACTTGGATAAGGTAAATGGACTATTTCCTACTAACATGAAGAAGGAGTTGGCTTTTCATTCTGCTTTATATTTTCCGTAATTTATCTTATTTCTTTACTATGCTTAATACATTTAGGCTTCTCGCATCGTCCTTGCAACTGATGGTGACCAACCAGGCCAAGCTTTGGCTGATGAACTTGCACGCCGTCTTGGGAAAGAAAGGTTACAGAAATGTGCCAAATTTTCAATATTTGGAGTCAAAAAATTATTTGAATGTGTGTGCATTCTTATTTTCATTCTCTTTCGATTTGTAGTTTTGGCAGGTCTTGGGTTTGGATCGAAAGATTGAGATCTAGATGGTTGAATATGTTTCCTTAGTATGGAGCTAGTATTATTCTACCAAATAAGTGATTATAAAATTGAGAACTTTGAGCTTCAGAATATCAGAATACGGATTCATTTGGTTATTGTTTGTACACCATTTTTATAATGCTTCCATTTCTCTCGGGATTGATTGACATTAGGCTTAAATAGGTGAAGTTAAATTACATTGTTTCCTCAAACAAGAGTATAGCACGGTATGTCTATTCCGTACAAATTGCTTTATCCATGTTTTATTTTGTTTAATTTCATTGGCTGTCAGGTGTTGGCAAGTGAGTTGGCCAAAGAAAGATGAGTTCAGTTATTTCAAAGATGCTAACGAGGTATGCTATTTTTATTTCCTTTCCATTTTTCAAAGACGAGTAGTCTTTTTCAGTCGGGAAAAATTTTCTGTATTGTTAAGTAGGTTGAGAACACTACCGCACAAACTACTTTGAGGCCAAGATTGCTGGTATTATGCTATGCCGAAACAAAGCCACATTGATTTGGGAAAACCTTTGCTCATCAGTTAGGGAGGCATTACAAGAATCTGCAGTGCATAAACACCGTTATGCACGTACGAACCAATACAAATACGTAATGTTTGACATATCCTGCAGGTTTTGAGGTGTATGGGACCCATTGCTTTGAAGAATTTAATTGAAAATGCAGAGTTATACTACCAATCTATGGCAGATCAAATGAAAAAAGACTTATAGTTGGTTAAGTCGCGCAACGTGGAGCAGATTCAACTGCAGTTTGTAGCTGCCAGGTGATTTCAGAAGTGCCATCTTAGTATGAATTTCCAGCGAGGTTTTTCTCAATCAATCTCAGCATGTGTATGACAAAATCTACAAATTCAGCGACGACGCTTAAGTTTCTATATAGGATAGACTTGGTAAAGACCTGACTACAGAATCGAAGCGGTACTTGGGTTTCCCTGTGATTGTAGATAGAGTTTTCACTTTCATGTATTATTTGAAACATCAAGCATAGGCAACCAATTTTGGTATATCTAGCTATATTAATAGAGCTTCGACCCGTCATATTATATCACAACTCACAGGTCACCTATTATGCTTAAGCAGTTGATCTACATCAAAAAGCATTTTGTTTTCTGCCACACGTATAAAAGTAACAAGGATTTATGAAGCTCCCGTTTTAAACCCACTTTTCAGACTTTTTCTACTGTGATTTCTCTAACAAAAATTTGAATTTACTGAGTTGACCGAGGCTTTGAAGTGTTCATCAACGCGTTTTGGATGTCTTCTACGGGTAATAAACTAGAAAGCCAAGAAAGCTGCTCGCTTTTGTTTTCAAAACTAATTGGCTTATAATTAGCTTCCATACAACTTGATTAAAACAATTAGGAAATGGGATAATTTATTGATGGATTAGGTTTAACTAACTTATTAAAAACAAAGTCCAACCAAATCCATTTTATTGTAATCCTCGGTCTAACCAGCTGTGGGGCATGCTTTTTTTGATTGTCTAATTTGAGTTTCTACGTGAAGACAAATGTAAGCAATTGCTGAGTTGATCATTACAATTTTTAGCCAATTAAAATAAACTGATATTATTTATGTATAATCATGTGGGACGTGTTATTCTTTTTTTTATTTTTATTTTTTATTATTATTATTTTTTTCTAAGTAGGATTATCAATGACACTAAAACTAACGCGTATTCCATAGGGCGGCAATGACTTCTTTCGATGATGAAGTTTATTTTTTTTAAAAAGATTAAATCACTATCTTATAGAGATGATAGAATCTCAAAAGTTATTGTTTTAAAGGAAGTTTAATTGGAGGCATCTTTGTGTTTACCGAAGAAATTGTCCTGTTCTTCAATCGTAATCGAAACAGCCAGGCCATTTCTATCTCTGTTCTCTAAATCATATCATCACTTCGTTTCTCAGTTTTCTTGCGCTTGCGTTGTCCAAACGAGCGATGGGAAACTGCATCAAAATTTCTTGTCAATCAACTACCATTGATTCCTTGGTTTCTAAATGTTGTAAATGGATTCGCAAACGAGCAAAGTACGTGTATGAGCTTGAAGAAAATCTTGAAGCTCTGGAAAAAGCTATAGAAGAGTTGACAGACACAAGGAATGACTTGGTGAGGAGAGTCGAGATTACCGAGCAGCAACAGCAGTTGAAGCGGTTGGATAAGGTGCAGAGATGGATTTCAAGGGTCGAAGCCGTGGAAGCTGAAGTCAACGAGCTGATGCTTAGAAGAACTCAAGTCAACAAACTTTGCCTTTGGGGTTGTTGTTCTAGGAACTACATCTCCAGCTACAAGTTTGGCAAAAAGGTGTCTGAGAAGCTCACCGAAGTGACTGATCTGCAAAGCAAAGGGGTGTTTGACGTGGTGGCTGAAAGGGTACTAGGAGCTCCTGCAGGGGAAATGCCTCTCGACCCAACTGTGGGCTTGGAAACACCGTTTGACAAGGTTTGGATAGATCTCAATAATGAAAATGTGGGAATTATGGGGTTGTATGGGATGGGAGGGGTGGGAAAAACCACCCTTCTTAAAAAGATCAACAACAATTTCCTCGAAACACTGAATGACTATAATGTCATCTGGGTAGTGGTGTCTAAGGATCATACACTTGAGAACATACAGAATGTTCTTGGAGAAAATATTGGGTATTCTGATGACGCATGGAAGAGGAGAGACTCTCACCAGAAAGCTGCAGACATCTTTGGCGTCCTTAAAAGAAGGAGATTTGTATTGTTGTTGGATGATGTATGGGAGAGGGTTGATCTTACTAAACTTGGAGTTCCTTTGCCTGACAGACTAAATGGATCCAAGGTAGTATTCACAACTCGTTCCAAGGATGTATGCTTCTGCATGGAAGCAAATAGAAAGGTTCCAGTGAATTGCTTGGAGTGGAAAAAATCTTGGGCATTGTTTCAAGAAAAGGTTGGAGAAGAAGCCCTCAATGCCCACCCAGAGATCCCCAGCTTTGCTGAAATTGTTGCAAAAGAATGTGGTGGTTTACCTCTCGCACTAATCACAATTGGTCGTGCAATGGCTTGCAAGACAACACCTGAAGAATGGAACTATGCAATTATGGTCCTTAAGAATTCAGCCTCAGATTTTTCAGGCATGGGAGATAAGGTACTTCCTCTTCTAAAGTTCAGTTACGACAATTTAGCAAGTATGAAAGTTAGATCTTGTTTCTTGTATTGTGCATTATTTCCAGAAGATTATTTAATAGGGAGAAAGCACTTGATAAATTTGTGGATGGTTGAGGGATTTCTGGATGAATATGCTGACATAAATGGTGCAAAAAGCCATGGATATGATATCATTGGTACGCTTCTTCGTGCATGCTTATTAGAAGACTATGGTGTTGATCTTTTAAAGATGCATGATGTCATTCGTGACATGGCTTTGTGGATAGTTTCTGGTTATGGGACGACAACAAATAATAGCTTTTTGGTGCAAACAAAAGCTCAACTGTCAGAATTGCCAGCGTTGGAAAAATGGAATGAGGTTAGTAGGATATCTTTGATGAGTAACAACATTCAGAGTCTTTCAGGAAGTCCATTGTGCCCCAATCTCTTGAATTTATTTCTCGGGAAAAACAGTTTGTGTCAGATCACTGATAATTTCTTTGAGTTCATGCCTAAACTGAGAGTGTTGGATCTATCTGAGAATTCGAGTCTAACTCATTTTTCAGTAGGTATTGCAAAATTAGTTACACTGCAGTATCTTGACCTGTCATGGACAGGGATAAAAGAATTTCCAAGAGAGTTAAGTAACTTGGTATTACTGAAACAATTGTTCTTAAGAGGTTTAGGAGAACTTGATGTAATTCCAGAACAAATAATATCAAGTTTTTCTCGTTTGCAAGTCTTGGAAATGTTTAGATGTGGAATTTCTGAAATGGTAATGGAGGATAGTGTTCAGTGTGGGGGCAATGAGTTGCTTATAAAGGAACTGCAGCTTTTGAAAAGCTTAATTTCATTGAGAGTCTCCATCAAAAGTGTCTCTGCTTTTGAAAGATTTTTGGCATCCAAAAACTTGGTAAGCTGCACTCAAGGGTTATTTCTCCAACATTTAAGTGGTTTGCACTTCCTCAAGCTGTCGTCTCTCATAGATTTAAAGCTTTTAGATGAATTTGCTATCTGCCACTGTACAAGCTTGGAAATTGACTGGGGTTGGGAAAGACTTCAACACTCAATGATCACAGGTGCAGGTTGCTTCCAAAAACTTGGTCGAGTCAGAATTGAGCACTGCCATAAACTGAAGGATTTGAGTTGGCTCATTTTTGTTCCAAACTTATACTACCTTTTTGTTGAAGATTGCTCAGCTCTTGAAGAAATAATAAACCTCAACAAACTAGGTGATGGTCAAGAGGTGACGAAACATCTAGATCCATTTGTTAAACTTCAAAAGTTATATCTATTCGACTTACCAAGCTTAAAGAATATCTCCAGAAAGCCCCTGCCATGTCTGGAGTATATTGATGTGACGAAATGTGCGGAGCTGAAGAAACTTCCAATCAGCTCCGAGATCACCAAGATACAGAATCTGACCATTTATGGAGAAGAATCTTGGTGGAATGAGTTAGAATGGGAGGACGTGGCCACTCGAGATGCTCTTCTTCCATGTTTCCTGGCTCGTGGCAATTGAAAAGGGTGTTGGTTTAGCATTGCGGAGCTAATACTTTAATTCCAGGTGAGATATCACTCCAACCATACTTCAATTTAATTTCATTGGAAAAGCAAAATTTGCATCGAGGCATTTCAACAAACAGCCCTTTTATTATTATTATTAGTATTATTGTTATTTATCTACACTAGAAATTAGTATTAGAACTAAACGGAAAATATATGGTGAAGCTGCAAAATAATTCAATCTCAATGCTTATGAGATCAAGCTTAATTGCAGGCCTCTTTGAAACCCACGCCGCTGCTGCCTCCACTGTGGTTTGCTGCCTTTCGCCTACTTTCTGCGGGTTATCACTTAGAATAACCTCCCCTACTAAGTTACGGAGGGAGAGGATAATTTCCATTTTTCAGTTTCTCAAATTATCTACTTGAAGTAACTTTTGGTGAGATGATTCCTATGTTTGAGGTTTTTGAAGCTTATAAGTTGTAAGATATAATAAAAAACTGAAATACCTCAAAGTTGAGCAAAACCTTGAGAGAACACTTGTTATCATTTGCTCGTTGATTGTGGATTTTGTCGAATTTACCCCGTGGTTTTTTTCCCTATAAACTAGAGGGTTTTTCCACGTTAATTTGCTGTGCCTCTATTATTATATATCCTGTTTGATTTTTATTACCATGTATTTTATTGGCTTAGTTTCTAATTGTGGCTTGGTGATTAATTTATTTCCAGGCATTACCAGATTGTTAAATAGCTTTGTAGTGTTCTTTGTCTAACTTCTTTGATCTCCATACCATGCATTTCAATAAATCCCCAACACACAAGACACCCAGCTTTTGTGTGTGTGTTTTTATAGTATCTAAACTTTTAATCTTGTGCAACTTTAGTCGTTCATCTTTTTTTTTTTCATAGCTGAAATACTCCTAAACTATTAAACTGTGACTACAATAGTCATTTCCGTTAATTTTTACATGAAATCCTTTAGAATTTAGTCAAAAAATAATGCCAACTAACGGATCATGTAAAAAAAATTTAATAAAAGAACTATTATAACAACTTTTTTGATAGTTTATGATTATTCTAGCTATGAAAAAAAAAACAATGAACGTCCCTAAATTATTAAAATGTTACTACAATAGTTATATCCATTAATTTTTTAGCGGAATCCGTTAGTAATTAAATGAAAAAGTGATGCCAACTAACAGATTCCGTCCAAAAATTAACAGAAATGACTAATGCAATAACATTTTAATACGCATTCTTGTTACGAAAAAAAGATCAGGAACCAAAATTGTATAAGGTTAAAAGTTCAGGGACCAGCCTAACAATTTACCCTTTTTTTTTTCACTTACACGGTGCATGCAAACACAACTTCTCTGAGATAAAACAGAACAAAGCACACAATCAACCAATGGCGAAGCCAGGAATTTCGGTGAGGGGGGCTAATAACTATGACAAGTATTTAATCAAAATAAAAATTCATTTAATCTCAAATGAGGAAAAGAAAAAACAAATGGACTTACTTAATAAAGGATTATTTACGTTTTTTTTTTTGGAGTTATTTACATTTTTGTATCATATATTTTGCTTTTATTCAGAAAATGCACCTTACAGTTTGAACTTTTATATTTGTATACTCTCAGATTATATTTAATATAAAAATTTATATCATTTTTCAGTCAACATTAATTTCGACCTTAAAATGACCAAATTACCCTAAAAAAGAAAGACTCTAACTATGTATTATTTACATTTTAATACCATGTATTTTGTTTTTATTTGAAAAAAAATAGGATCCATTTAAAAAATAAATTTATTTTAGTGTGGGTAAAAAAGAATTAAAATAAAAATTTAAAATAATAAAACAAAACATACAAAAAAAAAGATCAGCACTTAGAGGAAAGCGAAGAATAATTTTAAAAAATACAAAGAATAATATATATATATATATATCAAATATTGTGAAAAATAATAGTTGGGGATATAAGATGATCATGAAAAACAGAAAAATAATAAATATGCTCAAAGAATTTTTTTTGAATAAAGTAAAGCATAAAAAATTTTAGCAATTTAGAAAAAGAAATAAAGAAAAGGAAAAGGGAAAGAATAAAAGAGAATTAAAAAGAAAAAACAAAAAAAAGAAGGGAAAAAAAAAAAAGATTTATGTATGTGAAGATTAAAAGATTATTATTACGGGTTGAAGTTCAACCTTATGACATCCACGTACGCGCCACCGCGTCTTCTAAATGCCAGAAAAAAAATAAAAATAAAAATAACTATAAATGGCTGAAACTGAAAGCCATACAGCTGGATCGAATATGACCTATTATCTCGTTAAAGAGAGACTTTAAGCATCCACTTGCGAACTTCATGTTCCAATAGTTACTTCATTATCCTTAATGAAAAAGATATAGGGGTGTTTAGTGAATGAATTTAGTTTAAGATTTTTAAGTTACAATAATAATTTTTTAGAGAAGATAAAAAAAATTTTAAAAAAAGACAAAATTTTTTTTAAAAAAATAAAAATAATGATAAAAAAATATAACTTAATTTAAAAAGAAATAACAATCAAACGGGTCCATAAAAATAAAAAGAGACCAAAAAAAAAAAAGGGAGACAAAATAAAAAAATCCAAATTTCCCGAGCAAAACGGAAACAAGGGAGAGAAAGAGAATGACCTCATCAGTAATTCAGAATCTTTATCATGTAATTAATACAACAACACCAATCCTTTTAAATCCGAGGAGGAAATTAGTCAACATTTGGTGTCACTCTTCTTCTGCTTCACACTCCAACAACCTTAAAACTTCAACCAGAATCCCAGGTTCACTTCTTTCTCCGCCCAACATTTGGAATGCTAATTTAAATTTCGTGTATTCTGAGTTACCAATTTGTCTGTCTGGTTTTTTTGTCAGCTAAATTGGAGAGATTCAATGAGGTTAGTCCGGATGAGGTGCCTAAAGTTGATGTTTTGAAGCAGAAAGTTGAGCTTCTTGGGATTGTGTTTGGTTCTTCTTCTGTGCCCGGACTTTACTATAACCTTTTATGTCCTAAGGTACTTCTGCTTTACTCTCTTGGTTTCTAAAAGGACAAAAAAGAAAATCTGTGGTTATTCCTGTTCTTTAACTCAATATATGAAGTGGGTATTATGTATTTTTTGTGTTTTGTTTAATGATGTAGTGCAATGGTGGGCCTTCTATCGAGAGAAGTTTGTCTTTTCATATTGTCCCAAATGGGTATGCTGATACGGTTTCCTTTGCTTTTTCTATGGTTAGTTGAGTCCGATGTTGGATATTTGGATTACAATAATCTTTTTTTTTTCCCTCTTTTCTTTGTAGGGATTTTGCAATGTGGAGATGCTTTCGATTCGATTGTGGCTGGGTTGGCCGGGTAACATGATTTGACTATGTGATTTGTTTTCTATAGGTGCGAAAAAGTTTTAAAAACTGTAAGAAGTTTAAATGCTGCAGTCAATTGATATTTCGCAGTTTAGGTGTTTGCAGATGACCGGGCAGAAGGTGGCAGAACCGAAAGGAAATTCAAGTCTGCTCGACAATTGACCGAGCAGGCCCTTGGTTTACTACCACTTGGTGATGAGGTATTTGTATTGAATTTTCTCTTTGGATGTCTGTGTGTTGTTCCACTCTTCATTTTTTCTCAGCCGTGGCTCTGTTCTTTTTAGTTTTAACTATATTTTCGATGTGTCACTCAGTTCTTGTTTATTATGTTTAAGTCTTTGTTAGGTATGCTCTTTTCTGTCACATGTGGAAGTCTTGGTGAAGCTTTATGAAATTTCTTTGGTTTACTCATGAAACTAAAACTCTTTCCCCAAATTTCATTCAGAGATTGCAGGCACAATTTTCACGCCAATATGAAATTACTCTTTTTTCTATTTTCAGCTTATTGCATACTTCCATGATCGAATGATCTCCGATGAAACACTGCGTAGAAATAATGTTTTGCAACTTTCTGGTAACAAGGTACATTCACTTCCATTGATTGCTGAACTTATCACCAAGTAGCAGGCAATTCTTAGCACAGGGAGTAGGATGTCGTTTATTTCTGTAGTTGGGGAAAGTTATGTTGTTATTGACGGAAATTGATTCAGACTGGAAGGATACACGTTTAGAATAAAATTCTTCTTATTTTTTTTGAGCGGGGTAAGTGTTGTTGTAGAGGATGCTGCTAGAATTAGTAAATTCTTAGCAAATTAGGATGTTAATGATAGTAATATTAGTCATTGTTTTTTATCTTCCTTTCCAAACAATAAACTTATATCAATAATTAAAAATAGTAATATTAATCACGGTATATCAAAATATACCTTTCTGGCATACTTTTAGTATGTATGTTGAAGAATTTCAGTGTTGCAAGATCATTTTCTTTGCTTTTTTTTTTTTTTTTTTTTTCATTTTAATTTCTATTTCTTATTGGTAAGTTTAGAAATGTGACAGGTTCTTATCTTAGTTATTGAGTTGCTTGTTTTCATAGCTGTTATTTTCGGTCACAATTATCGATGACAGATTGATCGATTCTAAACAGATACTAATTTTTGCAGCTTATCATTGCCTTTACTTACAGACAAAATGGACTGCTTGTTGGTTGCAAGTACCGAACTGTAGAAAAAAGATTTTGGCAGGTATCTTACTGCTAATTGTCCTCGAGTTTTAAGTTGGGAACATACAAGAAATGAGAGGTTGCATCGATGTTATTTTCGTTTAGTTTATTTTCCTAACATGTTGTGTCTTTTTTTTTTTTTTAAATGAGGAATTTTTATGTGATGATATTGTCGTGTTCTATGAGCTGAGTCACTACTTGAATACTTGACCTAAGTCTTGAACTTTTTAGTTGGCTTTGTAGGAGAAGCAGAGCTAGTTTTTTTTTTTTTTTTTATCAGAAGGCATTTTACTTGTTTTGTATTTGCACAAATGAAAATACCTGAAAGCTTGGCATGAAATTTGTTAAAATCAAATAGTTTGTTTTGAGATGTCCTTGTTTTTAACAGCTTGATCTTTACCATGGGGTGTGGAATTCAGAACACTTTCATCCGTCAGCCTGTGCATTTCCCATTTGATATGGGGTTTTGATAATTTTATTTCAACTTGTTTCATTCTTTTTCAGGAGAAGGATACAGAAAAAGTACTATACGGACTAGATGACATTGTTGATGCAGATGAAATCATCATCGTAATTTTTATATCACTTTTTTTTTTTTTTTTTTTTTTTTTTAATTTAGTGCTATTGCATTTCTCTCTCTTCCTCCCTTCCTCATCAATTTGTGATCGCTTTGATGCTGCATATAGGTTGAAGGAGAATTAGATAAACTCTCAGTGGAGGAAGCTGGATTTCTAAATTGCGTGAGTGTTCCTGGTGGTGCACCAGGAAAGGTTTCTGATCAATTACCATCTTTTGAAAAGGTTAGTGAGTACCGTCACATTTGTTTTCCAATTACCATCTTAAGAACTTTCAAACTTCTTTGTTTTCAAGTTTGCTCGATGTTGAATTTATCATGCAAACTAAGAAGTGTGAATAATTAGAAGTCAATGATGTCCAATGAAATTTTCTTATGTTTAATGCATGTAATAGAAGTACACTTATCTCATACCTGCTTTTGTCTGTCGTGGTTATCGCTAGCTATTATTACGGATACCAGATTTTCTATGTATTGTTTCATGGTCTCTAAAGTTTCATTTACCTCTTTATATGCATGTTTATGAGAAGTTAGGACACTGCATTTCAGTACCTCTGGAATTGCAAACAGTACTTGGATAAGGTAAATGGACTATTTCCTACTAACATGAAGAAGGAGTTGGCTTTTCATTCTGCTTTATATTTTCCGTAATTTATCTTATTTCTTTACTATGCTTAATACATTTAGGCTTCTCGCATCGTCCTTGCAACTGATGGTGACCAACCAGGCCAAGCTTTGGCTGATGAACTTGCACACCGTCTTGGGAAAGAAAGGTTACAGAAATGTGCCAAATTTTCAATATTTGGAGTCAAAAAATTATTTGAATGTGTGTGCATTCTTATTTTCATTCTCTTTCTATTTGTAGTTTTGGCAGGTCTTGGGTTTGGATTGAAAGATTGAGATCTAGATGGTTGAATATGTTTCCTTAGTATGGAGCTAGTATTATTCTACCGAATAAGTGATTATAAAATTGAGAACTATGAGCTTCAGAATATTAGAATACGAATTCATTTGGTTATTGTTTGTACACCATTTTTATAATGCTTCCATTTCTCTCGGGATTGATTGACATTAGGCTTAAATAGGTGAAGTTAAATTACATTGTTTCCTCAAACAAGAGTATAGCACGGTATGTCTATTCCGTACAAATTGCTTTATCCATGTTTTATTTTGTTTAATTTCATTGGCTGTCAGGTGTTGGCAAGTGAGTTGGCCAAAGAAAGATGAGTTCAGTTATTTCAAAGATGCTAACGAGGTATGCTATTTTTATTTCCTTTCCATTTTTCAAAGACGAGTACAGTCTTTTTCAGTCGGGAAAAATTTTCTGTATTGTTAAGTAGGTTGAGAACACTACCGCACAAACTACTTTGAGGCCAAGATTGCTGGTATTATGCTATGCCGAAACAAAGCCACATTGATTAGGGAAAACCTTTGCTCAACAGTTAGGGAGGCATTACAAGAATCTGCAGTGCATAAACACTGTTGTGCACATATGAACTGATACAAATACGTAATGTTTGACATATCCGTGCAGGTTTTGAGGTGTATGGGACCCATTGCTTTGAAGAATTTAATTGAAAATGCAGAGTTATACTACCAATCTATGGCAGAGCAAGAGATAGAAGACATATAGTCGGACAAGTCGTGCAACGTGGAGCAGATTCAACTGCACTTGTAGCTGGCAGGTGATTTCGGAAGTGCCATCTTAGTATGAATTTCCAGCGAGGTTTTTCTCAATCAATCTCAGCATGTGTATGACAAAATCTACAAATTCAGCGACGACGCTTAAATTTCTATGTAGGATAGACTTCGTAAAGACCTGACTACAGAATCGAAGTAGTACTTGGGTTTCCCTCTGATTGTAGATAGAGTTTTCACCTTCATGTATTATTTAAACATCAAGCACTGGCAACCAATTTTGGTATGTCTAGCTATATTAATAGAGCTTCGATCCGTCATAGTATATCGCAACTCACAGGTCACCTATTATGCTGATGCAGTTGATCTACATCAAAAAGCATTTTGTTTTCTGTCACACGTATAAAAGTAACAAGGATTTATGAAGCTCCCGTTTTAAACCCCACTTTTCAGACTTTTTCTACTGTGATTTCTCTAACAAAAATTTGAATTTACTGAGTTGACCGAGGCTTTTGAACTGTTCATCAACACGTTTTGGATGACTTCTATGAGTAATAAACTAGAAAGCCTAGAAAGCTGCCCGCTTTTGTTTTCAAAACTAATTGGCTTATAATTAGCTTCCAAACAACTTGATTAAAACAATTTGGAAATGGGATAATTTATTGATGGATTAGGTTTAACTAACTTATTAAAAACAAAGTCCAACCAAATCCATTTTATTGTAATCCTCGGTATAACCAGCTGTGGGGCATGCTATTTTTACTTGTCGAATTTGAGTTTCTACATGAAGACAAATGTAAGCAATTGTTGAGTTCATCATTACAATTTTTAGCCAATTAAAATAAACTAATATTATTTATGTTTAATCATGTGGGACCAGTTATTCTTTTTTATTTTTATTTATTTTATTCTATGTAGGATCATCAATGACACTAAAACTAATGCGTATTCCATAGGGCAATGACTTCTTTCGATGATGAAGTTTATTTATTTTTTTAAAAATTAAATCACTATCTTATAGAGATAGAATCTCAATAGTTATTGTTTTAAGGGATGTTTAATTGGAGGCATCTTTGTGTTTACCGGAGAAATTGTCCTGTTCTTCATTCGTAATCAAAACAGCCAGGCCATTTCTATCTTTGTTCTCTAAATCATATCATCACTTTGTTTCTCAGTTTTCTTGTGCTTGCATTGTCCAGATGAGCGATGGGAAACTGCATCAAAATTTCTTGTCAACCATTGATTCCTTGGTTTCTAAATGTTGTAAATGCATTGGAAAATGAGCAAAGTACATGAATGAGCCTGAAGAAAACCTTAAAGCTCTGGAAAAAGCTATAGAAGAGTTGACAGACGCAAGGAATGACTTGGTGAGGAGAGTCTAGATTACCGAGCAGCAACAGTAGTTGAAGCGGTTGGATAAGGTGCGGAGATGGATTTCAAGGATTGAAGCCATGGAAGTTGAAGTCAATGCATTGATGCTCAAAAAGATCAAGAAATGAGCAAACTGTGTCTTTGGGGTTGTTCCAATAACTACATCTCCAGCTACAACTTTGGAAAAAAGGTGTCTGAAGGATCTGCAAGGTAAAGGGGTGTTTGAAGTGGTGGCTGCAAGGGTACTAGGAGCTCCTGCGATGGAATGCTTCTAGAGCCAACTGTGGGCTTGGAAACACTGTTTGACAAGGTTTGGAGAGATCTCAATGATGAAAATGTTGGAATTATGGGGGGGTTGTTTGGTATGGGAGGGGTGGGAAAAACCACCTTTCTCAAAAATATTAACAACAATTTCCTCAAGACGCCCACGGAGTATAATGTCATCTGGTTAGTTGTGTCTACGAATCACAGACTTGAGAACTTACAGAATGTACTTGGAGAAAAAATTGGATATTCTGATGACTCATGGAAGAGGAGAGACTCTCAACAAAAAGCTACAGACATCTTTAGCGTCCTCAGAAGAAGGAGAGGGTCGATTTGGCCCTCCTAATGGACAACCCAATCAGCCAACATTGTAGCATCTTTAATCTGAGGAACTCCCACCGTCTCCTCCAATCTTGTCACTCGCACCCACAAATTGTTCATGGTTGCCCGCCCTCTTGACAATGCTAACCTAGCACCTGTGGCTAGCCCGGCTTGAGCTAACCTTAGCTATGATACCAACTTGTTACGGGGTTAACTTTTCACACAAAATTATGCCTGTGATTGCAGCAAGGTTATGTACCATAATCAGCCAACTCTAGGTGAAACTCGACCCACAAGTAAATAACTATGAACAAAGACTAAGGCAACACAAGTAAACAAGCACACCAAAGTATATTGGACAACACTCCAAACCTTTATTATCTCAATATAATCAAAGGAATACACTCAATTGGCTAGACAAACACATGCACTCATACACTCGTTTGTGGATAGTGATCGTAGTGCCATGTGAACCAGCCCTAGACACATATTTGTACTCTACACTATGTGACTGACACCCCTAGCCATTAAGGTCCTTGTTGGCCCCATCCAGCCTTTTTAAGTGTCCAACACTTAGCCAATTTTCGAAGCCACTAAGCCCATGTCCGTCCTTAGCACCTTCCTCTAAGTCGGGTGCCACGTTAGCAACACTGGCAGCCTCTGGCCACGGTTGCTACCATTGGCCCCGTCGACCCCCACTGGCCTCACTCTTAGCCTAGCTACTCCCACTATATTACTTGGTTTTGCCTCGATTCCTATTTTCTCGACCCTGACTCTACTTGTCCGTTCCCATCTCTGGACGCTGTTTGACTCAGCTAAACTGCCAGTCCAAATCTTATGGCCCCAGGTGCCACCTTGATTAACCAACACACCTCCATGGTTGTTCCACACCTCAAGGGATCAGCATCGCCCACGTTTCTTGCCCATGAGGCCGTTGGTCTCGGCCCTCTTGGCCATGCCCCTGATTAACCCCCTGGCCATCAATCTTGGCCTCACTGGCCAATATGCCTCATGGCCCTCGCACTGCCACTTGGCCCTCAGATCTCGGCCACTAGCCATTGCCCTATTCACCTGACCCTATTCCTTCGCCCTCTAACTGTTGTGCACCCCCGCTGGCCCTCGATTCTTACCCTTGGCCAACCCAAATTGCCCAACCATCTTACCTTACGTGCCACTCGGCCACCATCCGCATCAATCTCGGCTTCATTGTCCGAATTCAGTCTTGCACATTGCTAGCCTTTGAATGAAGCCCATAATCACATTCACATGCATCCTTGGCCAACTTGGTCGAACCACTATGCACATGCAGCCCCTTATGGCCCAGTTAGTCACACTGGCCACCTCTTTGGCCCTTTTTGGCCCCATTTTGCCATATCAGTTTGCACCTGACGCCATCCATGCCTAGCCGCATAAGCCACATGCCCACGCAATGGCCTGTCTTGATCAATTTGCATGCCAAGCTTGTCCTTGTGTCATGCCATCAACATAGTTTGGAGACAAGGGTCTAACAAACCCACCCCCACCAAAGAGAGCCAACGTCCTCGTTGGGCTAGTCCGTATCATGACTTAACCTCCATCACTTTTCTCACTTTCTTGCAAAGCCAAGAAAAAACGTTAATCGATTCAAACCTCCACCATGCACTCCCGTCCACGAGTGCTTCTCATTGACACCACTAAGACGCTGCCTTTAGTCGCATGCTGTCCACGCCATGAGGGGTCCGAGCTCCTCTAGGTTCTAACTTGTTAAAGGCCAGAGATAACTGCAATCTTGCCTTCTTCAACATCTACAACATGCTTCTCCTCCATTGTCAAGATAGCTTTCAATTTCCCTCGTGAAGGGCAATCCTTCCACTGATGCGGCTCATCACATAGGAAACACCCCTTGTTCCCTTTTTACACTGCCTCTCCTTCCTTAGGCCAGTTATGATCCACATCCTTCTTGCCTTCCAAAACCTTGCTAATCTTCCCATCATGAGGCTTCATGTTGTCTTTCTTGCTTGTTGACCCACTGTAGTCAATCACGCAATCTGCAGCCGCCATAGCCAATGGCAAGTCCTTCACACCTTGCTTCCTCAATTCGGTTTGGGCCTAAAGCTACAGCCCTGAGGTGAAGTTCAACAACTTGTCTTCCTTCGACATTCCTTGTATGTCTGACATTAAAGATGAAAACTCGGTTACATAAGCTCTTACCATACTAGTTTGCCTCAAATTCTTAAGCGACTATCTTGCAACCCAACTCGCGTTACAAGGAAGGAATTGCGCCTTCAACTCCTTCTTTAGCATCTCGTATGTATCAATTTTTGGTCGCCCTACACTTAAGTCCTCTTGCACCCGAGTCCACCATCAAAGCTTTGCATCACCATTAAGGTACATGGATGTAATTGTCACCCACTCACTATTTGGCCCCTTCACAGCTTTAAAGTATTGCTCTACGACCCATAAGAAGTTTTCCAACTCCTTGGCGTTGCAGCTACTTTTGAATCATTTTGGCTTGGGGACCTTGATCTTTTGTGCATTGCCATTCGTCGTCGATGACCCATTCAACAACATCTTGATCAAAGCCACTTCGTCCTCCATTCTCTTTAAATTCGCTTTTGTAGAGTCAACAAATGAAACCAATTTATTTGTCATGGCTGAAAACCGTGCCTAAATGTCCTCCATGAATCTTGTTAGAGCAGCCTTGAGAGAGTCGGTTTAGCCCTCCAAATGACCAACCTGATCAGCCAACGTCGTAACATCTTCGGTTTAAGGAGCTCTTACCATTTCCTCCACTCTTATCACTCATTCTCACAAATCGTTCATGGTTGCCTGCCCTTTTGACGTCGTTAACCTAGCACCTATGTCTAACCCGGCTTAAGCTAACTTAGGCTCTGATACCAACTTGTCGCAGGATTAACTTTTCACACAAATTTTTGCCCGTGATGGCAGCAAGGTTCTGCACCCTACTCATCCAACTCTAGGTGAAACCCAACCCATAAGTAAATAACTATAAACGAAGACTAAGGTAACACAAGTAAACAAGCACACTAAAAGAATATCGAACAACACTTTGAACCTTTATTATCTCAATATAATCAAAGGAACACACTCAATTGGTTGGACTATAACATGCACCCACACACTCAGTTGTTGACAGGGGTCGTAGTACCTTGTGTCTTAGCCCTATACATATATTTATAGTCTACACAATGTGACGGACACCCTTAGCAACTAAGGTCATTGTTGGCCTCATCCAACCCTACTAAGTGTCCAACCCTTAGCCAATTTTTGAAGCCACTAAGCCCATGTCTGTCCTCAGCACCTTCCTCTAAGTGGGGTGCCACATTGGCCACACTGGCAGCCTCTGGCCACATTGGCTCACCACTGGCCCCGTTGGCCCCTACTGGCCCCACTCACGACTTGACTACTCACACTAACGGTCCATAAAATAGTCTTGCCTCGGTTTTTATTTTCTCGGCCCTCACTTGAATTGTCTGTGCCCATCTCTGGCCCTCTTGGCTGTTTGACTTGTCCAAACCGCCAATTCGAATCTTGTGGCTCCACATACGACCTTGATTAGCTAATATGCCTCCATGGTTGTTCCGAATCTCAAGGGATCAGATTTGCCCACATTCCTCACCCATAAGGCCGCTAGTCACGGCCCTCTTAACCATGCCCTTGACCAACCTCCTGGCCACCAATCTCGACCTTACTGGCCAATATGCCTCCTGGCCTTCGCACCACCACTTGGCCCTTAATTATCGGCCACTAGTCGTTACCCTAGCCACATGGCTTTATTCCTTCGCCCATTAGCCGTTGTGCACTCTCGCTGGCCCGTAATTCTCACTTTTGGCCAACTCAATACGCCCAACTGTGTTATCCGACGTGCTACTCAGCCACTATCCGCATCAATCTCAGCCCCATTGTCCACATCTAGTCTTGCACCTTACTAGCCTATAAACAAATACCACAATCACATCCACATACATCCTTGGCCAGCTTGGTTGAACTGCCATGCACATGCATCCCCTTACGGCCCAGGTAGTCACACTGGCCGCCTATTTGGCCCTTTCGGCCCCATGCTGCCATATTCGTTCACACCTGATGTCATCCATGCCTAGCCACCTGAGCCACATGCCCACACAATGGCATGTCTCAATCAATTTGCACATCAAGCCCATCCTTGTGCCGTGCCACCAACATAGTCTGGAGACAAAGGTCTAACAAACCTACCCCCACTAAAGAGAGTTGATGTCCTTATCGGGCTAGTCTATACCACGACTTGATCCTCTATCGCTTTTCGTACTTTCTCGCAAAGCCAAGAAAACATGTTAATCGACTCAAAATCAAACCAAGTTGAGATTATTACTTTAGCAACCCGATGGTATCTCTATCAATTTTACCATGGCAATCCTCCTTCCCATTGTTCACAAAATGGTGAGGGCGAAGATGATGATGGCACAAGCTCAATGAATGGCGAGAAAGATTAGGTTTTGATATTTTGACGAATTGAGGTTTATGAGAAGGGGAAATTTCAAATTGGGGTTTGAAACTGAAGAGGAAAGGAAATCTGGGTGTAAATTTAGAGGAAAGAAAAATAATCTCTTCATTGAAAAAAATGAATCAAGGGTACAACATTAAATAGGAAAAACTTAGCATCAGAATCCCTAGGAATTAGTGACTGATTTTAGACTTTCCTAATCTCTAACTTTCCTGATTCTATTTTTATTTAAATTTTAAAAAGTCAAACTTAACCACTCCTAATTTATCGATACTCCCCCTTAAGTTGGTGCATAGATATCTATCATCCCCAACTTGTTAACTTGGAACTCAAATGCTTGTCTTAATAGTCCCTTGGTGAGAATATCTGCTAACTGCTGAGTGGTAAGAACAAATGGCGTGCAGATAAAACTTTATTCGAGCTTTACCTTTATAAAGTGCCTATCAATCTAGATGTGCCTTGTCCTGTCGTGGTGAACTGGATTGTTTGCTATACTAATTGTTGCCTTATTATCACAATATAGTTTCATAGGAAAATTGACAGACATCTTAAGCTGCTCTAAAATCCTCTTTAACCATAACATCTCACAAGTTCCTTGTGCCATTGATCGGTACTCGACTTCTACACTACTACTGGCTACCACACTCTACTTCTTGCTCTTCCAAGTAACCAAATTGCCCCATAGGAATGTGCAATATCTTGATGTTGATCTCCTGTTAGTGATTGAACCTACCCAGTCTTCATCGATATAAACCTCGATTCCTCTTTTTCATTTTTCTTGAAGAATAGCCATTTTCCTAAAGTACTCTTTAGATACCGTAGGATCCGATACACCACTTCAAAGTGTGTGATAAGTAAATCAACTTGCTTACCAGTTTCTAGTATCTACCTGTATCCACTGGAATGTCTTCTTTGACCTCTATAAGTTTGGCATTAAACTCCATTGGTGTGTCCGATGGCCTACATCCACTCATTCTAGTTTCTTCTAAAAGATCCAATACGTATTTGCATTGTGACACCACAATACCTTTCTTCGATCTTGCAACCTTCATCCCAAGAAAGTATCACAGTGGCCCTAGATCTTTAATCCAAACTTAGTGGTAAGGTATTGCTTCAATCTGCTTATTTCTTCCAAATCGTCTCCTGTCAGGATTATGTCGTCTACATAGACTATTAAAATTGAAATCTTGTCTCTAGTGGAGCTCTTCACGAAAATAGTATGATCAGACTGTCCTTGGCTATACCCTTGGCCTTTAACAAACTTTGTGAATCTCTCGTACCAAGCTCTAGGTGACTGTTTGAGGCCATATAATGATTTTTTCAGCCTACACGCTTTAGATCCAAACTTCTCTGTGAAACCAAGTGGAGCTTCTATATATAATTCCTCAGCTAAGTCTCCATTGAGGAAAGCATTTTTCACATCTAGTTGATGGATGGGCCAATCAAGATTTACCGCAACTGATTAGAGTACTACACAGCATTCAACTTAGCCACCAGGGAAAACGTTTCTGAATAATCTATCCTATAGGTCTGAGTGAAGCCTTTCGCTACAAGCCGAGCCTTGTGTCTTTCCAAAGAATTATCTGAGTTGCACTTCACAGTAAACACCCACTTACAGCCAACAATTGTCTTCCCTTGAGGCAGGTCTACCTCCCAAGTAGCCTTCTTTTCCAGAGCTCTCATCTCCTCGTATATGGCCTCCTTCCATTTAGGAACATTTAGAGTTTCCTGTACACTTTTTGAAATGACAATACTAGACATTTGTGAAATAAATACACGAAACGAGGTTGACACATATTTGTAAGACATAAAATTAGACAGAGGATGTTTAATACAAAATGTACCACATTTCCCAAGAGCAATTGGGAAATCTAGACTATCAGAATGACTCAAAGTGTTTGGCTTAGAAATACTTGGAGGATTATTGATCTCATGATCTAGGTTGGATTCTTAGCAGTACTACAAGGTAGTGACTTCCTTTCCCCATCCACGATGATTTTTCTTCGAATAGATAAGACCTTTGTCTTGTTTCACACACATCTCAGTTGTTTCACGACTTTGATCATATAATGGCATTATAGAAGTAGTCCATTAACCTCAGTATCTATTGCATTTTGTTCTCCTGCATTAGGAATCTCAACTTCACTCACCTTAAATACCTTCTCACAGTTTTGGGAAGAATTTTCAAATAAAACATTGTCTTGAACAAAAAAAAATAGTTAAATCTGAACAATTTAAAAACGAATCTTCACTATTGCTCTCCCCTTGAAGATGAGAATCGGTGTAATAAGATTGCCCTTCAAAAAAAGTGACATCCATGGTGGCAAACATTTTTTGCAACAGTGGATCAAAACATTTGTATCCTTTTTTATTTGTGGGATAGCTGACAAAAATGCACTTTTGTGCTTTTGGATCAAGTTTTCCACATCTAGGGTCATGGTTGTGAACAATGGCAGTACTATTAAAAATTTTCAAAGCAATGTTTGTTGAAAGTCGAGCAATAGGAAAACATTTGTTGAAGACATTTATGGGAGTTTTAAAGTTTAAAATCCTTGTGGGCAGTCTATTGATCAGGTAAGTGGCTGTTAGGAGTGCTACACCCCAAAGATGTTTTGGAACCTTAGTTGAAAAACCTTAGGCTCTTGCAACTTCTGAGAGGTGTTTATTATTTCTTTTAGCCACACCATTTTGTTGAGGTTTATTATTGCAAGAACTTTGGTGTACAATCCCTTTTTTTAGTAAAAAAATTCCCCAAAACATTATTAAAATACTCTTTGACATTATCACTCCGAAAGATCTTAATCTGCGTGTTAAATTGTGTGAAAATCATTGTGTAAAATTTTTTTAACACATAATCAGCATCAGACTTATCTTTCAACAAAAAAACCCATGTGACCCTAGTGTGATCCTCAATAAATATGACAAACCAAAGTTTGCCAGAAAAGTTGCCACTCTTGAAGGACCCCACACATTATTATGAACAATAGTAAAAGGTTTTGAACTTTGGTATGGTTGTGGGGGGGAAAAAGCACGGCGATGTTTGGCTAACTCACAAAATTCACATTGAAAATCAAACGGATTTTTATTCATAAATAACTTAGGAAATAAATGCTTTAAATACTGAAAATTCGGATGTCCGAAACGATAATGCTATAACATAATTTTATTGTCACTACGTACTGAAATAGAATTGAAACAAGTTGGCTGATCTTGCCTTCCAAAGGTAGATTCATCTTCAAAGAAATAAAGGCTCCCATCTTGTCTAGCACTGCCAATCATCTTCCCCAAGGTTAAATCCTGAAAATCACAATGAGAAGAGAGAAAATTAACTTGACAATTGTGATCATGTGTCAATTTTTTGGTAGACAAAAGATTGTAAGATAATTGAGGAACATGGAGGACATCTTTAAAAGTAAGACACGGAGAAATAGTAATTGTCCTTTTCCCAGCAATAGCTGAGAGAAAGCCATCCGCTACTTTTACTTTGTAATTGCCAGCACATAGTAAACATTTGAGAGGACAGATCTTATGATCAGTTGCACCCGAATCTAATACCCAGGAGCGACTAACGTTGACATGAGCAAGAGTGGCGGTAAGGTAATTACCTAACTGTGCTAAAGAACAAGAAGGCATACAGTTTACTATTGGTGGAGACTGAAACATTTTGTACATGTGTTTCATTTGTTCCCTAGTGAAAGGAAGATAATCTGAGGAAGACTGCTGCCCTGAAACAGTGTTGCTAGTTTGGAAAGCCCGAGCCTCACCACTCGGTTTCTTCTTCTAGTTTGCTAGCTTACCATAGAGCTTCCAACAGGTGTCACGAGTGTGCCAGGGTTTCCGACAGTGATCACACCATGGTCTCTGTTTGCCTCCTCAGTTGTCACCATCTAGATCTGTTCAATTGACTACAAGGGCAAACGAATCAATGTCGAGTTTTAGGTCCTCACTTTTCTTCAACATGACTTGTCTCGGAGCCTCCTCCTTCCCTACTTCGGAAAACACCTCCCTAACAGAAGGTAAAGGTTTGCGTCCCAAGATACGACCCCAAACCTTGTCAAGATCTTTATTTAAACCGGCCAGAAAAATAAACACTCGACCCTACTCAATCTTTTTTTTTTTTTTTTTGTACCGGACACTATCATTCAGACTTTCCCAGTCTTCTTCTTCAAATAAATCAAGCTCCTACCAAAGCATCATCATCTCGTTGTAATAAGACGTGACTTCTCGATCACCCTACTACAAATGCCACATCCTAGCATTCAGTTCGAAAAGTTGTGAATGATTTTCCATGTCTGATTATGTATCGCGAATGGCCTCCTAGACAAAACGGGCTATTGGAAGGAACATGAAAGGCTTCCCAATAATTGGTTCCATGAAGTTGATTAACCAGGCAGTGACCATAGAATTCTTTTACCTCAATTGTTTCCGATTTGGGTCATCAGCAGCTGGCGGCTTCACTTCACCAATCAACTAGCCAAGTTTCCCTTTTCCGTCAATGAAAAGACGGACTGGCTGAGACCATTCAAGGTAGTTTTTGCCATTCAATTTATGAATGGTAATTTGAAGAGAACTTTCGGTAAGAGAAACAACCAAAATTGGCTGTGAAACAGATTGAATTTCCTTTAAGGAAGGCACGCCACTAGTGGCCTCTAATGAAGTGGTTTTGGAACCAACCATGGTGGCTTTGTAATTCATGATTGTGCCCTAGGTTTTTTTGCTGGCTCTGATACCATGTAAATTTAGAGGAAATAAAAATAATTTCTGCATTGAAAAAAATGAATCAAGGGTACAACATTAAATAGGAAAAACTTAGCATGAGATTCCCTAGGAATTAGTGACTGATTTCTGACTTTCCTAATCTCTAACTTTCCTAATTCTATTTTTATTTAAAATTTAAAAAGTCCAACCAAACCACTCCTAATTTGCCGACACTGGGATTATAGGGATTTGATATTTTATAATTCGATATTACGAAAATATGGGTTTTCTTAAAAGGGAAATAAAGGGCAGTTTTGTCATTGCATAATAATCAAATTGAGTTTCTGTCTAATTTTGTAAATAGGCTTGTTTTAGGATTTTTTTTTTAATACCATGGCCATAATTTGGCAGTATATGCAAATGATCCCTAAAAATAATGTCAAACAGCCCAAACTACTAATAGTTTTTTCTTTCTTTTTTGCTATTTGTTTATCAAATAATATTCTGAGCTCCAATTCAAATTTGGAAAACTAGGTTGGGTAGCCTATTTAAATTTCTTAATCTAATAGTTAACCCAACTTTCATTTATTTAGTTAAATGGCCTAATGTGTATGTTTTTGTCAATCAATTTTAATTTTGCCAAAACACCTGTAATACCAAGTATTTCTGTATTTACACGATTTCTTTTATTTTAAGAAATTTGTACAATTTTAAAGATACGCATGAAAAAGCCCGGTTAAGGGTTTTTATTTCGTTTTTGTGAGTTTTATGATATTCTAAGACTCAAAAATGATTGTTTAGTCAAGTAAATGACCTTTTAGGCAAAAATGAGCGAAATCGTCAAAAATTGCATGTTGGTCAAAGTTTGACCGAAAACGCCGACGGTTGACCAAAAAGTCAACTGTTGACCACGGGAGCCAAAATTTGGCGAGAAAGTCAGCGGTTGACAAGAAAGTCAATGGCAGACGAGAAAGCCAAAGATTGACCCGAAAAAGTTAAGAAAAAGGCTGTATGACTTAATAGTTCGCAGTATAATATTGTACTGCATAAAGCTATTTTTTTTATGATTAAAATGATATGTTTAGGATTTAAAACCACCATAGAAAGTCAAGCACAATAATTAGAATATTTTGGGCCAAGTGGTTCCAAGTTAAGAGAAAGTTTTTATACAGTCCATTTAAAAACAGGTGAATTTTGGACTGCGGTTCAATTAACTAATACTGCGTATAAGAGAAACCAGTATTGGAATTACCTATGGTAATTGAAAAATGGATTATTTAAAGAGGATTGGTGGCAAACAAGCCTTAGTGAGGCTTACCTCACTAACTTTATATTTATTACATCATTTAATTAAATTAGTTAGTTAGAAAGTAATTTTTAGAACCTTCCTTTGGTTCCACCCAAGAGCAGCCGACCACCTCACCCCCTCCCCTTGCATAATCTGATTTTTTTTAGGGACCACATTGTGCAATTTCAAGAAGTTCAACCTCTATAAATAGGGGTGAGAAAATTCAAGAAAAAATTCACAAAACACAACCAAACTCTTGCCAATTTCTTGCTTGAACCAAAACCGGTTTTTGAGTGTGTAAAAGAGGAAGATTTGCAGCCAAGATTGAAGAGGAAATTGAGAGGGAGGATCGGCTTTTGGTGGAAGGAAAGCAAGGAAAGAAAAGTTTGGAAGATTGGATACCCATTTTGTTCCTAGAGTCGGTTTTGTGAGCTAAGGAGGAAGAGAGGAAAAAGTTTGTGGAACCAAGAGGGATTAGGGTTTTTAGGGTTTAGTCCTCTACTTTGAGCAGCCAACAAGAGCTCAAAAAAATTTGGTACCTATCTTAGCCAAGAAGGCCGGAAATAGGGGGAAGAAGAGCAAGGGAGCAAGCCAAGGTTTTGGCCAGTTTTGGGAGCTGTTTTGGCCAGTTTTTGGGGAGCTTTGGTGGCTGATTTTCAAGGCAAAGGAGGCTGCAAAGGTTGGACCAATTTGGCAAGAAAAACCGGCAGCTAAGGGAGGAGCAAAGGGAAGATCAACCAAGTCAAATTCTTGATCCAAAACAAGGTACCAAACCCTTGATTCCAAGCTTTTAGTTTAAATTTCAATTGGAGAAATTTAAATGTATTAAAGCCTTGGTTGTATTGAGCATAAGCTCATTGGTTTCTCTTGCTGCCCTAGCTTAAAAATTAGGATTGTGCTTGAAAATTTAGGGTTATGTTGGTGGTTGTTAATATGCATGCTAGGTATTGTTGTTTTGTTTAGGTTTTTGTATATTTGTGCAAAATGTTTATGTTAATATGTTTGTTGAATGTTAAACGTTAAAAACGTCCCTGCATGTTTGAATTAGGCTCCCGATGTGTTCGGTTGAGGTAGGGTGAACGTAATATGACGTTAGCGAAATCGAAACCGAAAAATGGCCTTCTCGGGTAGGGTTTGCCCAGTCTCGGGAAAAGAAATTTTTGGGGCCCTTAGAGGCCGAAATAGGAAAAACTCAAAACACGAAAGTTGTAGATTAGGGTTTTTCCTAGGGGGATACGTGAGCAGTTTTTCAAAATAAGGCTCCAATGGCCTTGATTTTCTGCAAAAACCGAGCCTGACCTGCCCAGGAGCCATACACGACCAGAGTTGGTTCAACGCAGATTTTGGACAGGTTAAGGTCCAAACTGGATTTTATGTAAAACACGAAAGTTGTAGAGTTCTGTGATAGCTAAAACTTTCATGAAGACAATTTTTTTCAAAATCGGCTTAGATTTTTTTATGAAATTGATTTTTAAAGATGGTACAGAAATAGGGAGATTTCTGTACAAAATATTTAGAAATGGTTCAGAAAATGGTGTTTTTGTATTTTAAATGATTAATTGGCATTATAAAACTGTTCCAAAGGCAGTTTTTAATAGTCGATGATTTTTACAATTTTACCTTATGATTTTCTAAATTTTTAAAATTAAATTAAAAAAGGGGGATTTAGTACCAAAAACATAAGGTTTTCTAAAAAGAAAACACAAATGAATTTTTGGGATTTAAAGTCAGAAATAATAATCCGAGTAGGATAGACTTAAACCTTCGGGTTACTTAAAGTAACCAAGTAGGTTCACGTAACGCAAAGTAAGGAAATATAACTACGGTTATATAAGAATGTTGGTTTACCAACAGTTCTAATCCTTACTCTTTTTGTTGATAACAGAATACGATACGCAACGGTGTCCCAGCAAGTTGAGCTGATAACTGGACACAGCAGTTTTAAACAAAGTAAGTACAACCACCGCCTACAGCATAGGCTTTGATTTGATACTTGCCTAAGTATGCTTTAAATGTACGCTTTATTGTGTGTTTTGTAGTGTTGTTTTGCTGTGTAATTATATGCCATGTTAATTACATGTTTTAGATTAGGTGTTTAGAAAAGTTTTATGCTATGTTTTATGTGTAAAAATGCTATGTTTTATGTGTAAATGCTGTGTTATGTGTAAAATGCTATGTTTAAGTATATGTCATGAAATGTTAGAAACATGTTATGATTAAGCATGCTATGATTTAGTTATGTGAAACATCACGAAGAATGTTCACCAAATAACAAGAATGAAAACAAGTATAAGATAAAGAATGACATGAAAATAAGTAAGTTACCTGTGTCGTACCGACCCGCGTAAGGTCGGGTTGGACTATGGATTGAGTTGGAAAAAGATTGGCCACCCCAACCAATTCATAGTTGCGCGCCCGGTACGAACACTATAGGGCCCATATGTTAAGTTAAGATAAGTAAGTAAGTTATGTACAATAAGAAAGAATAAGAAAGCATAATTGGTTCATGCATATGTAGGATAAGATACGCTAAGTTAAGTTAAGTAATGCTATGCTATGCTTAGTCTATGTTAGTTAGATATATTGTTTTGTGTTGTGTCGCGGTATAGGATGGTTGTACTTGCTGAGCGAAAGCTCATTGTCTTACGTTTATGCTGTAGGTAAGCAACCTGTCAGCCATGGTTGATGCAAGATGGAGAGGCGAGGCTTGGCGGACTGTGAAGAGTGGGAAATGTTGAACCGCTATGCGTTTTGAAATCTTTTATGTTATTCATATTATTTAAGTTGAGATATGCTAAACAATTATTGCCTTTTATTTACTATATTTTATGTACGCTCTCGTGTGCGTGTCACACTGCAAAAAAAAAAAAAAAAAAAAAAAAAAAAAAAAAAAAAAAAAAAAATTCCGCTGTTTATGTTAATTAAGTATGTATGAATTATATGTAAGTATGTATGGTAACGGCCTGTGCTAGGCGGGTCGTTACAACACCTCCACTCTTGCTCCTCTTCTTTCTCTCTTGTTGCGTGAAATCTTGCAAGTGCACGAGGTTGCCAAGTTTTGGTAGTATAGGGTGAGTGAGTGTCGTATACACAATGATTGTTTCTTAGATTGATGCTAAGTACTATGATTATCGCAACCTAACTTTATCTAGACAAACTGTAAAATGAAAGTAAAATAAAACAAATACAAATAAGAAAATGGCAATGGACTCTACTATTTACAAAGATTCTAGGGTCTTGATATTGCTAAACTATCTCTATGTTCATCCTATCAATTAATTGCTAGCCAAATCCATTCAATTCATTAATCAAGAGGCCTAATCTAACCTCATTATCTCTTCCAAGTGTCAAATGAGATAATATGTATAAATATTCAAGTTGATATCCCTATCTAACTTGTTTACCTAAACATTTATTAAGCCTAACCCTCAAATTGATTATCAAGGTGTCGATTGCCTCCCGGCCTCACAACTATCAAGATTCTCAAATAACTTATCTAAGTGTTGATCTCCTCCTGGTCTCACAACAACATAGACTATGATTCCCAATTTTGAAATATGAACTAATCGTCCCCGAGCATCAATCCATAAATCCAATATCAACTGATTCATTTCCCAACAAATTAAAGTATAAAGCATGAAGAAACATAAATGAAAAGAAAATATATTTTAACTAACAATTAACAAAATAATCAAAACGTAGTTCAAATAAAGCTACATCAAACCCTAGAATATGACATTTAACTTATCATAGAGGAATCCAACACCAAAAACATAAAAAGATTCATAAATGTAAATATTGTTCAGGACAATTCTTACAAATATAAATCCAATAAAATAAAAAGAACTAAAAAGGAAATAAATGGAGAAGAATAAACTAATTTTGGAAGGAGAAATCTTCAAGGACTTCAATTCTTCAAGAAATCTGCAAGATCTTCAAGAAATTCCCCATGGAGTTTGAGCCTCCAAGCTCTCATTCTCTCTAGACATTTTGTGCATCTCTTCCTTTCCAATTTGGAAACTAGGGTTTGCTTCCTTTAAGAAGACTCAAAAAAGGTGAAATTTGGACCGTTTGATAGTCAAGAATGGGCTAATCTCGGCCATTAGATCATTAAAATAGGAGATATTCTCCATCAGCAGGAAGGGGGCGTGGAGGCGCGCGGGCATGCGCCTAGGAGGTGCTGCTGCACTGAGTCGCATGGCCTTAGAAGCGTGCGGGCGCAAGCCTTAGAGGCGCGGCCTCGCAGGCCTCTTGGCTTTGCTAAGAGCTGCAGGGCCTTAAGTGCTCAAATGCTCCAATTTTTGTTTCACAATTCCTCTAAGTTCCAAATTCTTAATTTCCTACAAAATATCACAAAGAAGTATCAAAATTACACGATTGCTTGAGGTTTTCACAAATACCTAAGCTCAAAAATACTTGATTTAAGAGTAAAATACTCACTCATCATCTTTCTCCTCCCTCTGCTCGTTTCTCTCTTCCTTGCCATCGATCTGGCCTTGGTCTGTGAAATTCAGGGCCAATGGGATGATTGCAAATCATGACTTGCCGTGAAATCTCGTGGTGGTTGGTAGTTGGTTGTCACTCGCAGTCGCCGAGGACACCTGATCATGAAATTGTTGAGTGGTTGAGCTCGACCTGGCACCACCTTCTAGACTAGCTTGCGACGGTGACAGTGACGGTTGTTAGCTTTGATGGCTGGTTTGTCTTTTCTGACGACGGCTATTTCGCTGCCATGGTTGCGGATCTGCGAGGAAAAGAAAGAGAAGTGAAGGGGAGAGAGAGAGAGAATTGAGAATTGGGGGGGGGGGGGGGGTGTCACGGGTGGGGGAGTGAGAGAGGGGCGAAGACAGAGAGTTACATTTTTTGTTTTTTTTTTTTCTTTTCCTAATGGTAAATCACTTTTGATTCAATCAGTGATTGACTAAGAAAATTGGATATTTACGTTCGTAAATCACTTATTTACTTAGGGTTAGTTAGTGATTGACAACAAAATTGATGATATATTATGGTCAATCAGTGATTTACTTGGAGTCAATCAGTGATTTACCCGGAGTTAATAAGTGATTTACCCAGAATTAATCAATGATTTATAAAATTCATTAACAATTTTAAGATAAAAAGGTATTTTAACTAATTTTTAAAAACTTGAGCTATTTGTTGAAAAACTTATTTAAAAAAGGTTATTTGTCTCTATATCCCTATTTTTATTAGATATATTTGTTCTTAACAATTTTTTAAAAAAAATCAACAGCTACAACAATAACAAGAACAAAATAGTTAATGTCAAATTTATAAAAGCAAGGACTAATAAGTAAATAAGAAAAGAATAAGAAAGATATGACTTGAAGATTGAATGACCAAACAATGTATTATTTTTTTGAACGAAAGTTTTTCGATGTCTTTTTTTTTCCTTTATTTTTAAATATTTTTTCCGTTCCTCCCATATATGTATTTTCCTTTGTTGCAAACTTGTAGGAAAAAAATATATTAAAAAGAGAATAGCAACATGGAGTATTGAAAAGATTTTAAAGAAAAGTGACTTTTAATCTGTAAAAGAGAAGGGACTTTTAGTATGAGAAAAAGAAGTGATATTAGACGAAAGTGAATAAAGAAGAAGAATAATAATAAAATGTGTACATTTTGGATAAGTATGTGATAGAGCTCATTTTTAAACCATTTATATTTAATCGAATGGTTAAAATATTGTTTGTGTATGTTAATTATGTGATAGAGTTCATTTTAAACTATTTATATTTAATCGAATGGCTAAAATATTGTTTGTGTATGGTAATTATAATATAGCTTATTACATAATAGTCTAGACTAAAAAATTAAAAAACAATTTAAAAAAAGAAAGGAAAAAAAAAAAAACTTCATCGATGGAAGATTGGGGGGAGGGGGAGGGCTCGAAGTCGGTGGGTTGGGGGTGGGGATGGGTGGTCCGTCATTTCTGTTGGGGGGGGGGGGGGGGGGGGGGGGGGGGAGATCTACCCATGTGGAGGCCGTCGAGGGGGGTTGCGACTTTGCTGAAGTTGGGGGGCGACTTTACTGAATGTCGTGCGAGGGGGCGGGTTTGCAGGGAGGTCGAGAGGGGGGGGGGGGTGGGTCGAATCCTAGGTTGGCAGGATCTACCCGGGGGGAAAGTCGTCTAGGGGCTCGCCCTTCTTTTTTTTTTTTTTTTTCTAGACATAAAACAAATGAATCAATTTTGTTACCTATGACTGTGTGTATGTGGCATTTTGTTTTTTGGGGGGGGGGGGGGGGGGGGGGGGGGGGGGGTGTTGGTGGAATCCTAGGTTGGCAGGATCCCCCGAGGATCTACCCGGGGGGGGGGGGGGGGTGGGGAGGGGGAAGTCGTTTAGGGGCTCGTCCTTTTTTTTTTTTTTTTCTTTCTTTCTGGACATAAAACAAATGAATCAATTTTGTTAGCTATGACTGTGTGTATGTGGCATTTTGTGTAATTACGTAATCCCATCCATTCGTTTTGAGCTTCGTGGCTATAAAATTGAGTTCCATTGAACTCAAAGATAGTATTCCTCAAAAAGGCTCTATCATACACTCCCCAAGAAGGAAGGAAGCAAAAAAAAAAAAATTACACACACACGGTTCAAAAATGTCGGTCAATATTTTGGGGCCCTCCCTTGCGAACTTCTCGCTCCTACGGTTGCACTTTACTTCCTTGACGAAAAAAAGAGGGGGAAAGAAAGCCCAGGAAAGCGGAAAGAAAGAGAGAAAAAGGATGAACTCATCAATAATTCAGAGTAGTTTTTATTTTTATTTTTATTTTTTTTTATTTTTTTATTTTTGCTAAAAAGGATTCATTAAGGCCACAACACCATAATTCATCAATAATTCAGAGTGTTTGTCAGGTAATTGATACAACAACACCAATCCTTTTAAATCCGAGGAGGAAATTAGTCAATATTTGGTGTCACTCTTCTTCTACATCACACTCCAACGTCCTTAAATCTCTAACCAGAATCCCAGGTTCACTTCTTGCTCTGCCCAACGTTTGGGATGCTAACTTACATTTCCTGTATTCTAATTTACCCATTTGTTTGTTTGGTTTTTTTGTCAGCTAAATCGGAGAGATTCAACGAGGTTAGTACCGATCATGTGTCTAAAGATGATATTTTGAAGCAGAAAGTGGAGCTTCTTGGGATTGTGTTTGATTCTTCTTACGTACCCGTACTTTACTACAACCTTTTATGTCCTAAGCTACTTTTACTTTACTCTCTTGGTTTTGAAAAGGAAAACGAGAAATTAATATATGAAGTGGCCAAGTGGATATTACGTATTTTTGTGTTTTAATTAATGATGTAGAGCAATGGTGGGCAATCAATGGAGAGAAGTTTGTCTTTTAACATTGTCCCAAATGGGTATGCTGATACGGTTTCCTTTGCTTTTCTATTGTTAGTTGAGTCAGGTGTTGGATATTTGGATTTAAATAATCTTATTTTTTTTCTTTTTTTTTTTTTGGCTGATTGGATTTTGTAGGGATTTTGCAATGTGGAGATGTTTTCGATTTGATTGCGGCTGGGGTGGCCGGGGTAACATGATTTGACTGTGTGATTTGTTTTCTATTTGTGTGAAAAAGTTTTAAAAACCGTAGGAAGTTAGATGCTTCAGTCAATTGATAGCTTGCAGTTTAGGTGTTTGCAGATGACGCAGAAGACGACAGAACCAGAAGGAAATCCAAGTCTGCTCAACAATTGACAGACCGGACCCTTGGTTTAGTACCACTTGGTGATGAGGTATTTGAATTGAATTTTCTCTTTGGATGTTGTTTGTTGTTTCATCTGTTATTAGAACTACCTACTCATCATTTTTTCTCAGCTGCAGCTCTGTTCTTTTAGTTTTAACTATATTTTGGATGTGTCAGTTCTTGTTTATTATGTTTAAGTCTTTCTTAAGTATGTCACATGTGCAAGTCTTGCTGAAGCTTTTTGAAATTTCATTGGTTTACTCATGAAACTAAAACTTTTTCCCCAAATTTCATTCAGAGATTGCAGGCACATTTTTAACTCCAATAAGAAATTACTCTTTCTTCTTTGTTCAGCTTATTGCATACTTCCATGATCGAATGATCTCTGAGGAAACGCTGCATAGAAAGTGTTATGCAACTTTCTGGTAACAGGTTACAATCATTTCCATTGATTGCTGAATTTATCACCAAGTAGCAGGCAATTCCTAGCATAGGCAGTAGGATATCTTTTATTTCTGAAATTGGGGAAATTTATGTTGTAATTGATGGAAATTGATTTAGACCGGAAGGATACAAGTTTAGGATAAGATTCTTCTGATTATATTAAGCGGGTTTAGTGTAGTTGTAGAAGATGCTGCAAGAATAAGTAAATCCTCAGCAAAATAGGATGCTAATGATAGTAATATTAATCACGGTTTTGTTTTTTGTTTTTTGTTTTTTTTTTTGTTTTTGTTTTTGTTTTTTTGTTTTTTTCTTTTGAAACAAGAAACTTATATCAATAATAAAAAACAGTAATATTCATCACTGCATGTCAAAAAATATCTTTCTGGCATACTTTTAACTCGTACATTTTGGAATTTTCAGTGTGGCGTGATCATTTTCTTTCCATTTTACTGTTTTAATTTCTTTTTCTTAGGTTCTTATCTATAAGAAAGACAGAGAATGGTGAAAGGTTTTCTGTATTTTCTCTCTTAGAATACAAAGTTACACGGTTTCTCTTTTATAGAAGAGAATACAAGAATAACAGAAAAGGAAGGAACAAAAATAGGAAACTAATTTACAATCACTAGCTGTCCTATGAAGTTTCCTAATTTACATAATTGACTAACAGCCTAATTACAATACAAAGCATATTTACAGCTAATAAAGAATCCTTGATTTCGGTAATAGTTACCGAAACCTCCTCTTTTCCAACACTCCCCCTCAAGCTGGTTTGAAGATATCCTTCATTCCCAGCTTGCCAATTAGCTTGTCGTACTGTCTTGTAGGATGTCCCTTGGTAAGTACATCTGCAACTTGTTCAGTGGTAGGCATGTATGGCATACAGATCAAACCTTCTTCAAGCTTTTCCTTGATAAAGTGTTTGTCTATCTCCACATGCTTGGTTCTATCATGTAGCACTGGATTGTGAGCAATTGAAATAGCAGCTTTATTATCGCAGTATACTCTCATAGGTAATTGGTTAGAGATCTTTAACTCCAAAAGCCTCTTAATCCACAATACCTCACAAATTCCATGAGCAACCGATCTAAATTCGGCTTCTGCACTGCTTCTTGCTACCACATTTTGTTTCTTACTTCGCCAGGTGACCAAATTACCTCCAATGAAGGTCCAGTATCCTGAAGTTGACTGCCTATCTGTAATACTCCCAGCCCAATCTGCAGCAGTATAGGCTTCTACTTGCAAATGCCCATGATTTTTAAATAGTAAGCTTCTACCTGGATTCCCCTTTAGGTACCTGAGAATTCTATAGACTGCATCAAAGTGTTCTTGGCCAGGTGAGTGCATAAATTGACTAACCATGCTAACCGCAAAAGCTATATCTGGCCGTGTATGTGACAAATAGATCAGTCTTCCAACAAGTCGTTGATACCGCTCTTTATTCAGGACTTCTTCAGCTTTAGATGGCTGGAGTTTAAGATTGGGCTCAATGGGCATCTCGGCTAGTTTACATCCTAGCAGGCCTATCTCACCAAGTAAATCAATAACATATTTACATTGGTTTACAAAAATACCTTCTTTAGTTCTGGCAAACTCCATTCCGAGAAAATACTTCAATGCACCCAAATCCTTGATCTCGAAGTCAGCTGCAAGTCTCTTCTTTAGTCTCTTCAGTTCTTCACTATCATCACCTGTCAAAATTATATCATCCACATAGACAATTAAGATAGCAACCTTGCCTTCTCTACTATGCCTGTGAAACATGGTATGATCAGCTGGACTCTGACAGTAGCCATAGCTCTTCACAGCTTTCCCAAACCTCTCAAACCAAGCTCTAGGAGACTGTTTAAGGCCATATAAAGATTTCTTTAGTCTGCAGACTTTCTTCAGCCCCAATTTACCTTCAAACCCAGGTGGTAGATCCATAAAAACCTCTTCCTCTAAATCACCATTCAAGAAAGCATTCTTCACATCTAATTGGTGTAATGACCAGTTGAAATTCACAGCTAGAGATAGTAAGACTTTGATTGAGTTTATCTTAGATACAGGAGCAAACGTTTCTTGATAATCAATCCCATAGGTTTGGGTGAACCATTTTGCTACTAGTCTTGCCTTGTATCTTTCTATACTACCATCAGCTTTACATTTGACAGTAAAGACCCACTTGCAACCTACTGTTTTCTTCTCCTTAGGTAGATCAACTAACTCCCAAGTACCACTTTTTCTCAGAGCATTCATCTCTTCCATTATTGCTAATTTCCAATTCGGATCATCAAGTGCTTCGTGAATATTTCTAGGGACAAACAGGTTTGACACTTTTGAGGTTAAAGCCCTATAAGTGTGAGACAATTTTTCATAAGATAAATATTTGGCTATGGGATATTTAGTGCAGGTTCGTGTACCTTTCCTAACTGCTATAGGGATGTCAAGATCTTATGGTTCTAGATTCGGTAAAACTGAAGGAACTGAAGAAAATGAGTTGGGTTTAGAATTACCTGTGATCTCTGTAGGTCTAGTTCCCGAGGGTTGAGATTGACCAATGCCAAGAGAAATAGGTTTACTTTGACTCTTAGGATGAAGTTTTCTCCGAGTATAAACTAGAAGCTCAGTATTAGGTGGTTCTACACCCGGTTGTAGTGTTTCTCAGATACAGTAATGCTTAGCTCTATATGACTAGGATTGTTCTTATCAAAATGAGTGTCAGTGTCTGGAGTGACAATGGGATGAGAAGAAGAATGAGGTGAAGTAGTCAAAATCGTATTTGGTAAAGGAGTAGGATTTGAGTCCCAAAAATTTTCTTCTATCACCTCATTCTCCCCCTGAAGAGAATTTTTGTGAAAGTACGATTTTTGTTCAAAGAAATTGACATCCATACTTACATAAATTTTCCTAGTTTGGGGATTGTAACACTTATACCCCTTCTTATTAGGAGCATATCCTAGGAAAACACATTTAACAGCCCGAGGATCAAGCTTAGATTGAGTATTGTTGGGTATATGAACAAAAACAATGCAACCAAATATTTTTAAAGGTAAATCAGAAAATAGCCGAGAGAAAGGAAAATTTTTTTAAAAAAATTCTAATGGCGTTCTGTAATTTAAAACTCGTGTTGGCATTCTATTAATCAAATAGGAAGCTGTCAAAATAGCATCCCCCCAAAGATATTTTGGAACATTCATTGAAAACATCATAGCACGAGCCACTTCAAGTAAGTGTTTATTTTTCTTTCGGCAATTCCGTTCTGTTGAGGAGTATCCACACAAGTAGACTGATGGTGAATACCCTTCTCCCTTAAAAAAATCACCTAGAACTTCATTAAAATACTCGGTTCCATTATTAGTATGTAAAATACTAATTTTTTCTTGAAACTGAGTTTCTACCATAGTATAAAAGTTCTTAAAATAATTTTCAACCTCAGATTTTTCATTCATCAAATAAACCCAACATAGCCGAGTGTGATCATCAATAAAGATAACAAACCATTTTTTCTTAGAGAGAGTAGTGATTCGTGAAAGTCCCCAAACATCACTATGTATTAAGTAAAATGGTTTCGAAGGTTTATAAAGTTTTGGCAAATAAGTAGTACGATGACTCTTAGACAAAGAACAACTTTCACAGTAAAAAGATGAACACTCCAAACCCTTAAATAAAGTAGGAAACAAATGTTTAAGATCTGGAAAACTAGGATGGCCAAGTCTTAAGTGCCAAAGCATTATTTGTTCATAAACAAAATTCGAACTAACACTACTGAGGCCCTGAGCTTTTTTATTGCTGGAGAAATCACCATCAAAGTAGTAAAGTCCATCTATCATCTTAGCACTGCCAATCTTCCTCCTCGAGTTCCGGTCCTGAAATTCACAATGAGAATCATAGAAAACAACACAACAATTAGATTCACTGGTTAATTTACTCACAGACAAAAGGTTACAGGCTAATTTGGGAACATGGAGAACTGACTTAAGGTCTATAGTTTCCGAGATTTTTATCAGCCCTTTTCCTGCAATGGATGAAAAACTACCATCTGCTATTCTAATTTTTTAAAACCGGAACATGGAGAATAGGTGCTGAATAAATTGGACAGGTTGGTCATATGATTAGATGCTCCAGAATCGATGATCCATGGAGCGGGATTTTGACAAAAAGAAAGAGTGTGAAGTGCACTACCTGTTTGTGCAAGAGAAACACTAGGAATACCCGATGAGGAATTGGATTTTAGCAGCTTTAGAAGGTGATCCATCTACTCCTTGCTAAAGGTACTTGTCTTAGCTTCATTGGTAGTGGCGGTAACCTGGCTGCTTCTGTCACCTGGCTTACCATTCTTCAAGTGTGCTGGTTTGCCGTGGAGTTTCCAGCAATTCTCCCTAGTATGGCGCGGTTTATTGCAGTAGTCGCACCAGAACCGCGGCCTTTTGCCAGTTTTGGGCTGAAAGCTAGTTGTTTTGTTGGTAGCAACCTCTGAAACAAAGAGAGCAGACGTCTCCATAGGCCCACTGGGTGGTTTCTTCCCCAACATCACATGCTGCGACTCTCCTCCCTTCGGACCTCAGCAAACACTTCAGCAATCGAGGGAAGTGGAGTCCTACCAATTATCCTACCCCGCACTTCATCAAATTCCACATTAAGTCCTGCAAGAAATTTAAAAATCCGATGATCCTCCACAATCCGTTTATAGAGGCTGGCATCTTCAACAGATTTCCATTCATGATCGCTGATTAGGTCCAAGTCTTGCCAAAGACGCTTCAAGGAATTGAAATACTTGGTGACTGAATCTTCTCCCTGCCGAATATCACCAAGTTCTAAAGTCAATTCATAGACTTGAGACTGATTTCCCAAATCAGAGTACATCTGATTCACGTTGTCCCAAAGTTCTTTGGCCGGAGTAATACAAGTAGTTGGAGCTGATATCCTCCTCCATGGAATTCACCAACCAAGTCATCACCATTGAATTTTCTGCATCCTAGGTCATGTTCGTTGAGTCCTCTGGTGCTGGCGCCGGTTTGTCCCCTGTCAGATACCCAATCTTACCTCGTCCTTTGATGTACATCCGGACTGACTGAGACCACCGTAAAAAATTATCACCATTGAGGCGAATAGTGGTGATCTGAACAGAGTGGGAATTGGGCTGTGCTGCAGGGTGTGTATAGTTGGCTGGCTGGGTTGCAGTGGGCGGAGTTACAGAAGAAACTTCAGACATGATTAGGGTTTTTTAGGGTCAGCTCTGATACCATATAAGAAAGACAGAGAATGGTGACAGGTTTTCTGTATTTCCTCTCTTAGAATACAAAGTTACACGGTTTCTCTTTTATAGAAGAGAATACAAGAATAACAGAAAAGGAAAGAACAAAAGTAGGAAACTAATTTACAATCACCAGCTGTCCTATGAAGTTTCCTAATTTACATAATTGACTAACAGCCTAATTACAATACAAAGCATATTTACAGCTAATAAAGAATCCTTGATTTCGGTAATAGTTACCGAAACCTCCTCTTTTCCAACATTATCTCAGTCAATGAGTTGCTTCTTTTCATAGATCTTCTTTTTGGTTATAATAGTTGATGAGAGATTGATCAATTCTAAATTAGATTAATTTTTGCAGCTTATCATTGCCTTTACTTACAGGGAAATGGACTGCTTGGTTGCAAGTACCGAACTGTAGAAAAAAGATTTTGGCAGGTATCTTACTGCTAATTGTCCTCGAGTTTTAAGTTAGGAATATGCAAGAAATGGTGATGAGAGTGGTTGCATCGATGCTATTTTCGTTTAGCTTATTTTCCTAACATGTTGTGTCTTTTTTTTTTTTTTAATGAAGAATTTCCATGTGATGATATTGTTGTGTTCCCTGAGCCGAATCGCCACTTGAATACGTGACCTAAGTCTTGAACTTTTTGGTTGGCTTTGTAGGAGAAGCGGAGCTAGTTTGTTACCAGAAGGCTTTTCACTGGTTTTGTATATTCAGAAATGAAAATACATGAAAGCTTGGCATGAAATTCATGGAAATAGTTTGTTTTGGGATGTTCTCTTTTTTGAGTAGATTGATCTTTTGCATGGGGTGTGGAATTCGGAACAATTTCATCCATCCGCCTGTGCATTTCCAATTTGATATGGAATTTTATTTCAACTTCTTTCATCCCTTTTCAGGAGAAGGATATAGAAAAAGTACCGTATGGACTAGATGACATTGTTGATGCAGATAAATCATCTTTGTAACTACTATTTCACCTTCTTTTTTTTATTTTTTGTGAGTGTGTTTGTGTGTATATATTTATTTTAATACGTATATACAAGGAAAGTACACACTCTACCTTATTGGTTTGTTATTACTTTGATGCTGCTTATAGGTTGAAGGCGAATTAGATAAGCTTTCAATGGAGGAAGCTTGATTTTGAAATTTTGTGAGCGTTCCTGGTGGTGCACCAGGAAAGGTTTCTGATCAATTACCATCTTATGAAAAGGTTAAACAAAAACAATAGCGTTTGTCGTGAATTAAACATCCCGGAAGTCGCCAACAAATATGTTGGAAGTGTCTATGTATACACATCTGTTTTGAATAACGTAAAAGGTTTTTCCTTTCTAGTGTTAAAGGGTTTGGTATTATTTACACGCAGAGCCAATTCTATTTAACTGTTATTGCGTTACTCACCATCTAAAGTTGTCAGCATTGTAAGCTATTGTTTTCCACTTGTTGGTTTAGCCCAACAGTATTATTGAATATTGAGTATGTTGGGTCTCAGTCAACATCCATTTGATAGTTCTTTCGGAACACATGAGTGTTAGCCGAAATTTTAATGGCAAGAAGAATTTGAGCCACTCCTGTGCAGATGTTCTAGACAGTGGTTTATTTGCTTTCTCTCTATTTCTTTCCAACTGTGGCAGATTATGAGATAATTTGTTGAGTTCCATCACATTTATTTTCCATTTGCTTAATGTTTTAAGAACTTTCAAGTTTGCTCAGTATTGAATTTATTATGCAGACTAAGAAGTGAATAATTAAAAGTCAATGGTGTTCAATGAAATTTCCTTATGGTTAATGAATGTTATAGGAGTACACATTGTCACATACCTGCTTTCCATACTCTATTATGGTTATCATTGGCGATTGTCTTGAATACCAGATTTTAGACTTTTGATTGTTTGATGATATCTAAAATTTCGTTTACCTTCTTTGTATGCATGTTTATGAGAAGTTAGGACACTGCATTTCAGTACCTCTGGAATTGCAAGCAGTACTTGGATAAGGTATATGGACTGTTTCCCACCAACATGAAGCAGGAGTAGGCTTTTCATTCTCTTTTATTCTTTCCATAATTTATGTTATTTCTTCACTATGCTTAATACATTTAGGTTTCTCGAATCGTCCTTGCAACTGATGGTGACTTCCCAGGCCAAGCTTTGGCTGAAGAACTTGCACGCCGTCTTGGGAAAGAAAGGTTACAGAAGTGGCAAATTTTCAAAGTTTTCATCAAAAAATTATTAGAATATGTGTGCTTTCTTAATTAAATGTTGCAGTTTTGGTGTCTTGGGGTAGCATTAAAAGATTTGAGATCCAGAACTTCATGGGACCCACCTGGTACCTAGACAACTTATGAGAGCAATCACATGAAACGAAATTTTTTTGTCTTTGCTTTATTATTCAGTGGTTTGAATTGATATATTTCCTTATTGTTAAGCTAGTAATGTTCTACGAAATAAGTGTGATCATAAAACTACAAACTAGGATCTTCTGAACATCTGAATAGGGATTCATTTGGTTATTGTTTATACACCATTTCTATCTTGTTACTTTTTTCCGAGGATTGATTGACTTTAGGCTTCAAACTTTGAAGCTAAACTACATTCTTTCCTCAAACAAAATTATATTATGGTAGCTGTAACGCCCTAAATGCTATCTAACTTTAACGTTAGAAAATTAACATTAGAATTAACATAGATATGTGATGAGATAGCAATTTCTTCATTCTAATGTTATGTTGAGTTATTTTTTCAGGTGACGCGATGAGGACTCGATGTGTTAGAACAAAGTTCATGTCAAATTGATGAATTTTTTTTATGTTGATTTGACAATTTAGTGTGATGGCTTAAAAATATATGTAATAAAGAAATTGTTGCATTAATTTTGTATATTATATAAAGCATAAATATACCCTATACGATTATCTTACACGTTTATATATATATACACTAAATGTGTAAGTATATTTTATTATATATATATATATAGATTGTACTATATATATGTCTTTATGTATATAACGTATATATATTAAGTTTGATTAGTCAATGAATATATAATATTATATGTATATATATATGTGTATGTGTTTAATAGGAAATTTGAAGGAGAAAAGGGAGGGATGTCAATCGGAAATCATGGAAAAAAAAAAAAAAAAAAGAAGGAAAGTATTGCAGCCGAAGAAGGGAGAATGTGGAAAAGGAGAGTTGACAATTTATATTTCATTAACTTCAAAATTTAATTGAAATTAATAGCTCATGATTTTATAGGGTTTATTGTTTTAATTCTTTCCCTTCCATGCACATTTACACAATATCTCTCTCTGTCCCTCACTCACACACAAGCCCTTCTTGTTATCTGCTCTCTCAGCCCCTCTCCCACGCACACACAGAAAAAAAAAAAAAAAATCCACCAAACCTCTAAATTCCTCCAAACCGAAAAATCAAAGGATTTCAAGGTATGTCTTGTTATTGTTTGATGATGATGACTTTATTATTTGTTTTGATATGGTGATTGAATAATTTCATGTGTTAGAAATATGTCTTAGGGCTGTTTTCGTGTGTGTATGAATTATATAAATATTGTGATGATAATTTATATATATATATTTCTATTTATTTTCGGATTTGACATTGCTACTGGAATTTCCAGATTCTAAGGTAAGAATTCCAAACGGTTTTTTAAGGGTGCAAATGGACTCCATTTTTAATAAATTTGATATTGTTGGAAAGCCCTAGATGTCTATTTTCATTTGAAATCAGTTTCATATCCTTTGGAGTTATGTGTGAATTTTTATGATTTTTCAAATAGGCAGAGGTCGGACTGCCAAGTTTGGTAAAATTTTAATTATCAGAATTCAAAACTGTTTTTGAGAATGCAAACGGTCTCCGTTTTTAACAAATTTGATATTGTTAGAAAGCTATAGATATCTATTTTCATTTGGAATCAGTTTTATAGCATTTGGAGATATCTGCAAATTTTTGTGATTTTTCAAACTGGAAAAGGTCCGGCTGCCAGTTTCGGTAAAAAGTTTAGAAATCAATTTCAAAACTATTTTTGAGGGTCCAAACGGTCTTCATTTGTTTCAAATTAGGTACCATCAGAAAGATCTAGATGTCTACTTTCATTTAAAATTAGTTTCAGATCATTTGGAGCTCTGTATGAATTTTTATGAGTTTTTGAAGGGACAAAGGTCTGACTGGCAGATTCTAACAAAAATTGAAATTTCATGAAATTGTTCAATTTTTGTGTTTTGATGTAATTAAATGATGAAATAGGCCTTGTAGGTGCTGCTATGATCTGATGGATGTGTTTGATGAATTATTTTGAGCTTTTGTTGATTTTATTATATTTATTATTTATGGCATGAACGGTTCTAAAGACGAGCACTCGAGACCTCAATCGCGCGTCACCATCGGAAAATTCAAAAAGGTTAAGTGAGGCGTTTAAGTAAGTACACTCTCACCTGCAACATGAATTAAAGATTTGAGAAGTATATATTTTGATGTTGATGATGATGTTATGATGTTCTTAAATAATACTTCTCCTATGATGATGTTTTGATGAAAAGTATATATATGGTATGTATATGTATTTTTATGTTTTAAAATGGCGTTGTACACCCTTGATGATGATGTTGTCCGGTGAGCGGACTTTTGTCACCGTTGGTTTGGGATTTGCTACCCCAACCCTTCCGTGACTAGCGCGCTATGATGGTACAACGCCGGGCCCAATATATGATGGTTTTAAAAGTAAAAAGTTTTTAAATGATGTTTATATTTATGATGATAAAAGAAAAATGTTTGTTTACATTTGTGAGATTTAAGTGTCTTACTAAGCCCTTGCTTATATAAGTTAATTCATGTTGCAGATAAAGGAAAGGGTAAGTCATAGTGTTGGAGGAGCTTGGAGCGGACAGCGAGACGATATGTGATAGGAAAACGGAAAGAACGATCATGAGATGGACATTTTTAAATTCAATAAAGTTTTAAGACTATAGTTTATTATTATTTAATTGGATGTTTCATATGGACTTAAACATTATTTCAATAATTGGGTTTTAGAAAAATTTTATATATTTATATATATTAATTATGAAGTTAAATAAATAAAAAAAAAATTCTAGAGTTTTCTAAAATTATCTAAGTAAAGTTTTCCATTATGTAAATATTTTTATTTCAAGCTTAATATTTCCGCAAACTTTATAACAGATAAATGATTAAAAGAATTCAACTGTAACGGTCCGTGAGGGGTCGTTACAGTAGCCTAGCAGTAATTCCACACCTAACTCTACCATAGGGTGTAGTGCTTGAATTCCTCCGACCCCCAAATTCAGAAGAGGGTGGGGGGGGGGGGGGAGTAGAGCATGATATGTCCATAGAAATTGCTTTATCCATTTCCTTATTTTACTGAATTTCGTTGGCTGTTAGGTGTTGGCAAGTAAGTTGGCCAAAGAAAGAGGAGTGCAGTTATTTCAAAGATGCTAATGAGGTATGCTGTTTTTCTTCCTCTCTATTGTTCTGTTAACAGTCCTTTTCATTTAGGGGAAAACTTTCTATACTGTAAACCATGGTAAGAACGCTACTGCACAAACTTTTTTGAGGCCAAGATTGCTTATATTATGCTATGCCGAAAAACTTTTGGGGGTACACAGAATAAAAAGTTTACATGCGTAAGAGCTGTTATAGCTTGTTTGCTTGTGTGTAATGTTCGGCGTATCGCTGCAGGTTTTAAGGTGCATGGGATCAAATGCTTTGAAGAAAATAATCGAAAACACACAGTTATACTACCAATCTATGAAATAGACCTACAGATTAAAGACATGTCACAGCTGTAATTCAGCAGCATAGGTTTTTTAAAATTTCGGCATGGAGACCATTCAGGTGAACTTTGTCGCTGACAGGTGATTTTGCAAGTCCTAGCTTAATTAATATGATTTGCCATTGCCACTGAGGTTTTTCTTGATGAATCTCGGCATGTTGTCTGCTGACGAAGTTTATCAATGTAAATTAAATGAAAAATGTTGCTTGTTGTCACACATACAAAAGTAATCATAAGTTTATTGATTGCTTGTTTACACTTTAGAGAGTCGACTCGAGCTTTTGAACTGTTAATCGACTTGTTTTGAATGCTTCATATGAAAAACACACCCTATTTGCTTCCAAATAACCTATTTAAAACAATGAGGAAATGGATAATTTATTGGCGGATTAGGTTTCAACTATAACTAATTTAAAACGTAGTCCAACCAGAAGCCCTTTTTTTTTCGCATTTATGTGTTTATTTATATTTTAAAATCCTCGATCTAGTGAGTTGTGGGGCATGTCAGTATCATATGTCTAATTTTATTTTCTACAAGACAAATATAGCCGGCTGCTGAATTAGTCATTAACATTATTATAATACATTCCTAATAGACTATTATTATTTATATGCACAAGCAGGACTTTTATTCAGTATAAACAAAAGCAAAAACAAAAAGATGTTCTTATACCGGAAGCTAACGCGGATTCCACAAGGCAATAACATCTTTTCATGATAGAGTCGAATATTTTTATGATAGAGAAAAAAAAGAAAAAAAAAAAGTATTTACATTAAATCACTGTCTCACAGAGAAAGAATAAATAATTGTTTTTTTAATTTTGTTATTGTATTTTTTTTTTTAAAAGGAAGTTTCACAGGCAAAAATGAAAATGATGCAGTCACGTTACTTGGACTGTTGAACGCATCTTCACGTAATGCAGAGATAACGGACAATTAAAATTCAAAAGACATTGTGTGTGTGTGTGTGTGCGTGTGTATGAGCGACATTTATATATACATTTATAAAATATGGTTAATTTTTTGGGTAGGGGTGGATAAGAATGACCTCTTAATTATTTATTTATTTATTTTCTTTCTTTGTTTTTTTTTTTTTTTTTTTTTTTGTTTTTTAATTTATTTAACTGGACTAATCATATTTAATGGATCCCACAGGACAACGACTTCTTGCAATGAGTTGGAAATAAAGAAACAAAGCTTAACATTAATAAGACCAAGCAAGAAAAATGAAGTCAACTTTGCCTTAACCAGCGAATCAAAAGAAAAGTGTATTTGTTCGACGACTTCCTTACCACTGCCTATTACCTCCTTCACAGTTTCCACAATAATTGTATTTGTTCTCCATCCTACCATCACTCTCTTTCTCAGTTTTCATACTCGGTACGTAGGTTGTCCATCTAGCCATGGGAAACTGTATTTCAATTAGTTGTCAGACAAGTTCTCCAGATTTTGTTCTTTCTCATTGCTTCAAATGCATTAGTAAACATACAAGGTATGTGTCTGAGCTTGGACGAACTCTTGATGCTTTGAAGACGGCTTTCGAAGAGTTAACAGACGCAAAGAATGACTTGATTAGGAGAGTCCACGTTGCCGAGCAGCAACAGCGGTTGAAGCGGCTGGATAAGGTGCAGAGCTGGATTTCAAGGGTTGAAGCCATGGAAGCTGAAGTCAACGAGCTGATGCTCAGAAGAACTCAAGAAGTCAACAAACTTTGCCTTTGGGGTTGTTGTTCTAGGAACTACATCTCCAGCTACAAGTTTGGCAAAAAGGTGTCTGAGAAGCTCGCCAAAGTGACTGATCTGCAAAGCAAAGGGATGTTTGAAGTGGTGGCCGAAAGGGTACTAGAAGCTTCTACAGAGGAAATGCCTCTTGAGCCAACTGTGGGCTAGGAAACACTGTTTGGCAAGGTTTGGAGAGATCTAAATCATGAAAACGTTGGAATTGTTGGGCTGTATGGGATGGGAGGGGTGGGAAAAACCACCCTTCTTAAAAAGATAAACAACAATTTCCTTGAAACACCGAATGACTATAATGTCATCTGGGTAGTGGTGTCTAAGGATCATACACTTGAGAACATACAGAATGTTCTTGGAGAAAAAATTGGGTATTCTGATGACGCATGGAAGAGGAGAGACTCTCACCAGAAAGCTGCAGACATCTTTGGCGTCCTTAAAAGAAGGAGATTTGTGTTGTTGTTGGATGATGTATGGGAGAGGGTTGATCTTACTAAACTTGGAGTTCCTTTGCCTGACAGACTAAATGGATCCAAGGTAGTATTCACAACTCGTAAAAAGGATGTATGCTTCTGCATGGAAGCAAATAGAAAGTTTCCAGTGAATTGCTTGAAGTGGAAAAAATCTTGGGCATTGTTTCAAAAAAAGGTTGGAGAAGAAGCCCTCAATGCCCACCCAGAGATCCCCAACTTAGCTGAAATTGTTGCAAAAGAATGTGGCGGTTTACCTCTCGCACTAATCACAATTGGTCGTGCCATGGCTTGCAAGACAACGCCTGAAGAATGGAACTATGCAATTCAGGTCCTCAAGAATTCAGCCTCAGAGTTTTCAGGCATGGGAGATGGGGTACTTTCTCTTCTAAAGTTCAGTTATGACAATTTAGCCAGTGAGAAAGTTAGATCTTGTTTCTTGTATTGTGCATTTTTCCCAGAAGATGCTTTAATATTGAGAAAGAACTTGATAGGTTTGTGGATGGGTGAAGGATTTCTGGATGAATATGCTGACATAAATGGTGCAAAATACCAAGGATACGATATCATTGGTATGCTTCTTCATGCATGCTTATTAGAAGAGGATGGCGTTAATCATGTAAAGATGCATGATGTCATTCGTGACATGGCTTTGTGGATAGTTTCTGGTTATGGGACGACAACAAATAATAGCTTTTTGGTGCAAACAAAAGCTCAATTGTCAGAACTGCCAACGTTGGAAAAATGGAATGAGGTTAGTAGGATATCTTTGATGAGTAACAAAATTCAGAGTCTTTCAGGAAGTCCATTGTGCCCCAATCTATTGACTTTATTTCTCAGGCGAAACAGTTTGTGTCAGATCACTGATAATTTCTTTGAGTTCATGCCTAAACTGAGAGTGTTGGATCTATCTTGGAATATTAGGCTAACTCATTTTTCAGTAGGTATTGCAAAATTAGTTACACTGCAGTATCTTGACCTGTCATTTACCGGGATAAAAGAGTTGCCAAGGGAGTTAAGTAACTTGGTATTACTAAAACAATTGTTCTTAAGCGTTTTAGAAGAACTTGATGTAATTCCAGAACAAATAATATCAAGTTTTTCTCGTTTGCAAGTCTTGGAAATGTTTAACTGTGGAATTTCTGAAATGGTAGTGGAGGATAGTGTTCAGTGTGGGGGCAATGAATTGCTTATAAAGGAACTGCAGCTTTTGAAAAGCTTAATTTCATTGAGAGTCTCCATCAAAAGTGTCTCTGCTTTTGAAAGATTTTTGGCATCCAAAAACTTGGTAAGCTGCACTCAAGGGTTATTTCTCCAACATTTAAGTGGTTTGCACTTCCTCAAGCTGTCGTCTCTCATAGATTTAAAGCTTTTAGATGAATTTGCTATCTGCCACTGTACAAGCTTGGAAATTGACTGGGGTTGGGAAAGACTTCAACACTCAATGATCACAGGTGCAGGTTGCTTCCAAAAACTTGGTCGAGTCAGAATTGAGCACTGCCATAAACTGAAGGATTTGAGTTGGCTCATTTTTGTTCCAAACTTATACTACCTTTTTGTTGAAGATTGCTCAGCTCTTGAAGAAATAATACACCCCAACAAACTAGGTGATGGTCAAGAGGTGACGAAACATCTAGATCCATTTGTTAAACTTCAAAAGTTATATCTATTCGACTTACCAAGCTTAAAGAATATCTCCAGAAAGCCCCTGCCACGTCTGAAGTGTATTGATGTGAGGAAATGTGCGAAGCTGAAGAAACTTCCAATCAGTTCCGAGATCACCAAGATACAGAATCTAACCATTCGAGGAGAAGAATCTTGGTGGAATGAGTTAGAATGGGAGGACGTGGCCACTCGAGATGCTTTTCTTCCATGTTTCCGGGCTAATCACAATTGAAAAGGGTGTTAGTGTAGCATTACGGAGCTAATACTTTAATTCCAGGTGAGATATCACTCCAACTACACTTATATAATTAATTTCATTATCAAAATTTTCTTCGAGGCATTTCAACAATTAGCCTTCTTTTTTTTCTTTTTTTTTAAATTATTTACACTAGAAATTAGTATTAGAACTAAATGGATAATATCTGGTGAAGCTGAAAAATAATTCAATCTCAATGCTTATCAGATCAAGCTTAATTGCAGGGCCACTTTGAAACCCACGCCGCAGCTGCCTTTCTCCACCTTCGGTGTGATATCACTTGGAAAAAATGGCTGTCCTCCCCCACAAAGTTACACAGAGAGTGGTAGAGAATTTTTAATGATCGTCTTCAGACCTGAGGATCCACAACTCTCCGGTTTCTCAAGTTATCTACTTAAGTAACTTATGGTGAGATTATTTTTGTATTTGAGGTTTTTGAAGCTTGTAAGTTGTACTATATAGTAAAAAACTAAAATACCTCAAGGTTGAGCAAAACCTTGAGAGAACACTGTAATCATTTGCTTGTTAATAGTGGATTTTTCAGACTTGACCCGTGGTTTTTTCCCTCTAAACTAGAGGGTTTTTCCACGTTAATTTGATGTGCCTCTATTATTATCCTGCAAATTTTTATTGATATGTCTTGACTGGCTTATATTCTAATTGTGGCTTGCTGATAAATTTATTTCTAGACGTTACCAGATTGTTAAACAGCTTTGTAGTTTTCTTTGTCTTACTGCTTTGATCTCCATACCATTTCAATACCACCCCAACATACAAGACATTTTAGCTTAAGTGTGTTTCTTTTTTTAATTTTTTAATTTTTTTTTTCCTGACAAGTCAACTAGCTTCTATGTTAGTTCTCTTTTAAATTTCTTTTGTAGCTGAACTATTTTCATCTTATTCTCAGTTCAGAATTAGATTTTTTTCATGACATGTGTAAGAACGAGGTGTTTCTTATTTTCTTTATTTAGAAATTTTTACTAATGCGAATCAATCATGAAATATTGTCTGGGGAATTTTCTTAAAGCGGTCACAACAGACAATAGTAGTGTTCTTTTTTTCATTTTTCATTTTTTTTTTCACTTACACGGTGCACGCAAATGCAATTTTTCTGAGATAAAACAGAACAAAGCACACAATCACTGAATCATTGATGAGTTGCAGATAAGTTATTGCCAAATTGTAACTTTTGTGAAAAAAAACATGGCCAAAGGAAAAAAAAAAAGAAGGGAAAAAAAAAAAAAAAAAAGAAAGAAACGGCCTATTCAGTGATTATTTTTTGTTTTTGTTTTTGTTTCTTTTTGTTTCTTTAGTTGTTTAAAGTATATTAAGTTTTTTAATGAGTTCAAATCAAACAAATATTCTCACGAGAGTAGAAGAGATGCAATATTTGACTCAAATGATTAGAGAATATTTTGAAGAAATGCATTAATCTTCCCTTTAACTGCCCATGGCCTTAACTTTAGACAGGAAAACAAAAAACAAAAAAAACAAAAAACAAAAAACAAAATCTATAAATGTATTTGAATTGTGTAAAACAAAAATGATATTCATTTTGTAACTATATATGATATGTGTATATAAGATTTGTGAACATTGGCATGTATATTCCTACCTGAGTGATGCTCTTTTTTTTCATCTGTTAAAATCTACAATAAGAAACATTAGAACATACGTATGTGCAATTTTGGCATTTGTACCACATGTTTTTTTATTATTTTTTCTCACATATAACAAAGGACACAATCGTCAACTAAATTTCAGCAGAGTGATGATCTTTTGATAGAGGATGTCTCATCTGAATTGCTTTGGTTTTTTTTTTTTTTTTTTTTTAACATTTTATTCCCTTTTCTCTGCTTTGAGATTGAGACCTTCTGCATCAGGAGGGGAAAAAAAAAACATAAAATAAAAGTTACAAGGTCAGAAATATCTAAGAAAAGAACCTTCAACGGAAAGAGAAGAAACCTCAAAAATTTATCCTTCCTGAAAAATGAAGATTAAAAAGTGCATTTAAATCTAACGTATTACCTGAAGTCATTGTATTTTCTCTACAATGATACATCAATGCTCCTCCGATCATTTGACAGCATGATAACGGGGAAGAAAAGCATCTCGAGTGGCCTCATCATCCCATTCTAACTCATTCCACCAAGATTCTTCTCCATTGATGGCCAGTTTAGATTCCTTGGTGATACTTGAACTGATCGGAAGTTTCCTCAGTTTAGGACAATTTAGTACTCCAATTTTCACGAGATGTGGGAAGGATAGGGGTCTCTGATGGACGCTCATCAACACCGGTAAGTGGCGCAGACTTAGATCTACAAGTTCCATAAATGGCTCTAGATGTTCGGTAACCTCTAGAGCATCAGCTAGTTTGTTGAGACATTATTTCTTGCAGTGCACGGCAATCACTTACATTATGAAATCTCAGCTTTGGAGCAAAAATAAGACAAGTCAAGTCCTTTAATGACTGACAACTTACAACTCCAACTGCATGAAGGCTCATAAAGCAAATTTCACTCACGATCTTTGAGTGTTGAAGGTGAATCTCTTGGGACTCTCTTCCTGTATAATCCGAATCGATCTTTATCTCTTCCAATCTCTTACAGTCTGAGATCATGAGTCTTTCTAGAGACTTCAAATCTACAAGAGACGACATATAAAGGAGCCGCACACTCCTCAAACGTTGGAGAAATAGAGCCTGGGTGCAGTTTTGAAACTTTTCCGAGGTTGAAAACCTTTCAAAGGCAGACAAACTTTTTATAGAGACTTCCAACGCGTTTAAGTGTTTCAAACACTCTAGTTCCTGCACTAACAATTCATTACCCCCACATTGAACTGTATTGGCCTCCGTTATCCGGTTGTCAAGCAATCCACAGAAAAACATGTTCAAGCGTTGTAGCTGCGCAAAGCTTGATATTAGTTCTCTTGGAATTCCATCAAGGCTTATTGCGTGATTCAAGTTCAAGTATTTGAGCATCACCAAGTTCTTCAACTCTCTTGGCAATTCTTCTATTGCTGTTTTCGACAGGTTGAGATACTGCAATGAAACTAGATTTGAAATTCCCACTGGCAAATAAGTAAGACTTGGATTTGCCGACATATCCAGAACTCTTAGTTTTGGCATAAAGTCAAAGAAGTTATCACTGATCTGACTCAAACCGTTACGATTAAGAAATAAAGTGGAGAGATTTGGGCTTGTTGGAGCTCCTGAAAGACTCTCAATGCGGTTTCTCATCAGGTAAGATATCATGCCAACTGCATTTGATCTTAGTTCTTTAAGAAAAGAAAAGTTTGCGTTGATCTTCAATGGTGTTTCTACAAACAAAACTTATTTAAAAATTAACTGAAGAAATTAGGAATAGAATTATTGGAAAATCAGTAGTGAATGAGAAAAATAATTCAAAAATTATTGCTTATAGGATTTAAGTAATATTTTTAACAGTCACAAATTGCAGGGCACTTTGCAACCAACAATCCTGCTGCCTCTACTGTGGTCTGCCGCCTTCTTCACGCCTCCGTCGATCTCCTCCTCCGTCTTGGACTTGAGGCTATTCTTGGCATCAATTGCAATGGGTTTCTCAAGTTATCTATTTAAAGTAATTTATATCAAGATTATTATTTGTAAGAGATAATTCTAAACTTTCTCATTGTTTGCTGTGGTAACTTATGGTTGTGCAAAGTGTTGAGAGAACGATGAAATGATTTGTTTGGTGATAGTTGATTTTATGAATTTGCCCCCATGCTTTTTTCCCTCTATCCTGGACGGATTTTCCACGTTAATTTGCAGTGTCTCTATGTAGGACGCGATAGAAAATGTAGAACTTAGATAGAAGAGACAGAATCAATAAGAGAATACAACCATTAGGGAGATAGAAACAGAACTAGAAGAGAGAAATATAACCAAGACAATCAACTCTCGGAATAAATTGTAATCTCTCACCAATTTATTGATATCTAAACCAATAAAAAGATAACTTAATTTTAAGTATTTTAAATAATTCTAAGAGATAAATATAAATATAAATTTACATTAAATTAAAAAAATGAAAGATGTTCTAATACTAAACTACATAATTTTAAAATCAAATATTCTAATTTGAATTCATCATCTAACTCTAATATTATCTTGCTCAATTTTATTGGTTTGTTTTAACTAGCTTAGTTTCTAATTGTGACTTGCTCATAGATTTATTTCTAGGCATTACCAGATTCTTAAATAACTTTTGTAGTGCTCTTTGTATGACTTCTTTGATTTGCATACTATTTCAAAAAATCCCTAACACTTCTATATATGAATAGTGCTACTTTTAACACTTCTATATATTGTAAAGATAAAGATGCATAGATACATATTCACGTAGATATAAACTATGAGTTAAAAATAAAAGAAAACGAAGAGTTTTTTTTTTTTTTTTAATTTAATTTTTCCCTATCACATACATCTAATAGATCAAGTATATTAGATTTAATAGCAACATGTAATCAAACAATATATTGGGTAATCAAATAACAAAAACTACCAAACCAAACTGCTCATCCTGTCATTTTTTGTGTCACATTATCAGACCATCTAATTACAGGCTCAAATCACCCATCCTACCATGAAAGGCAATTTCAATTCGGGTTTTTTCCAAAATCCAAATTGCATTATTATTATTTTTTTCCTCATTGCATGTGTATTGGGATTTTCTTGAATATGGGTGGTGTCTGATATTTGATGATATTTTTAAGCTTAACAAACTAAACATAAACACAAAATAATATTTTAAAACGTGTAATTTAATAAGGTCCAATCAAATTCAAACCGCCTATATATCGCATGTCAACCACCCGCTATGTATAGAGAGATCTCGATCTAAGTTTTCCTAATTTGCTGTTTTATAAAACCAAACCATCCTACTTGTAAACCGTCAAACTGTTCTCGAGTCTAAAACTTGTTGAAACCTAAAGATGAATACTAATTTATGATTGTTTTTTTAAATGATAATTTGTGATGAGTAGTTGTTGGATATTTTTATTATTATTATTATTTGGGTTGAACCTAAGTAGATTGATTGATCCATGTGCCACTGCATCTTCTAAATGCCAGAAAAATAAAATAAAAAATAACTTCAAATCTAAGGGCTGAAAGCCATAGAGCTGGATCAAATATCACCAATAATTTCGTTGACTTCCTTAGGCTATGTTTGGTTGAAACAATGGATAGGGTAGGAAGGATTAAGAATATGAATGATGGAGAGTATTATGTTGTTTGGTTAGAGGGAGAGAGAGCTAAAAGATAAATGATAATTATTGTTTGCTACTATATTGCCTATTGGTAGAGTTTTTTTAATAATTATTTTTAAGAGTAAAATAGAATTTTAACTCAAAAGTTGATAGATTTATTGGATTTTTCCACCAATGGAAGGATTCAATATAGTGGATTTAGAATGAGACAACATCTCTTCATTTTCCTCTTCCTTCCTTTTTCTTTCAATCAAACAAGGAAGTGAGGTCTCGTTTGGGGGAAGTTTTTCGGACAGTATTTTACCTTCTAATCCAAATTTTTACATCTCACTTTCTCTCTCTTTCATTTTAGAAAAAAAAAAAAAAAAAAAAACTTTAAAAGTCCGTAACTTTCTCATTTCAAATTGAAATGAGACGATTCTTATGTCAAAATACTCAAAGCAATGAGACAAACAAAACAAAATCTATTTTGCATATTTTTTCTGAACACATTTCAAATTTTTACATATTTTTTATATCATAGAACTTTTCTAAAAGTAGTCCATCAAACACATATTTCTAACCCAACTTTTAAAACTCTGTCTTCAAATGTTCCCAAACAGGCTATGAGGGATCAAATATGACCAATAATCTTGTTAACCTCCCGAGACTGAAGTATCCACTTGTGAACTTCTCGTTTCGATAGTTACTTCATTATCATTATAGGTATTTAGTACTGATGCCCTCAAAACTTGTCATTTTTTGACAACTTATCTCCCAAACTTTTAATTTTGATAATTTACCCCCTGAACTTGCTAAATTATAACAATGTAACCCTATCAATTAATTTTCTATTAAATTGATTATGAAAAACCCATGTACGCCTCATGTGAAGACTGGAAAAACCCATTTTCAACTAAAAATTTTCAAATATAATACAAACCCTAATGCAAATCTTCTAATTTCAAATTTTTTGGTTAAGTGTAAAATTAACTAAAAAGATAATTTAGCAAGTTTAGGGGGTAAATTGTCAAAATTAAAAATTTAGAGAGCAAGTTATCAAAGGGTAATAAGTTTAAGGGGCATCAATGTTAAATAGCCTTATTACTATATTTATTATTTTGAAGAAAGTTACTTCATCATCCTTAACAAAAAAGATATGATAATAAAAATAAAAAGAGACAAAAAAAAAAAATCCAAATTTCCCAAGCAAAAGGGAAAAAAGGAAGAGAAGGAGAATGAAATTAATCTTTATCATGTAATTAATACAACAACACCAATTCTTTTTAGAGTATTTGCCCTTGATAGTCCATGAATTCTTTAAAAGATGATGGTTTAGTTCTTGTTTTATTTATTTTTTAATCGAGATGACCCTAAACTCTCAAAATGTTGGTCATTTTAATCATTTCCAATCAATTTCGTTAAATTTCAAACAGAATCTTGTTGAAGTGATCAATTTTTATAGTAAAAAGACCAAAATACCATTTTCTATCTCTCTCCTTCTCCCTCTCACAACCCCACCCCCCGGATATGAACCCAAATCCGGGTTGCCCCCCCCCCCCCCCCCCCCCATCCCCCCCCCCCCACAATCTGGGCCCCCTCCGCTCCCCTCAGACCAAACCGATCTGGTCCCCCAATCGAACCAAACCTAGACCCAAACCCGGACCAAACCCAATGCCACCCCCCCCCCCCCCAAAAAAAAAAACCTTGATCTGGCCCCATAACCAAACCAAACCCAGACCAAACCCAACCCCCCCAACTGAACCAAACCCAAACCCAATCCTCGGACCAAACCCAGTGCCGTCAGCCCCCCCTGTCACCGAGCTCAGAGACCCGAAACCACCCCCTCCCCTGGTCGCCAACCACCGAATCCAAAGCCCCCTCCCCCCCAATCCACGGATATGAGAAAATGGAGAGAGAGAGAGAGAGAGAGAGAGAGAGAGAGAAAGGGAGATGGAGAGGGAGGGAAGGTTGCCCTGCCCCCGGTTTTGATCTTGGTCGTGCTTTTGATTAGAGAGAGAGAGAGGGAGGGAGGAGAAGGAGGGGAGCTTGCCCCGCTCCCGATTTTGATCTTGGTCGCGCCTTTGACAAGAGAGATAAATTTTTAAAATTAATTATTAAATAAATTATTAAAATACCTTCTTATTCTGTTAGAAATTAACGAAATTAGTCGGAAAGGATTAAAATGAACAATATTTTAAGAATTCATGGTTATCTCGATAAAAAAAAAAGGACCAAACCGTTATCTTTTAAAGAATTTAGATATTATCTAGATCAATTACTCTTCTTTTTAATCCGAGGAGGAAATTAGTCAACGTATGGTGCGGCTCTTCTTGTACTTCACACTCCAACATCCTTAAAACTTAACCAGATGGCCAGGTTCACTTCTTGCTCTGCCCAGCGTTTGGGATGCTAATTTACATTTCCTGTATTCTTAGTTACCCATTTGTTTGGTTTGGTTTTTTGTCAGCTAAACTGGAGAGATTCAATGAGGATGGTCCCAATGATGTGACTAAAGGTGATGTTTTGAAGCATAAAGTGAAGCTTCTTGGGATTGTTTATAATTCTTCTTCTGTGCCCGGGCTTAACTACAACCTTTTATGTCCTACGGTGCTTTTACTTCAGTCTCTTGGTTTTGAAAAGGGGGGAAAAAAACAGAAAATCTGTGGTTATTCCTGTTCTTTAACTCAATATATGAAGTGGGTATTAAGTGTTTGTGTTTTTATTATTAATAATGTAGTGCAATGGTGGGCAATCTATGGAGAGAAGTTTGTCTTTTCACATTGTCCCAAATGGGTATGCTGATACGGTTGCCTTTCCTTTTTCTATAGTTAGTTGAGACAGATGTTGGATATCTGGATTGTAATAATCAAATTTTTTTTTTTGGGTGATTGGATTTTTTGGGGATTTTGCAATGTGGAGATGTTTTCAATTCGACTGTGGCTGGGCTAGCCGGGTAACATAGTTTGACTGTGTGATTTTGTTTTCTACATGCTTAAAAATTTTCAATATTATATGAAGTTTGGATTCCTTAGCCAATTGATGGTTTGCTGTTTAGGTGTTTGCAGACGAGCGGGCAGAAGATGACAGAACCGAAAGGAAATTCAGGTCTGCTTGACAATTGCCAGAGCAGGCCCTTGATTTAGTGCCACTTGGTGATGAGGTATTTGAATTAAACTATCTCTTTGGATGTCTGTGTGTTGTTTCATCTGTTATTAGAACTATCCACTCTTCATTTTTTTTCTCAGCTGCAGCTCTGTTCTTTTAGTTTTAACTATATTTTGGATGTGTCAGTTCTTGTTTATAATGTTTAAGTCTTTGTTTCTATCACATGCGCAAGTCTTGCTGAAGCTTTATGAAATTTCATTGGTTTACTCCTGAAACTGAAAAAGCTCTTTCTACTAATTTCATTCAGAGATTGCGGGTACATTATTTACTCCAATAAGCAATGACTCTTTTTCTTTTTTCAGCTTATTGCATACTTCCATGATCGAATGAGCCGAGGAAACTTTGCGTAGAAATAGTGTTATGCAACTTTCTGGTAACAAGGTACATTCACTTCCATTCATTGCTAAATTTATTACCAAGTGGCATATCTTTTATGTATGTAGTTGGGGAAATTTATGTTGTAATAGAGGGAAATTGATTCAGACCAGAGGGATACAAGTTTAGAATAAGATTCTTTTTTAAATCGGGTTTAGTGTAGTTGTAGGATGCTGCAAGAATAAGTAAATTCTTGAACAATCAAGTCCGAAACATAGAAGGAATCATAACCTAAGAGAAGCTCAATAAGTCCCAGGACAAGAAGGCACGCACGCATCTATGCATGGATGTAAATTGTACGTTTCAGAAAAGGAAACTACCAGGCTGTACTTCTAAATATAAGACTTAATGAGAAAATATCCACGGGTCCTGGAATCACCATATGAGAAAATTTGAAATTTTCACAGCTATTCCTTCATTAATTGTAAAAGAAAAAGAGAACCAGTTTACAATTTTTAACCCCCCAAAAGAGAAGCAGAGTAGATAACCTAGATATAAACCCTTTAGCAAAATAATGTTTATCTCAGTTATGTCAAAGTATATCCCTCTGGCATACTTAAGTACCTTTTAGATTACTACGTTGCATGATCATTTTCTTTCCTTTTTCCCATTATAATTTCTCCTTCTTATTGGTAAGTTAGAAAATGTAACAGGTTCATGTCTTGTTATCGAGTTGCCTCTTTTCATGGCTGTACTCTTTGGTTGTAATTCTTGGTAAGAGGTTGATCAATTCTAAATAGATTAATTTTTGCAGCTTATCATTGCCCTTACTTACAGACGAAATGGACTGCTTGTTGGTTGCAAGTAACGAACTGTAGAAAAAAGGTTTTTATTTTAAGTTGTTCTAATTGTCCTAGAGTTTTTAAGTTGGGAACATACAAGAAATGTTGATGAGAGTTGTGCCTTTTTATTTTAAATGAAGAATTTTTGTAGGAGGATATCGTGTTCCATGTGCCGAATTGCTACTTGAGTACGTGTAGGTCTTGAAATTTTTGGTTGGCTTTGGAAGAGAAGCAGAGCTAGTTTGTTACCAGAAAGCATTTCACTTGATCTTGTACATGTATAAATAAAAATACATGAAAACTTGGAATGAAATTTCTGGAAATAGTCTTTTTTAAGATGCCCAATTTTTTTTAAAGCTTGATGTTTTTCATAAGGTGTCGAGTTCGGAACTATTTCATCCATCAGAATGTGCATTAATTTCCAATTTTATATGTAACTTTGATAATTTTATTTCAACTTCTTTCATCCTTTGTTCAGGAGAAGGATACAGAAAAAGTACTATATGGACTAGATGACAATATTGATGCAGATGAAATCATCATTATAACAACTATGTCACCTTTTTTTTTTTAATTGAAATTAATGCTATTGCATTTCTCTCTTCCTTGCTTCCATAGTTTTGTGTGTGTACGATTTTTTAAATATATACATATATATTTTGAGGAAAGCACACACTCTTCCTTACCTGTTTTCTGATCACTTTGATGTTGCTTATAGGTTGAAGGCGAATTAGATAAGCTCTCAGTGGAGGAAGCTGGATTTCAAAATTGTGTGAGTGCTCCTGGTGGTGCACCAGGAAAGGTTTCTGATTAATTACCATCTTTTGAAAATGTTCGGACAAAAACCAAAACAATAGCATTTGTTGTGAATTAAAACAACCTAGAATTCACCAACAAATTTGTTAGAAGTGTCTATGTATGTACATCTGTTTTGAATAAGGTAAATGGTTTTTCCTTTCTAGTGTTAAAGGGTTTTGGTATATTTTAGATGCAAAACCAATTCTATGAATTGTGTTACTCACCATCTAAAGTTGTCAGCATTGTAAACTGTTGCTTTCCACTTGTTGGTTTAGCCCTACAGTATTATTGAATATTGAGTGTGTTTGGTCAATATCCATTTGATGGTTCTTTCGGAACTAATAATAGATAGCTGTAATTTTAATGGCAAGAAGACATTGGTCTATAAGACATTTTTTTTCCTAACTGTGGCAAATTCTGAGATATTTTACTGAGAGCTAACACATTTAGTTTCCATTTGCTTAATGTTTTAAGAACTTTCAAACTCTTTGATTTCAAGTTTGTTGGGGTTTGAATTTATTATGCAAACGAAGAAGTGTGAATGATTAAAAGTCAATGGTGTCCAACGAAATTTCATTGTGGTTAGTGAATAGAAGGACACGATGTCACATACCTGCTTTACTTTATTCATCATGGATATCGTTGGCTATTGTCTTGAATACCGGATTTTTTATTTTTGATTGTTTTGTGATCTCTAAAGTCTGTTTACCTTCTTTATATGCATGTTTACGAGAAGTTAGGACACTGCATTTCAGTGCCTCTGAAATTGTAAACAGTACTTGGATAAATTAACTGTGAAGCAGGACTAGGCTTTTCATTCTGCTTTAATTTTTCCTTAATTTGTCCTTCTTTTGTATGCTAAATATATTTAGGCTTCTTGAATCATCCTTGCAACTGATGGTGACCCACTAGGCCAAGCCTTGGCGGAAGAGCTTGCACGCCGTCTTGGGAAAGAAAGGTTACAGAAATGTGGCAAATTTTCTATGTTTTAGTCGAAAAATTATTTGTTTATGTGTGTGTTCTTTAATTAATTTTTGAAGTTTTGGTGTGTCTTGGGGTAGCATTAAAAGATTTGATATCCAGAACTTCATGGGACCTACCCAGTACCTAGACAACTTATGAGAGCAATCACATGAAACTAAAAATTTTATCTTTGCTTTATAATTAAGATGGCTAAATTGATATATTTCCTGATTAATAAGCTAGTAATGTTCTAGGAAATAAGTGTGATAATAAAACCACAAACTATGAATCTTCTGAATAGGGATTCATTTGGTTGTTGTCTGTACACCATTTCTATCATGTTCCTTTTTTCTGAGGATCGATTGACTTTAGGCTTCAAACTGTGAAGCTAAACTACATTCTTTCCTTGAACAAAATTATAGCATGGTATGGTAGTGGCAGACGTAGCCTAGCAGTAATTCCACACCTGGTTCCACCATAAGGTGTAGTGCTTGAATTCTTCCAACCCCCAAATTCAGAAAGGGGGCAAAAAAAAGTAAAGCCTGGTATGTCCATACAAATTGCTTTATCCATTTCCTTATTTTACTTATTTTCGTTGGCTGTTAGGTGTTGGCAAGTAAGTTGGCCAAAGAAAGAGGAGTGCAGTTATTTCAAAGATGCTAATGAGGTATGCTGTTTTTCTTCCTCTCTATTGTTCTGTTAACAGTCCTTTTCATTTAGGGGAAAACTTTCTATACTGTAAACCATGGTAAGAACGCTACTGCACAAACTTTTTTGAGGCCAAGATTGCTGATATTATGCTATGCCGAAACACTTTTGGGGGTACACAGAAGAAAAAGTTTACATGCGTAAGAGCTGTTATAGCTTGTTTGCTTGTGTGTAATGTTCGGCATATCGCTGCAGGTTTTAAGGTGTACGGGACCAAATGCTTTGAAGAAAATAATCGAAAACGCAGAGTTGTATTACCAATCTATGATATAGACCAACAGATTAAAGACATGTTGCAGCTGTAATTCAGCAGCATAGGTTTTTCAAAATTTCGGCATGGAGAAACATTCAGGTGAACCTTGTCGCTGACAGGTGATTTTGGAAGTCCTAGCTCAATTAGTATGATTTGCCATTGCTGCCGAGGCTTTTCTTGATGAATCTCGGCATGTTGTCTGCTGAAGAAGTTTATCAATGTTAATCAAATGAAACATGTTGTTTGTTGATTGTTGTCACACGTACAAAAGCAATCATAAGTTTATTGATTGCTTGTTTACACTTTACAGAGTCGACTCGAGCTTTTGAACTGTTAATCGACTTGTTTTTAATGCGTTATACGAAAAACACACACTATCAGCTTCCAAATAACCTATTTAAAACAATTAGGAAATTGATAAAATTATTGGCGGATTAAGTTTCAACTATAACTAATTTAAAACGTAGTCCAACCAAATTTTTTTTTTTTTTTTTCACATGTGTGTATATTTATATTTTATAATCCTCGGTCTAGTGTGTTGTGGGGCATGCCAGTTTCATATGTCTATTTTATTTTCTACAAGAAGACAAATATAGCCGGCTGTTGAATTAATCATTAACATTATTATAATACATTCCAAATAGACTATTATTATTTATATGCACAAGCAGGACTTTTATTCAGTATAAACAAAAGCAAAAACAAAAAGATGTTCTTATACTGGAAGCTGACAGCGGATTCCACAAGGAAATAACATCTTTCCATGATAGTCGAATATTTTTATGATTGAGTTTAAAAAAAAAAAAAAGTATTTACATTAAATCACTCTTTCACAGAGAAAAAATAAATAATTGTTATTTTTATCTTTGTTATTGTATTTATTTATTTTTTTTCAAGGAAGTTTCACAGGCAAAAATGAAAATGATGCGGTCACGTTAGTTGGACTGTTGGAGGCATCTTCGCGTAATGCAGAGAAATTGGACAACTAAAATTCAAAAAACATTATGTGCGTGTGTGTGTGTGTGAGCGACATTTATATATACATATATAAACTATGGTTAATTTTTTGGGTAGGGGTGGATAAGAATGACCTCTTATTCATTTTTTTATTTTCTTTCTTTAAAAAAAATTTATTGAACTGGGGACTAATCTTATTTAACATGATGTTAAAAACTTACTTGGATCCCACAGGACAACGACTTGTGAAGAAACAAAGCTTAACATAAAAGCAAGAATAATGAAGTCAACAAGTCAATTTTGTCGGTGGAATCTTTCCACAACTTCCTTATCATTGCCCATTACCACCTTCACAGTTTCTACAATAATTGTATTTTTTTTCTTCATCCTACCATCACTCTCTTTCTCAGTTTTCAAACTCTGTAGGTTGTCCATCGAACCATGGGAAACTGTATTTCAATTGCTTGTCAGACAAGTTCTCCAGATTTTGTTCTTTCTCATTGCTTCAAATGCACTAGTAAACATACAAAGTATGTGTCTGAGCTTGGAGGAACTCTTGATGCTTTGAAGACGGCTTTCGAAGAGTTAACAGACGCAAAGAATGACTTGATGAGGAGAGTCAACGTTGCCGAGCAGCAACAGCGGTTGAAGCGGCTGGATACAGTGCAGAGGTGGATTTCAAGGGTTGAAGCCATGGAAGCTGAAGTCAACGAGCTGATGCTCACAAGCACGCAAGAAGTCAACAAACTTTGCCTTTGGGGTTGTTGTTCTAGGAACTACATCTCCAGCTACAAGTTTGGCAAAAAGGTGTCTGAGAAGCTCGCCGAAGTGACTGATCTGCAAAGCAAAGGGGTGTTTGAAGTGGTGGCTGAAAGGGTACTAGAAGGTCCTGTGGTCGAAATGCCTCTCGAGCTAACTGTGGGCTTGGAAACACTGTTTGACAAGGTGTGGAGAGATCTAAATCATGAAAACGTTGGAATTGTTGGGCTTTATGGGATGGGAGGGGTGGGAAAAACCACCCTTCTTAAAAAGATCAACAACAATTTCCTCGAAACACCGAATGACTATAAGGTCATCTGGGTAGTGGTGTCTAAGGATCATACACTTGAGAACATACAGAATGTTCTTGGAGAAAAAATTGGGTATTCTGATGATGCATGGAAGAGGAGAGACTCTCACCAGAAAGCTGCAGACATCTTTGGTGTCCTTAAAAGAAGGAGATTTGTATTGTTGTTGGATGATGTATGGGAGAGGGTTGATCTTACTAAACTTGGAGTTCCTTTGCCTGGCAAACTAAATGGATCCAAGGTAGTATTCACAACTCGTTCAAAGGATGTATGCTCCCGCATGGAAGCAAATATAAAGGTTCAAGTGAATTGCTTGGAATGGGAAAGTTCTCGGGCATTGTTTCAAGAAAAGGTTGGAGAAGAAGCCCTCAATGCCCACCCAGAGATCCCCAGCTTAGCTGAAATTGTTGCAAAAAAATGTGGCGGTTTACCTCTCGCACTAATCACAATTGGTCGTGCAATGGCTTGCAAGACAACGCCTTGAAGAATGGAACTATGCAACTTGAGGTCCTCAAGAATTCAGCCTCAGAATTTTCAGGCATGGGAGATGAGGTACTTCCACTTCTAAAGTTCAGTTATGACAATTTAGAGAGTGAGAAAGTTAGATCTTGTTTCTTGTATTTTGCGTTATTTCCAGAAGATTATTTAATATGGAGAGAGGACTTGATAGATTTGTGGATGGGTGAGGGATTTCTGGATGAATATGCTGACATAAATGGTGCGAAAAACCAAGGATATGATATCCTTGGTACGCTTCTTCATGCATGCTTATTAGAAAAGGATAACGGTGATCTTGTAAAGATGCATGATGTCATTCGTGACATGGCTTTGTGGATAGTTTCTGGTTATGGGACGACAACAAATAATAGCTTTTTGGTGCAAACAAAAGCTCATTTGTCAGAATTGCCAACTTTTGAAAAATGGAATGAGGTTAGTAGGATATCTTTGATGGGAAATGATATTGAGAGTCTTTCAGGAAGTCCATTGTGCCCCAATCTCTTGACTTTATTTCTCCAGCGAAACAGATTGTGTCAGATCACTGATAATTTCTTTGAGTTTATGCCTAAACTGAGAGTGTTGGATCTATCTCATAATTGGAGTCTAACTCATTTTTCAGTAGGTATTGCAAAATTAGTTACACTGCTGTATCTTGACCTGTCATGGACAGGGATAAAAGAATTTCCAAGAGAGTTAAGTAACTTGATATTACTGAAACAATTGTCCTTAAACGGATTAGGAAAACTTGATGTAATTCCAGAACAAATAATATCAAGTTTTTCTCGTTTGCAAGTCTTGGAAATGTTTAACTGTGGACATTCTGAAATGGTAGTGGAGGATAGTGTTCAGTGTGGGGGCAATGAATTGCTTATAAAGGAACTGCAGCTTTTGAAAAACTTATTTTCATTGAGAGTCTCCATCAAAAGTGTCTCTGCTTTTGAAAGATTTTTGGCATCCAAAAACTTGGTAAGCTGCACTCAAGCGTTATTTCTCCAACATTTAAGTGGTTTGCACTTCCTCAAGCTGTCGTCTCTCATAGATTTAAAGCTTTTAGATGAAGTTGCTATCTGCCACTGTACAAGCTTGGAAATTGACTGTGGTTGGGAAAGACTTCAACACTCAATGATCACAGGTGCAGGTTACTTCCAAAAACTTGGTCGAGTCACAATTATGCACTGCCATAAACTGAAGGATTTGACTTGGCTCATTTTTGCTCCAAACCTAGGCTACCTTTCGATAGAAGCTTGCTCTGCACTTGAAGAAATAATACACCTCGACAAACTTGGTGATGGTCTAGAGGTGACAAAAAATCTAGAACCATTTGTTAGTCTTCGCACTCTACATTTATACAATGTACCGAGCTTAAAGAATATCTATGAGAAACCCCTGCCACATCTGAAGTTTATTGGAGTAAGGGAATGCATGGAGGTGAAGAAACTTCCAATCAGTTCTGACATCATCGAGATACAGAATCTGATCATTCGAGGAGAAGAATCTTGGTGGAATGAGTTAGAATGGGAGGACGTGGCCACTCGAGATGCTCTTCTTCCATGTTTCAGGGCTTTTAACAATTGAAAAGGGTGGTGGTTTAGCATTGCGGAGCTATTACTTTAATTCCAGGTGAGATATCACTCCAACTACACTTAAAATTAATGTCATTGGAGAAGCAAAATTTGCATCGAGGCATTTTCAACAAACAACCTTTATTATTATTATTATTATTATTATTATTATTCTTATTATTATTATTATTATTATTATTGTTATCTACACTAGAAATTAGTAATAGAACTAAACGGAAAATATATGGTGAAGCTGCAAAATAATTCAATCTCAATGCTTATGAGATCAAGCTTAATTGCAGGGCCACTTTGAAACCCACGCCGCAGCTACCTTTCTCCACCTTCGGTGTGATATCACTTGGAAAAAAGGGTAATGTTACACAGAGAGTGGCAGAGAATTTTTAATGATCATCTTCAGACCTGAGGATCCACAACTCTTCGGTTTCTCAAGTTATCTACTTAAGTTACTTATGGTGAGATTATTTTTGTATTTGAGGTTTTGGAAGCTTGTATGTTGTAAGATATAATAAAAAAACTAAAATACCTCAAGGTTGAGCAAAACCTTGAGAGAACACTTGTAATCATTTGCTTGTTAATAGTGGATTTTTCAGACTTGACCCGTGGTTTTTTTCCCTCTAAACTAGAGGGTTTTTCCACGTTAATTTGATGTGCCTCTATTATTATCGTGCAAATTCTTATGGATATGTCTTGACTGGCTTAGATTCTAATTGTGGCTTGCTGATAAACTTATTTCTAGGCGTTACCAGATTGTTAAACAGCTTTTGTAGTTTTCTTTGTCTAACTGCTTTGATATTTTAGCTTAAGTGTGTTTCTTTTTTTAATTTTTTTAAAAAAATTTCCTGACAAGTCAACTAGCTTCTATGTTAGTTCTCTTTTAAATTTCTTTTGTAACTGATCTATTTTCGTCTTACTCTCAGTTCAGAATTAGATTTTTCTCATGACATGTGAAAGAATGAGGTGTTTCCTATTTTCTTTATTTAGAAATTTTTACTAAAGCGAATCAATCATGAAATATTGTCTAGGGAATTTTCTTAAAGCGGTCACAACAGACAACAGTCGTGTTCTCTTTTTTATTTTTCATTTTTTCTTTCACTTACACAGTACACGCAAACACAATTTTTCTGAGATAGAACAGAACAAAGCACACAATCACAGAATCATTGATGAGTTGCAAAGAAGTTATTGCCAAATTGTAACTTTTGTGAAAAAACATGGCCAAAGAAAAAAAAAGAAGGAAAAAAAAAAAAAAAAAAAAAAAAAGAAAGAAAAGAAAGAAAGAAACGACCTATTCAGTGATGATTTTTGTTTTTGTTTCTTTTTGTTTCTTTAGTTATTTAAAGTATATTAAGTTTCTTAATGAGTTCAAATCAAACAAATATTCTCACGAGAGTAGAAGAGATGCAATATTTGGCTCAAATGATTTGAGAATGTTTTGAAGAAATGCATTAATCTTTCCTTTGACTGCCCTTGGCCTTAACTTTAGACAAGGGGAAAAAAAATCTACAAATGTATTTGAATTGTGTAAAACAAAAATGATATTCATTCCGTAACTGTATATTATATGTGTATATAAGATATGTGAACATTGGCATGTATATTCCTACCTGAGTGATGCTCTCTTTTTTCATCTGTTATAATCAACAATAAGAAACATTAGAACATACATATGTGCAATTTTAGCATTTGTACGACATGTTTTTTTATTATTTTTTCTCACATATACAAGGGGGACTTCTTTTTTTTTTTTTTTTTTTTTTTTTGTAAGATAGAATAGAACAAAGGACACAATCGTCAACTAAATTTGAGCAGAGTGACGATCTTTTGATGGTGGAAAAGCATGAACTTCCTTTTGCATAGGCCATAAAGGATGTCTCTTCTGAATTGCTTTGGTTTTTTATTTTAAACAGTTTATTCCCTTTTCTCTGCTTTGAGATTGAGACCTCTGCATCAAGAGAAAAAATAATAATAAAATAAACATAAAATAAAAGTTACAAGGTCAGAAATATCTAAGAAAAGAACCTTCGACCAAAAGAGAAGAAACCTCAAAAATTTCTCTTTCTTGAAAAATGAAGATTAAAAAGTGCATTTAAATCTAACGTATTACCTGAAGTCATTGTATTTTCTCTACAATGATCATACATCAATGCTCCTCCGATCTTTTGACAGCATGATAACGGGGAAGAAAAGCATCTCGAGTGGCCTCATCATCCCATTCTAACTCATTCCACCAAGATTCTTCTCCATTGATGGCCAGTTTAGATTCCTTGGTGATACTTGAACTGATCGGAAGTTTCCTCAGTTTAAGACAATTTAATACTTCAATTTTCACGAGATGTGGGAAGGACAGGGGTCTCTGATGGACACTCATCAACACCGGTAAGTGGCGTAGACTTAGATGTACGAGTTCCATAAATGGCTCTAGATGTTCTGTAACCTCTAGAGCATCAGCTAGTTTGTTGAGACATATTATTTGTTGCAGTGCACGGCAATTACTTACATTAAGAAATCTCAGCTTTGGAGCAAAAATAAGAAAAGTCAAGTCCTTTAATGACTGACAACTTACAACTCCAACTGAATGAAGGCTCATAAAGCAAATTTCACCCGCAATCTTTGAGTGTTGAAGGTGAATCTCTTGGGACTCTCTTCTTGTATAATCTGAATCAATCTTTATCTCTTCCAATCTCTTACAGTCTGAGATCATGAGTCTTTCTAGAGACTTCAAATCTACGAAAGATGACATATAAAGGAGCCGCACACTCCTCAAACGTTGGAGAAATAGAGCCTGGGTGCAGTTTTGTAACTTTTCCAAGGTTGAAAGCCTTTCAAAGGCAGACAAACTTTTTATAGAGACTTCCAACGTGTTTAAGTGTTTCAAACACTCTAGTTCCTGCACTAACAATTCATTACCCCCACATTGAACTGTATTAGCCTCCGTTATCTGGTTAGCAAGCACTCCGCAGAAAAACATGCTCAAGTGTTGTAGCCGCGCAAAGCTTGATATTAGTTCTCTTGGAATTCCATCAAGGCTTATTGCGTGATTCAAGTTCAAGTATTTGAGCATCACCAAGTTCTTCAACTCTCTTGGCAATTCTTCTATTGCTGTTTTCGACAGGTTGAGATACTGCAATGAAACTAGATTTGAAATTCCCACTGGCAAATAAGTAAGACTTGAATTTGCCGACATATCCAGAACTCTTAGTTTTGGCATAAAGTCAAAGAAGTTATCACTGATCTGACTCAAACTGTTGCGATTAAGAAATAAAGTGGAGAGATTTGGGCATGTTGGAGCTCCCGAAAGACTCTCAATGTGGTTTCTCATTAGAGAAACCCTACTAACCTCATTCCATCTTTCAATGATAGGAAGTTCTAACAGCTGAGCATTAGTTTTCACGAGACAGTTATTCTCAGCCTTCCCACACTCACAAGCAATCCACAAAGCCATGTCATGGACAACATCATGCATCTTTACATAGTCATCTTCAATATCTTCTAATAAGCATGCATAAAGAAGTGAGCCAATAATATCGCACCCTTTATTTTTCGCATGATCTATGCCATCATATTCATCCAAAAGTCCCTCGGAAATCCAGTAATCTATCAATGTACTTCTATGAATTGGCCAATCTTCCGGGAATAATGCACAATACAAGAAACAAGATTTGACTCTCTCACTCGACAAATTGTCATAACTGAACTTCAAGAGCGGAAGTACCTTATCGCGCATGCCTGAAAAATCTGAGGACGAATTCTTCAGCAACTGAATTGCATATTTCCATTCTTGAGGTGTTCTTTTGCAAGCCATGGCACGACCAATTGTAATTAGCGCGAGAGGTAAACCACCGCACTCTTTGGCGACAATCTCAGCTAAACTAGGGACATCTGGGTGCGCATTAAGGGCCACTTCCCCGACCTTCTCTTGAAACAACTTCCAGGATTTTTCCCACGCCAAGCACTTCACTTCGACCAATTTATGAGCATCCATTTGACAACAAACTTCCTTGGAACGAGTCGTGAATACTACCTTGGATCCATTTTCTTTGTTCGGCAAAGGAACACCAAGCTCAATAAGATCAACCCTATCCCATATGTCATCCAACAACAGTACAAATCTCCTTCTGCTAAGGACGCTAAAGATGTCTGCAGCTTTTTGATGACAGTTTCTGCTCTTCCATGCATCGTCAGAGTAACCAATCTTTTCCCCGATGTCATTTTGCATCTGTTCAAGTGTGTGATCCTTAGACACCACTATCCAGAACACACTATAGTCACCACTGGGAGTTTTGAGGAAATTGTTGTTGACATTTTTCAAAAGGGTGGTTTTCCCCACCCCTCCCATTCCGTACAACGCCATAATTCCCACATTTTCATGACAAACATCTCTCCAAACCTCGTCAAACAGTGTTTCCAAGCCTACAGTTGGCTCAACAGGAATCTCAACCACAGAAGCTACAGGTAGTGGTACCCTTTCGGCCACTACTTCAAACACCCCTTTTGTTTGCAGATCAGTCACCTCGGCGAGCTTCTCGGACACCGTCTTGCCAAACTTGTAGCTGGAGGTGTAGTTCTTGGAACAACAACCCCAAAGGCAAAGTTTGTTGACTTCTTGAGTGCTCGTGAGAATCAGCTCGCTGACTTCAGCTTCAATGGAGTCAACCCTTGAGATCCATCTCTGAACCTTATCCAGCCGCTTTATCTGTTGTTCTTGTTCAGCAACGTCGACTCTCCTCATCAAGTCATTCTTCGCATCTGTCAACTCTTCGAAAGCTTTCTTGAGAGCTTGAAGATTTTCTTCAAGCTTATACAGGTACCTTGGTCGTCTGGTGGAGAATTCATAGCAGCGAGAAACCACATCAACTGCATCACACTGAAAAGAAATTGATATACAGTTTCCCATTGTCACTCGTTGAATTATCCAAAGATGATGAAAGTTGAGAAAGAAAAGTGATAATGAATTGCCCTTTGCTTTTTCTTTTTTCTTTTTACCCGTCTAATGAAGACAAGAAACAGAGGAGACTTTTGGTTTATGGTCTTTTTTTTTTTTCTTTTTTTTCTTTTTTTTTTTTTTGGAAAGGAATTTTGGGTATAGTTAGTTGGGAACAGGATTAATGTATTTTGTTTTACAAGTGATTAAAAAAAATAAGGGATAATTAAAGTGCATGCCATGAAAATAGGCTGTAGATTGATTTTTGCTACAATTTAAAAAAGTTTTGCAGAAAATACCAATACTGATGAGATAAGTTAATTTAAAAATTATTTTCTAATTACTTTCCCTCTCTTAGTACATTTTAATATAAAACATGCCTCCGTTTGCTAAGTTAGTTATAGATGAAATTTTTAAGTTGGAATTGATTGACTTTTTAAAAACTAGTTATAAATTTTATTGAGTTTTTAGAAAAAGATAAAAACTGATATGAAAAAGTACAGTTTAGTTGGAGTTAAACTAATTTACCAAACGAAACAATAATACGACACTTATTAAAGAAAAAAAATTTAACATTAAAATTTTTTAAAAATTAGAGTACTATACTTCAACTTACAAATATCCATTCTACTTCTTAATTCTCCAAAATCTTTATCTATTTAGTTTTTTTCATTAATTTACATATAACATCAATACAATACATATAGAGATAAAATTAATTTGGGACCTTTATTTAGATGGGAACCTTAGACAATTGCTTCAGTCCCCTAAAAGTTGAGCTGGATGACCACCATCAATGATACAATAATTTTATTCATAATTTGTTAAACACTTAAAATTCCGCTTTTATTTCCTATTAACTTTGAAAAAATAAATTACTAAGGGCATATCTACTTTTGAGACACAATAACTTGACTCGCTATCATGAAGATTTTTTACAGTAGGTAATCCCAAACTAGCCATTAATAAGTAGGGTTTTTTTCGAGAAATGCTTAAAAATATATATGTCTCTGAAATATTTTCTTGTTTTTTGGATTTTTATCTTCTTAAAATTGTCAAATAAAAAAAAATCTGAATCATCATGAAATAAAAATCTAAAATATGTGTACTTAAGGCTATTATCACAATTTCATATAATATAAGTACACCTTCACTTGCAAGGCCCAAAACGGCGCGTGTTGTGGTGTCGTCTTCTTCTTTCTTCAGAAGGATCCCATCCTTTTTCTGTTCTCATTCAGAAATCAGAACACGAAAAACCAATACCATTCTCAAATCCTTCAAGGTCGTCTAGAGTTTAGGACGACGGATTGGGATTCTAGGGTTTAAGCTTTTCGAATCATCCAAACCTGTCGTAAGGTTTTTCTCCTCATTTTCTTTCTCTTCAATCAATTCTCTCTTGCTCTGCCATGGTTCTAGTTTCTGTGAATTCTGATTTTGTCACGTTACTGAGCATGTAAACATACGCCAAATGTTTTTGCTTTGAGAATGGAGCTTAACTAGTAAAGATATCGAATTTCAGTGTTTTATTTTGATAAAATTTTCGTACCCAGTTTTAATTTTCAGCAAATTTTTCTGGGTTGAGTTTGTTGGAAGCTAAATTCACGGAAAAATTACTCCTTTTTTCTACTAACCACTAGGATTTTCTGATAATTAATGAAGTAATTGGGCTCTGGATAAACTGATTGATGGGGTTCAATTTTTTAAAAAATTTTCTAATAACTTTGCGTATTGCATTATGTTATGATTCATTTTGGCGTTGGTTTAGAAACTTTGGACAAAATTGTCAGGTTTTAGGAATGTGAAAAATGGATGGAGATAGAAGATGAGAATTGAATTGCGGGAAGAGTTCTTGGATTCTAATTTCTTGTTGATTTTGTAGTGGTTTTGGTTCTGGTCGTTGTTTGTTTGGTGAAGAAAAGGAATTGGATTTGGATTATAGATAATTTAAGAAAGAATGGAAGGAGAGGAGGGAGAAGGGCTAAGGCTAAGCAAGAGATTCTCGTCGGAAACAAGTAAAAGCGGCGAGGTCGATTACAAGGCGAAGGCAGGGACGGCATGGAGCCACTCGTACTTGAACCAGAAGCCATGGCATCCGCTCTCCTACCCCAACCAACGCCGCAAGTGGATCGCCGAGCAGACCCACGCCAACCACCTCCGTCGCTCCGAAGAAGTTGCACGCGAGGCTTGTTTTTTCTATCCTCTCCCCTCTTTTTATTTATCTTACAATAGTCCTCATTAACAGCTTACCAACTCTCTTTCTCTTCTTTCTCTCACCAGTATGCTCAAGAGCAAGAGTTCTTTCGCCAGACAGCTCTCGTCTCCAACAAAGAAAAGGAAAAGGTTCTCGTCCCATAGCACTTGTTCTGTTGTCTTAACTTAGTTGCGTCTTCTGTTGTGGATTGTTTTGTTTACTCTAACACAGTGTAAGTTGCTTCTTTTAGCTGGAGATTATGAAAGCTGTTAGCTTCATGTATGTTCGGCCGCCTGGTTACAATGCTGAAAGTGCTAAAGCAGCAGAGATTGCTGAAGAAATGAAAAGGCAAGAGCCTTCCCAAGACCCAACCGTAAATGGGGCATCCACTTCAATGTACCTCTTACACTTTTGCTTTTTTTTTCTTTAGTTTCGCATCCTGATTCTAGAGAAGAAACAATAAGATAAATTTAAAGCCTTTTCAACTGCTTGACTTCTATGAAAAAATACTTAATTTGGCCATTAACATATCAGTAGAAGTTTTGGCTTGCAGGCCAGAATCCATGCCTGGTAGAGATCACACTGTCAGTGAAAAGAAGAAGAAACCAAGGCCAAAAGATGTTTTTGGGCGCTCCTTACCAACTGAAGAAGAATTTGAAGTACTAAAAAATGCTCCACGGTAGAATTCTTCTTCTTCTTCTTCTCCTTTTTCTTTTCCTTCTTTTTTTTTTTGTTTTTTTTTTTTTTTGGCTAAGCCTCCATGGTGTGAGTAAATGCTGTTATCCTACCATCATAGATCTATAGATACTGGCATGAAACTTTTTTATGTTAGTTTGAGGTTGCTTGATGTTTGATTTGTATGCTAACAAAAAGGTATTTCCTTGACCAAGGTATACTTTATTTCCAAGTTTCCTGTCTATCCCGTACGGGATTAGTAGAAGCTTTTGTATAATATTTTTATGGTTGATTGGAATGTTTTAGATAGATGAGCTAGTGAATTTTAACCCATCTTGAAACTCATAGAGTCGAGTTATTGTGAGTTTGTTGTTCAATAATTCAATTTTGATTTTTTTTTCCCTGTTCATGAACTAGTTGTCTGCTTGGTACATTTGCATCATTTTCTTTGTGGCCTAACTATGATGACTTTTTTAGACTGGAGACTGGCGTTCCTGCGAGGGTGAAACCATTTGGAGTTGAAGTGCGCAATGTGAAATGCCTTAGATGTGGAAATTATGGTCACCAAAGTGGCGATCGTGATTGTCCATTAAGAGATGTTATAATGCCTAATGAAGAGACCCGATTGAAAAGAGATGACCCCTTGACTGCTATCCTTGCCCACACAGATCCTAGTGAGGTTAGTTTATTTTTCTGTTGTTTTATTTCTTATAATAGGTTAATTGATTGTTGATTCTCTGTTTATTTTATTTTATTTTATTTTTATAGTAGTTTAATTGTTTGTTGTTTCTCTAGACTCTAGCAACTTGATTAGTGGTATTAGTTTATAGGGATGTTAGCTCATAACATGGAATCACTCTTTTTTCTGTTTGTAGAATACTTCTGATCTAATGTTTGAGGAAGTTTAGACGCCCTTCCTGTGGGAGTGGACAGTTTGGAAAATGACTAGGGCCTGGAGACGGCTGTTAGGTCCACTCTGGTTGTTTCGCGCTTATATCTATATATATGTATATACATAAACAGATTCTACACAAATAATTTAGGTACTTATAGAAACTTAGCATAGGGGAGGGGAGGATAGAAGGTCAACCTTTTGGAATGAAACCTCAGGGTTAGGTTCCATATGGCTATAGCTAAGATTGAAAAAGAGCCGCGATGGCCTAGAATTTAGATATGGCTCTGTTTGAAACTTGTGCAATCAAAAATAGCAATCATATGACTATTCATAAACGATCCACCCACCTATTCATATGCCCTTCTATTGGCGGTTGATTCCATCTTGTCTGGTTTGGGCATGGGAAAGCTGTAGGTGGTGTAAAGAAGATTGTCATTTTGACAATGATTTTACAACATGATAATTCATTTGGTGTAAATGCTTATATTGGTTTCTTGGATTATTTTTTATTATGGTGTAGCCTCTAAAGTGGGAGCTAAAGCAGAAGCCAGGAATTAGTCCTCCTCGTGGAGGCTTTAAATCAGATGATCCCAACCAGCAAATAGTTGCCGAGGAGATATTTGACGAGTATGGAGGTGATTTTCTTATTCTTTCATGGTATTTGTATCAATTCAAAATTCTCTCTTCATAACAGGTTTAAGTTATTCGATTTTCTTTCATTTTCTGTAGGCTTTCTTAGTGGGGGCAACATTCCTGAGTTGCTGACCAACTTCTCAAGCAAACCCAAGAAGAAGTCCGGGAAGAAGATTAAGCACAAAAAGCATCAATCTTCATGTGAAAGTGAAGAATTGGAAGACGGTGATTTCTCTTCTTCTTCCAAGGACAGAGAGAGGCGGCCAAAGAAGAGAAAATATAAGAAGAAAAACAAGAAGCATAAACATTCTGAATCGAGTTCCTCAGACATTTCCGAGTCCTATAGCCGTAAAGAAAAGAGCAACCGCAAGTGTTACTCACCGGAGGAATCCGATGCTAGCCGGCATCATTCAAATAACAAAAACAGAAGAAAAGATTTCTATTCATCTGAAGATTCTGATAACGACAGGCGCCATAGAAGTGACAAAAGGATGAACAGGCACATCAAATCAAAAGATTCTAGTATTGATAGGCATTATAAGAGAGACAAGAGCTATTATACATCTGAAGATTCGGACCCTGATGACCAGTCTAGAAGTAAGGACAAACAAAAGCATTCTTTTTCACATCAACATTCTGAAATTAAGAGACAGAATACCAGCAGCAAGCAAAAGAGTAGACGGGAGCATTCGCATTCGCATTTATCTGTGGCTTCGGAGTCTAACAAACATCGGGATAGTCGTCACCGTCATCATCATCGGACAGAGTCCTAGACAGAATGAGATTTTATCTGTTGTTTCACAATGAAAGCTGCTCTGGCTGGACAGATGTTGTAGACTTGGAGCAGAAATGTAAACAATTTACCCATAATAATTGAGTAGCAGGTTTGTCAGTCTCTATGACTGTTTGCACTGGCTGCAGTTTTCAAGGGTGTTAAACTCTTTCCTTAAAGAACCTATTAATTTTTGGCTCAAATATATAAGTTCTTTCTCAACCTTGTCACCACAGAAGGGCAGTTATTGGCTTTATTTATTGGAGTATTCTGGGATTGGCATGCGGCCAAAACACTTTTAGGGTATGTTTGGGGTACCATCTCTAAATATCATTTTGCCAACTGGATTAATTTCTTACTCTACATCAAACTATTTCTCTCTTTTTCATTTTCAAAAATCTCAAACTTTAAAAGTCCGTAATTTTCTTATTTCAAATTTAAATGAGATGATTTTTATGTTAAAATGCTCATAACGATGAGATGAACAAGACAAGATTTATTTTGCATTTTTTTTTTCCAAACACGTTTCAAATTTTTGCATTATTTTCTACATCACGGAATTTTTTCAAAAGTTTTTCCTTAAATACACATTTTCAATTCAACCTCTGAAACACAATCTTTACATGTTACCCCAAATGGGCCTTAGTGTATAAAAAAATAAATCACAAAATACTTCAGAAGGGATTAAATTTTTTAAAATGTCAAGATTATCCTTCTCAATTTATATTAAATACAATTAAAAATATTAATGGGACTAAAGTATTAAGTAAAACAAATCTTCAAGCTAAAAAATTTTGAAAAAAAAAATCGAAACACTTTATTGATTGAAATATTTATTTTATCATTTAAAAAACTTTTGATTTATTCATTCCAATTAATTGATATTTAAAGTAATATTTAAGCATTACCTTGGTACTTCAGAAAATTTTATCAAGAGGTGTTGTGACTAATTTTACACGCACAAGAAATTTTTTTACGCAATTATACATAATAAAAAACCGCAAATGTGATATTTAGACTCAATGAGTGTTTTAGGTATTTTCCACTTGAAAAACAAAAAAAAAAAAACAAAAAAACAAAAAAAAAAACAATCAAATCAGTTTTCTTGGATGAAAGTTTTTTTTTTTTTTTTTTTTTTTGGGGTTAGTGAAGTGCGCCACGGGTATTGAGAAGATTCATTAGGTTTGAGCATTTGCAAGACCAATATGAGGTTGCGTTGGATTCTCGATTGCATTACATTTTTTAAAATTTTGTTAGGCGGATATTGTATTTACCAACTTTAATGTAAGTAAAAAAAAAAAATTGATAAAACTGTATATTTATTCAAGTAAACATAAATACGAATCCTTTTCTCCGAAAAAATTAACATAAATGTTAGGTAATAGCTGTATTTATTTGTTAATTGTTGGTAAAAATTAGGTTAATATAAGTAAAATATTCTAATTTATAAGTAAAAAAAATTGGTACTTTGTGGACTTATTAAGTAAAAAAAATGTCAATATAAGATAGATTTAGATATTAGGTAAATAATTTATTTTAAAATTTGGTAAACAATATATATAGGTATAATTGTTTTTCTTTCATGTGGAAGGAAATTTCAGTAAATCAAAACAACTATTACAATCATAAATTTTGTTGCAAAAACAGTATTGATATGACAAATTACCCATTATAAGAATACTATTGTTTTTACTAAAGAACATGGAGGATTTGTTCGTGCACTCTTCCCAATTGGCATGTACAAAACGCTATATAGGTGATAAAATGAGCTCCACAAGAAATCATCTTCAACTCTTTCGAAACAGTTCTCCACCTCCGGTGCAAGTTCTTCTTAATGATATGATAATGAACGTGTTGCAGGTGTTGGTCTTCGTCCTGTTAAAATTTTCGAGATCTGACATTCAAAAGTTCAAGATATGATAAGAGATCACACAAAATAAAAAACTTATACAAATTATCACAAGGAAAATTATAACATATAGCTTGTTTTATAAGTGTTTTTGAAATTTATATGATAACTTATAGCATATTTTTATAAGTACATATTTGGATTTTTTAGTAAATTTTTGGATTTTATAACGGGAAAGTACCTGAATAACATAAATTTAAAAATCATTGCACCAAAATGACACAAAAAAAAGTAAAATTAGACCAATATAACACAACATTAGACTAAAGTTTATGTCATGTTGATCAAGATAGGGGAGTTTGTGTATTGTTGGTCAATAAATGAAAAAAATATGGCTAGTTGGGTAATTTTCTTATTTGTTTTCTAATAACCGATTTTTAATTGTCAATAAGATATTGACTTGTACAGTTTTAAATTAGAGAGAGAGAAAGAGAGGAGGAGAGAGAGGGAGGGAGGAAATATGCTTGGTACTTTGTGTGGTCATAAATTTGATTATGTTATTTATTATTATATTTAAAATTTTTTACTATAATTTACTATTACTCTTTTAAAAAATGTTATTTGGCTCTTTCTCCCTTATCACAATTAGATTAAGAGCTTATTATAAAGGTAGAATGAGATATAAGTGGATAAATATTTTTATTCATGAAGAAAACACCATATGACTATAAAAATAGAATAAAAGAAAATGAAAAAAATCTTACCGGAGATAGAAATTCCAAAGGATCTTCCCCCCTGATGGAAAGGATTGACGAAACATGAGATGAAGATGAAAAGAGGAGGAGGAGAAAAAGAGAACCCAAAATCATTAGTAATTTGAAAACTCTATACAAGAAATTGTAAATTTATATTTTTAAAGTGAAAATTTACTAAATAACATGTAAATATATTGGTAAACATATTTTTGTTTAGTGAAATATTGGTAAATATAGGGTAGATAATATAATAAGTTCAAAAATTGACCAAAAAAAAAAAAAAAATCTTTAAACGTATATGTATTAAGTTCAATATGTTTATGTGTATATGAATTAAGTTCCAAAAATTTTCAAATGAAGACTTGAAAAAAATCAAATTAAAACCCCAAACAACCTTAAAATCAATAAATCTCCCTAAAAGTTTCAAATTTATAAACTTAGCATCCGTTTGGTTCACTCTCTCAAACTCAACTTTTCAACTCAAATTTTATCTTTTTCCTCAAAAGTCTCTGTCTTTTTCCCAAAAAGTTTTTTGTCTTTTCTGAAAAGTCAACAAAATTTACTATTTCAACTTCAAAAACACAACTCAAACTAACGAACCAAACGAACCCTTAATTCTTAAAGTCCCAAATGAAAATCAACCTCTGGACTAGTCTCCCACCACCACCACCACAGCTGCTGCCTCTGCCACCACAACTCTATCCCCTAGCCACTCTAACGAGTATTGTCAACCTCGGTTATGCCACTGTTACAAGTACTATTGCAATGAGCTCCACGATAGTAGTGTCAAAAAGTCTCATAGTAGAATCCCAATGCTACAATCTAATAGTTTTTAGGGAGGAGGAGAGAGAGCGTGGTGTAATTTCTGAATTTCTCCTCCAAAACAATCTTTTTTTTCACTCCCAAGTTTCAGCTATTTATTTCTAGGCTTAATTACTTGGTTAATTCTTGAATGGTTGAATTTGAAAATCCCGTTATTTATTTATTTATTTATACAACTGAAATGCTCTTAAATTCTTGAAAATTGGTATTTTAGTCATTTTGTAATAGAATACATTAACTGTCGGTTAATAAATTGACTTAATTATTTGATTGGTTTCTATACATTCGTGACATTTTGGTCTTAAAAATACTTTTTCCCCATTTCCGCCCTTTAACTAATGACCCTAGTTAGACCCATGTGACCCAATTAACCAGGTGAAAGTGAAACCAAACCCGATCCATCTTGTGAGCCGTTTAGCTATTCACCTTGACCCAAGACAAAGTGGAAGGGAAGGGGTCTCTTGCTCCGGACATTTTCAGTCCTCACTTCATCACTCTCTTACCCAAATCTTTCCCTCTCTCTCTCTCTCTCTCTCTCTTTAATTCGGCCATGGACGTTCTCTCTCTCTCCTCCCCAATTCCCTCCCTCAAACTCAACCTCCCCAGCTACTCTCGCCCCAAACCCATCTCCTTCCCAATCTTCTCTCTCAAAAGAGCCTCATCTTTTCCCAGATGCTTTCAACCCATTTCTTCCTCCTCCTCTTCGTCCCCAAAACCCCAAAGCCTCAGCCCTTCTCTCCTCCTCGCCTCCGCGCCCCAGACGCCGGCCACCGCCATGAGAGGCGCCGAATCCGACGCCATGGGCCTCCTCCTAAGGGAGAGAATCGTCTTCTTGGGTAGCAGCATTGATGACTTCGTCGCCGACGCCATTATCAGCCAGCTTATTTTGTTAGATGCCCAGGACTCCACTAAGGATATCAAGCTCTTTATCAACTCCCCCGGTGGCTCTCTCAGGTTCCTCAACCCCTTTTCATTTCTGGGTCTCTTTTATTTTCTTCAAATTCTTTTTTCTTTTATTGAGCTTTACTTGTGTTTAGATTCTTGGTTTGCTCATTTTTGTTTGTTAGAACTTCTAGGTTTTGCATATATAGATGCCTCTAATGAGTCCCCACCTCATTTTTGTAGTGAAGGACGGGTTGTGTTTTAGGCTGTGTTTGGAAAGAGGGAAAGAAATAGGGAGGGAAAGAAAATAGGGAGGAAAGAAAAGTATACAACCTATGTGAGGAATATGGAGAGGAAGAGGAGGAGGTCCATTTTCCATATCTAATCCTTCCTTATTTGGAGAGATTAATATTGGGTTCTTTGAAAGACTCAGTCTGGAGTTTGGACCTCTCTGGTAATTGTTATGTTTGCCTTGTTTTGATAGCAGTGGTAGTGTCTTATGTTTGCTTATGCAGATTACTTGGAGCTTCTTTGGCGGGAGGGAAAAGCAGCAGAGAGGGGGGTGAGGGGATAAGTGGCAGGATTTTAGAACTTGTATTGATTTCAAATAATTCGAAGAATCCCAAATTGGCTCTGTCCCAATATGGGGATTAGAGGTTGAATCCATATCAGAGAAAGGCCATCTTCTTCCTTTTCATTTTCCTTATATCTAGGTTAGGAAAGATCATAGCCTACTAAACTTCAAGAAATGTATAGTATGTAGGATGAATCCATATCACAGAAAGGCCATCTTCTGCCTTTTCATTTTCCTTATATCTAGGTTAGGAAAGATCATAGCCTACTAAAATTCAAGAAATGTATAGTATGTCTATATTCAAATGCGTCTATGGAAGTGTTCTTACATGATTGTTCCATCCATGGATATGATTTAATGTTCTTGATTTTCAGTAGCCTCGGTAATACATAGGCAGAAAGATTTTGTTTCCTACTTTGTAAATATACAGAGCAAATCAGTAGTCAATCTGACCATCGGCTGAGTATCAAGCCCATCTATGATTGGCACTGCTGACCTGAAGTTGAAAATGTAGTTGGTAGCGCTTTGCCTATTGGTGGTTCTTATTTAAACTTTGGGTTTTGCAAGGTGGCGTTACTTCAGCATGTAAAATTTGAAGTATAATGACTTGTATGAATGATGATCAACTTAGGTTCTGCATTTTCAATTAAGTTTTAAAGAAATCTAGGCATGGAGTTTTATATTCAGAAGTTAAGGTTGTATGATTCATGGGTTTATCACCCAGTAGGAAAAGCAAATATTTAGGGGGCTTTTTTACGTCCGTACACCTTAAACTTATCGTATAGTTGCAATTTGCACCTTAAACTTTTACTTTTGGCAATTTGCACCGTGAACTTATAAATTTGTAGTAATGTACCCCTCATTGATTACAATGTTGATTTTTTTATGAAAATTGACGCTGAACTTATATATAGGGTGTTAATTAAGAGTATAAAGAGTCCTTTATAATCAATATTAACCCAAATTTATATTTATAACAAAGTTAACTGAAAGTTTTCTTCTTTGATAATACTTAATTAAAGATCTTAATCTAAATAATTTGGGTTAAAATAGATAAAAAGGATCATTCATGTCATTAATTAACGATTTATGTACGAATCACATATCGATTTCCTTCAAAAGACTAACATTGTTCTCAATGAGGGGTAAATTGCTACAAATTTGTAAGTACAGGGTGCTAATTGCAACTATGCGATAAGTTCAGAGTGCATCGGTGCAAAAAAGTCTATTTAGGGATGTGTAAGGGCCCAAACAATGCTCTTGGTTTTTTAACTAGTGACCTGGATCTCAGAGGCGATCTATTCCTTTCACATGTATTTGTAGATTAATTAACGTTTGGAGGTTGCGAGCTATGAGAATTCTTTTCAATTCAAAAATTGGTGAAAGTAACGAATTTGCCTATCTTTTCCCCCTCTTTTCCTTAGAGAACTTAATCACAAAGTAGTGCTTGAAATAAGCATACAAATAAGGACGTTCTTATGTGCAATTAGGAGATTTATTAAAATAAATTCTCTCATTCTCCGAGTCTATGCACCATACTTGGTGCTATGAACAACGATGTTGAATTATGTAGTTTGAATTAGCTATTAGTTAGAAGTTTGTTAGTATGAATTAGTAGTATAGAAGGGGGATTAGTAGCTATTGATGATTATGGTTGGAAATTTGGCTTGGGAAACGAAGATGGGGAGAGTTGGGTAGTCTCTCGGCTACTACCCCTTTTAGGGTCTCCTAGTTTCTTTTAATATTCAATCTTCGTCAATAAAGTTCATTCTTTGGTTCAATTACTGTGTTAGTTACTTGATAGTTGGGTTCTTATAAGAGTGTACTATGTCTTCGCATAAGAGTGCACTGAATGGAAATACTCTTATGGTGCTATAGTGAACTGAACCTGAAGAATTAGTGATCTAGTAAAACAGTTTTCTTGTCTAGAATCATGTTTTTTTTAACTTGAGTTCTTATGGTACTATATATTCTTCTTACTGATATGCTTGATGTTATTTACTTCAGCGCTACAATGGCTATCTACGATGTTGTTCAGCTTGTGAGGGCTGATGTATCAACAGTTGCGCTTGGCATCGCAGCATCAACAGCTTCCGTCATCCTTGGTGGTGGCACCAAAGGCAAGCGTTTTGCAATGCCCAACACAAGGATAATGATTCATCAACCTCTAGGAGGTGCTAGTGGACAGGCAATAGATGTCGAAATTCAAGCCCGAGAAATCATGCATAACAAGAACAATGTCACATCAATCATTGCAAAATGCACTGGCCGCTCATTTGAACAAGTCCAAAAAGATATTGACAGGGATCGTTATTTGTCCCCGATTGAAGCAGTTGAATATGGAATAATAGATGGAGTTATCGATAAAGATAGTATAATCCCTCTTGTGCCTGTACCGGAACGGGTGAAACCAAGGATCAGTTACGAGGAAATCAGTAAAGATCCAAGGAAATTCTTGACTCCAGATGTTCCGGACGATGAGATATATTAAGCTCTTGGTGTTGATGCAGAGGTATATTATTCTTACAGCTTTCACTTTAGTGTTAGTTGCTCGGAACGCTATGCCTTGGCCACAAACTTAGGATCCAGAATTTGTAGAAGGGAAGCAGTGAGAGCTGTTTTATTCCCAATTCAAACCGCAGTTTTTTTTTTTTTTTTTTCATCACTCCGAAATGTAGTTTATGGAAGAAGAACTTTGGATCTCGCGCATCATGTTCTTGTGCAATGTAAACTGTAAAACTGATGAGCCTGAGATAGTTCATATGGATTTTCTGTTTAGACTAATTCTGGCAAATGCGAAAGAATTAAATTACCAAGGTCAGTGAATTGTTGCTGATTGATGTGCAATATCTTGATTTGGTTTTACTTTAGAAGTTTCTAGCTGATTTTGCAAGAACTTTTGTTTAGATATACAACATATACATATATATATATATATATATATATATATAGGTCACGTCTTCTATCCTTCAATACAAAAGTTGAGGTACAGTCCTTCATTTTAAGTGTAGACCGTTAAGATGGAAGAAAATGACAATGCGTTTTGGGTCTAGAGAGAGCTTTACACACTGTTGAATAATTATTGAGTCACATGGTCTTATGCTTGACCCAGTCTTTGTTATTTTGTTTGGTTTGTTATGAATAATCCTAGTTTTTAGGAGTCCGTTAGTCTTTGTTAATTTGTTTGGTTTTTTATTTGGTTTGTTATGAATAATCCTAGTCTTTAGGAGTCTGTTAGTAATATAGAAATAATAGTCTATTGTTTAATTTTATTGGTTAGTGGTCAAATTTAGTGGTCTAGTGGTTAATTATTTATTGCTATTTTCATGCTTTTATCCGTTCATATATTGCCTATATAAAGGCTATTAATTAATAAATTCATGTACTGCATAAAATTTTTTTTCTTTATTGTGCTTTATTTGTCTTTATGCTATATTGTTTCTCTGAAAGGCACAACACACACACCGTGTACTTGCAGTAACCATAAAGACACTCTTTACAGAGATATAGCAGGAGAAAAGAACAAATGTACGGAAAGACACAGTTTAATAATGGAATTTTATCAAAAAAAAAAAAAAAAGGAATTTTATGAACGATGCCTTTTCTGATTAGCCAGTGTAAAAATTAATTAATAAGGAATGCATCCCTGCTTTACGTTTATTTTTAATATGGCCGAACCTTTTATTTTATTTATTTATTTTTTTTTTTTGAGGGATGGCCGAAGCTTTTTAAATAAGTAAAATGGCTATTTTTGATAAAAGTGTAGAATGATTATAGACATAGTCTAACAATAATATTATATCTGACTCTACCTACAGGTGTTGAGTTCGAATCATTTCACCTTCAAGTTCAAAAAATTATTAACTATATAGAATATTTACTAATGAACCGATATCAATGTTTTTTTACAAATTAATTATTGATTGATTATAATTAATTATTTTTCTAAATTAAAAAAAAAATCAACCATATTTTCAAAGAAAATAAGAGTTCAAATGCAGTATATTTACTTAATTTTTCCTAAATCTAATTCAGTAACACCATTGGTTTTTAGCAGTACCGTCTTATTGTTTTTTACGTTTCTCATATTGATTTAGCAAACGATGACGAGCAGCTTTTTTTGGCGGTCAGGGTGCGATTTCTGACAAGGGCTTAACCGTGGAACACTCCTATCAAGCAGGACACCGATTTCAAAGAAAGAAGAGTACTCTATTAAATTATTAGTGGAGTTGATGTATATACCTTAAATTATTAAATTCTCTGCTTTTATTAGCAGTGCGATTATGCCTAATAGGTAAAAATTCTTTCTATATATTAACAGTCTTGTTACCGATATTTTGTTGTCTACATTTTTTGGATTTTCATAATCATATTTTGATGACACGAGTTATGCTCCATTTGTTTACTAATTAATTTTAATTCAATCATTCTGCATTCAGACAAATGATAGACCAATGTCTCATTAAGCACTGTTGGACCTTAATTAAACATGAATTTTATTCATCACATTAACTATAGTCAAGCCCTGTTGGACCTTAATTAAACATGAATCATTAAGCACTATTGGACCTTAAAAGTTTATTCATCTCGTTTAATTACATATTATTATTATTTTTAAGATATTATACATTATGTTTTACAATATAGATGATTTTAAGTATTAAATTTAAATATATATGATATATGAAAATTTTAATACTATGTTTTGATTTGTTTTAACTTAAAGGTCCTATATAAATTTATTTTTTATTTTTATATGATGAGAATATATAATCATGTTAACGGGATATTCCGAAAGTACCCTAAACCCGCGACAGGGAGAACCCGCCTAATCCCTAGCAACTTAAACGGTAGTGTGGATATAAAAGTGTTTTTATTCATGGAGTGAGTTATCGAGAAGACTATCCCGTTTTGAACTCGCCCTATTGCCATCACTCATGGTCACGACGTTTTAGTCAAAATGTTAATTTTGGGAGGTGCCAATATATGTAAAATCTTTATGTTAAAATTTCAATGCAATATAACAAAACATAGTTTTAGTTGATATATCATTGTCAGTAAAAAGTAAAAAATAGTGTATTTTGTATAAAAGTTTGGGAAATTTTGAAATAATTTTAGAGGAAAAATATTGGAAAATTTTGATAATAGGTAGTTTTAACATATATGATAAATTATTAAGTTAGTCTCTAAACAGTTAAGTTTATGTAATTTTGGTTCATGTTCTTTTTCTTTTCTTAGTTTGAGTGACCAAAAATTATTAAAAATTTGATTGTAATAGTTTTTTCTATTAATTTTTTAGATGGAATCTGTTAGTTAATATCATTTTTTGATTAAATTACTAAAGTAACAATATTTTAATAGTTGAGTCATTGAAACTATGAAAAAAATAACATGAACTAAAATTATAGAAATTTAAAAATTTAAGGATTAAATAAGTAATTTATCGTAACATCTATCCATTATATTGAAAGGAGAAAGTCGTCCAAAACAAATCATTTTGGACCAAAATCTTTCTTAATTTTTTTGATCCCTCGATTTTTTTTCTTTTTGGTACTTTTTTTGTATTGATCAATTTTTTACATTTTAGTCCTTGTATCTTTTGATTTTTTTTATGCCTCTCTTTCTTTAATCTTTAGGTACTTGTTTTTTGTTTTTGTTTTGGTTTGTTTTGGATGAAAATCTCTTTTTTTTTTTTTTCTTTGGCTCATTTTTTTATTATTTTTTTCATTTTAATCTTGTTTTCTGTATTGATCAAATTTTTACATTTTAGTCTTTTTATTTTTTTTTGATAATTTTATGTCTCTCTCTCTCTCTCTATTTTTTAATCTTCAGGTACTTTGTTTTTTTTTTTTTTTTTTTTGCTATTCTTTTTTATTTATTATTTTAATTTTTTTTATTCAGATTAATTTTTTCAAATATATCCAACATGTGTGTAATATGTGTTATAAACTAGTATATTAATAGGCATAAATAATGCACTCTTGCTATAGGGGTGGTGACGTGCCAATTTGTTCAATGGAAATTTCTTTTATCACTATCCAAGAGAGCCAAAATATATTATTTTGTTGTATAAGTTTCACATATATATATATATATATATATATCTCTAACAATCAAATCAATTCAGCAAAATATAATTATTTATTTTAATTGTAAAATAAATAATTTACATACAATATTGAAAACAAAATTAACATAGTTATCAATTGAGTGTGTTTTGATACACATTTAAAATTTGGAAAAAAAATAAAATTAAAAATTAAAGATGTGAAATATAATAATAAGATAAATTCAGGGACTCCAATGCCCAAAAAAAAAAAAAAAAAAAAACACACACACACACACATAAAAAAAAAAAAAAAAATCGGAAAAAGATGTTCTATCAAAAGTCCGTGGGAAGATTCAAAAAAAAAAAAAAAATCCGTGGGGTTTGAGTAATGTTCGGTTCGGTACGGTTCGGACGGACTTTCTGTTGGAGACATGTCCTGTATATGGAACCACCTGTGGAGGCTCCGTTGCAGTCTTTGATGTTTAACATATACATATACATTTACAAAAACCTGGCTTCATTTAAGCAGACATGCTTCTTCTTTGTCGCTCACTACACAAGCTCTCCTTAAAATCCACGAACAGGGTTTTAATGGGGTCAAAGCAATACCTCAAGTCTGCTTTTTTCTTCAACCCATTAACCCCTTCTTCACATAGACAGGTCTCCAACACTTGTAAACTTCCCTTCTCTGCTTTCCCTTCAAAACCCACCTCCAAAACTCGGCCTTTTTGTCTGACTCTTGTTCAGACTGATGGCTACTCTAATGTCTCTGAAGCCACGGAGCACAGAACTGGTATGACACCTCCAAACTTATTGCTCTTTCATCTTATTTAGTCTTTGAAAAAATTTATAATAATAATTGTTGGGTGTTTCTTAGAAATGAAAAGAAAAAGATTGGACAAAAGGTATTAAGATTGTTTCACTCTTTTACTTTAGTAGGGTAGTTTTTCAATTCATGAATAGAGACTAGAGGAAAAAAATTAGATATACGTTTATCGGGTTGAAGAAGAAAAGTAAAAGTTATAACTTTTCGGGTAGTGTTTACAACTCTTGGGAATTATATTCTCAAAAATGATATTTAAATTTTAGAGTAAGCAATAAAATTTGTTGAAATGAAGTTAATATTGGATTGAAGTTTAAAGTCTTCCGAGAATAGCTGTTATAAGAAGCCGTATTTTGTGGCTATGACTGGAAGAGTTTTCAGAGGATCGAGGTTCTTTTGAAAAATTATCCAAACACTCGCCAGAAGCAACTATCAGATACATTTTATTCTCATGTAGTGTTTTTGGAGAATCCAGAAGAGAGGAATGCTGCTTGGTTTGGGATTTTGAAGCATAGGTTGGAGGAGCTTGGTTTCGGGTGTAACATATCAATGCCGGGGCAATTCAACCACTTGCTTTGTCCAATGGTATATTGCTGTTTCTCTTTTGTTTGTTAGGCTTATTTATAACCAGCTTATCCATTTGAATTTTGATTGTTCACCGAGTGTTGAATGAGCTGGTAAAAACTGGAAAACCAACTGCAATACTGAATCTGGAAAATAGGTTATGGCTGACTCTTTAATATGTTTGTATGCTTGAACTTACTAAACTAAAAAGCAATCACTTATTGTAGAAACTTGGGCATTTTAGTATCGATGTTCTCTTGGAAATGTGGGAAAGCCAAGTCTAATCTTAAGTGTGCGATGTGCATTCCTTTTCTTTTGAATGAGACATTTATTAAACTTGTGTTCTCATGTAGTCACTTTTGTTTTCTTTCATGTAGTGCAAAGGCGGTGATCGACAGGAAAGGAGCTTATCTCTTTTTATTGAACAAGATGGGTAAGCATTAAAACTTTTAGAAGTTTATTCTTTAACAGATTGTAGATCATATTCACTAGTATTTCATGCTTGATGCTTAGGAGTTATGCTTTGTGGAAATGTTTTCGTGGAAAATGTGGGTGGAGAGGCAGCACAAGAGTAAGTTTGTTTCCAATACGAGTTGCTTATAAAAAATTTCTTCAAGCATTATATTGAAGATAGATAAATACATCTTTGGGAGTTATTTGACTTAGTGTTGCGGGTTTGTTGCAGGCCTTTGATGCGACTAGGTTGTCAACTGGAACCATCTTTGAGAGGCAGCATTTTGAAAGATCAAACAAAGTAACAACAGTTAAAAGAATACGAGAGATAACAGTGGAGGATCTTCAACTGAAACCACCTTGTGACGAGGTTGTTAGATTTCATCGACTTTTACCTCTTTCCTTGAACTTGGTTGACATATACAGTTTATTTTAAGTGCTTCAAAGCCTTCTTACCCTCAAAATAACTTTTCGCAACCGGAGGGTCACAAACCCAAGACTTGTAATCCAGAATGGATCGCCTTAATGAGAAATATTGTAAGGGATGAAGTAAAAATTTAAGTCCTCTACCTCCATATCATTCAAATTCCTCCTAACACCAAAATCCCAGTTAAGACCTATGACCGGGGATGGTGAACGGATCTGGTTTGTGGATGTTAACTGTTTATAGGATATTCTAAACAGGTGAGGGAAAGAAGGATCAAAAGATTGCTTCCCACACCAAGCATGTTTCCAAAGAAGAACTCTGCCCCCCCAACCCACAACCCTTTTCATGAAATTCTTTCTTCCCGCATCTTGTTGATGAAGGGAACAACTTACATTTTGAGTCCAATTTTATTTTGAAATCATATGTTCACATTAGATAAAGGTCTACGCATGGTTAGATTTTCATGGAAAAATCAATACTTGTGATATAGTTTGAAGTTGGTGTGTTATTTGTAGAAGAGATGGGGAGACAATTGACCACTTGCTATTACATTGCTAAGTAGCGAGGAAGTTATGGCTGAAAGTGATAGCGAAAGTTGGTTTTGAATTTGTTTGTCCAGCTCAGTGTAGAACATTGATGGTGGAAAAAAGAATGGACTTTGGTTCTAACTGGATGGTAAAAGTCATGTGGAATTGTATGTGTGCATTATTTTGGGTAATTTGGATGGAGAGAAATGCTAGAATCTTCGAGGTCAAAGAATTGGAGGTGGCTGATATTTATGAAAAGGTAGAATTTTCATTCTCTTTGTGGGCTTCAATGGATAAAGCCTTCAAGAACTTTCCCTTTTCACTGTTTGTACACAATCGGAAGATGTGATGGGGCCATAAGGAGAGTTAGGATTGTTACGGGCTCTGTCTTGCCGGTTTTCAGTTTTTAATTTCTTCCCTGAGGATACCATAGCATCTTCCTTTGTAATTGGTCTAACAAACAAAAAAAGGAGTTTTCTTATATAAAAAAAATAATAATAGAATAACTTTTTGCAACAAATTTGAATCCGGACTTCCTTAATATGAACTGTTTAATTATGTTTTCTGTTGAAAAAAATAAAAAAATAAATAAAGTTTTCCTTAATGCAATTTCTATTATTAAACTGTACTCCGTAGTCCGTTGTTTCTACGGCTATTATTGTATCTAGTTCTTTTCGATAGTAAGATTTTTGTCTATTTGATTTTCCACGTGCTGGTCAAAGTCACTATCAAATGTCTTTCAAATTCGCTGCTATTTTACAATCACTGGATTTCTGGGGCTCTAAAATGCATGATCGCCAGGATGCTAGTTTTCTCTCCTACTATCAGCCTCTTTGCCCAGAAAACTTCTTAGTAATATTCTGGTTTTGACATGGATTGACCTTATCTTCTCCATTGTTCAGATAATTGCTTACTTTGCGGCGAGAATGATATCAAAGGAAACAGTGCAGAGAAATACCATAATGCAAAAGTGCTGTGGAGATCAGGTGCATATAATGCTGATTTAAGGAAAAAGATTTATGCATTTTTAGTTTTAGTTTAAAATTCTTATGAATTTTGTGCCATAAATTAGTACAAGCAGTTATGTGTAATTTACAAATGGAAGTCTCGTATACTAAGATTTCGTAAAATGTTTTAAAGGTGGAAACTCAATTCTGCCGGACAGTGCCAAAATTATTTCTGTAGAGATATATACAAAACCAAAATTCTAGGTGTTTTTATTTTTATTTTTTCTGTGCCAATGTTGCATGTGGTCTCTTTTTGGCTATTTTGCTGCTTTACCTGTTTGCTTTTGAAATTTCTTTGCAGATCGTAATTGCATTTACGTACTGGAGAAATGGGAAGCTTATAAATTGCAAATATCGGGATGTCAACAAGAGGTTTTGGCAGGTTATTTGTAGATCAATAATCTTGTTCCATAAATTAAGTGGCAACAAGCAATGGCTTATATGATAGTAAATGTATCTGTGTGTGCATGCGGTGTGTTACTGCATGTGTGTTTGTGTATTCGAAGAATAAGACAAGAAGATTATCATAAATATCTAATTTGTATTTTCGGGAAAGTGGTACTTATCAGTACATTAATTACTTCCTCTTCAATTTTGTTCGTTTAGTGAAACTCATAATTCTAAACTTCAATCAGAAATTTGAATTTCCTTGCAATGCATAATGATTTGCTCACGTAGTAGATGTATCTTGTTGTTTCAAATTTCTATTTCGTGTATCTTGCAAAAGACTTAAATTTAATGTACTTAAATATATTCTTATGAAAAATCCTTTTGATTTGGATGCTTCAACTAGAAAAGTGTTCCTGATTTGTGATTTAGGTCTCATTTTTTCCTATTGCGTCATCACCCATTTCAGGAAGCAGATACTGAGAAGATCTTTTATGGGCTGGATGATATAAAGGAAGCCAATGAGATTATTATTGTACGACTTCCACCAGTCTATCTACCTATAATGGTTGCTAAAATCATTACAACTCCTGATGCTTACTCCACTTTTCTATTATAGGTTGAGGGTGAAATGGATAAGCTTGCGATGGAAGAAGCTGGCTTCCGTAATTGTGTGAGCGTCCCCAATGGTGCACCTTCTTGTGTTTCCCAAAAGGATTTACCATCTGAAGAAATGGTGCATCTCGATCACTTCCCTTCTTATTGTTCTTTGCCTTTCCTAATTCACTGGCCTTTTTCTCTTCCTTATTTTTCATTTTGGGTTTTCTGGAAGCTAAATTTATGGATCTGTTTCTCATTAATTTATTAACTCTTTGCCCTATGTTTTGGAAAAAAAAATTTTTTTGATAAGTTGTCCTCGGTTCAGTTTTATGATCACGGATTCCATGAGTCTTAGATGCAATCGACATTTTATGGGAATAAATCTCACACCCTTGCCTTTGTATGGAACATTTTATGTTATCTTAATTATAAGTGCTGAAATTTTCAGCATTTCTGCAGTTATGCTTTGCAATTTGCATTAAAGCTATAGTGGGTCCTGTGTTCAACCTTATAGCATGTCTAATGAGTGCTAAATTGATGTGCCAATGGTAAATTTTGGTATTTGGGTGCAAAAAGTGCTCTACAATGGAGTGCTAACTTTGATGTCAAAATTTGTCATTTGCTAAACTTGGTGGCAAATTTCCCACCAAAGTATCGCAAATGTTAAATTTGGCACTGATTGCTATTGGTTGATATCTCATCTTTTTCATCTAATCACTTGAATTTTTGTCATTTTTAAATTATTTAAATGCTAACTTCACTTTTACGAATGCCGAAGCTTATAGATGATGACAAAAGGTAGATATAGCCTTAAAAATAACATGATACATTCTAGCACAAAGTCTTAAATAAGTTACTTTCACACTTTTTTGTAACAAAATATAGCATTTGGATTGACATATACATTGGAGATTGGCTTACCCTTCTTCCTATTTGTTTTTGTTTTTATTATTGCTCATCTGCCGTGTGATTCAAAATAGTATATTGCAATCCGTTGCTGCCCTAGATATAGAACCATGTCTCAGTGTGTTGATTTCATTATCTGCCCCTTTTATTTAGAAAATTTGGCTATGATTCTATTATTTGTGTCTTCTGTAAAGATAGGACACAAAGTATCGGTACTTGTGGAACTGCAAAGAGTATTTAAAGAAGGTTTGTGAATTTATGCTCTTTATTAAGACACATCACTATAACAATTGCTTGGTTCATTTCTAAATTTATAAATGGTGACAGGCATCACGTATCATACTTGCCACTGATGGAGATCCCCCTGGTCAAGCCTTGGCGGAAGAGCTTGCACGTCGTGTCGGAAGAGAAAGGTTACTTGATAGTGCCCTGTTATTACCATGCAATTTTTGTTTGATTTGAAAGATTAGGTTGCACTTGTGAAAACAACTCTATAATCCATGTGAATGCAGATGTTGGCAAGTCAACTGGCCCAAGAAAAATGAGGTTGATCATTTCAAAGACGCAAACGAGGTCTGTTATAGGAAGATATTTGTATTTGAGGGGATTTAGTTTCAACTGCAAATAATATGTTTGATTTTTGTGTTTATCCTTGTTCATTGGTGGTGGTATTTATAGAAATTGTGGTGCAAGGCCCTTTTCAAACCCTACTTTATGTAAATGTTTCTAGTTTTGTTAAATCAGAAAAAAGCGTTCTTTTTAGAGCGAAAAAAAATGAATTTTGTGAAGTAAAGCATTGATAATACGAATGTACGTCTAATTTTTCAATTTTCAATCACATAAATTATGGAATCATGGATTGTTTAATTTGAGAGATCAATGATTTATTCAATAAATTAATCAATGATATTGGGGAGGGAGGTCAATGATTCACTCAATATATTAATCAATGATCTTGTTTAATCGCTGCTTGGTTTCTGTATTTGGTCAATCGGCGGTTTTCCACCAAGTCAAAATCAGTGATTTTGCCCCTTTTTTTTTTTTTTTTTTTTTTTTTTTTTTTTTAATTTAGCAAAACCAGGGATAATTACTAAAAATATGACATTACAAGAGCCAGTTTGGCACATATCCCTTGTTTTTAAGAAACAAAAAACTTCTTGCCTGGTCGTTCCGTCTGTTTGATTTTTATGACGAGTGCTCTTAATTCTCTCTTGATATTTTGTTCGGCTATCCATTTACCAAGTCTTATCCCTTCGTGTTTTACCTTTTTGTAGGTTCTCATGCATATGGGTCCTGCTGCACTGAGGGAAGTAATCACTCACTCGTGTGAACGAGTCCAAAAAGATATTGACATGGATCTTTATAAGTCCCCGTAGAAGCAGTCGAAAATAGATGGAGTTATTATCCGTCATGTGCCTGTACCGGAAAGGGTGAAACAAAGGATCGGTTAAGAGGAAATCAGTAAAGATCCAAGGAAATTCTTGACTCCTGATGTCCGGGACAATGAGAAATATTAAGCTCGTCGTGTTCATATAGAGGTATATATTCTTACAGGTTTCGCTTTACGTGTTAGTTGCAGAGAACCCTATGCCGTAGCCACAAACTGAGGATCCAAGATTTGTCACTACTAGATGTTAATAAAGAAGAAAGAACTTTGGATCTTGCCGCTTCATGTTCCTGTGCAATGCCAATAGTAAAACCTGGAGAGTGTGAGATAGTTCATATGAATTTTTGGTTCGGACTAATTCTGGCAAATGCCAATGAATCGAATTATACCAAGTTCAGTGAATTGTTGCTGATTGATGTGCAATATCTTGATTCGGTTTTACTTTCGGAAGTTTGTAGCTGATTTTGGAAGAACTTTAGTTAAATATGCAAGTATATCGATTGAAATAAAGAACTACTTTGAATTTTCCAAGTAAAATGCCTAAACTTTTGAAGGTACCCACGGTTGAAAAAAAAAACAAAAAAACAAAAACAAAACAAAACTACCACTAGTGTGTGTTTAATGGTTGTTCGTTGAAAAGATCTCACATTTAAAATCCCGATTACCAGAAGGTATACCCCCATGAAACAAGCTTGGGGCATTGAGAATAATGAATCTTATCGCCTTGAATACATGGTATTGATTTGTGTTTGTTCATTTGTTAAGTTGTGAACCATGGTTTATGATTTTGTTCCGGTGAAATTCAAAATCGTTTGGCTTTTTTCTTTCTATAGGTAAAGTCTCTTGTCCGGCAACCGTAAGATAAGGTGCAACTTAAAAAATGAAAATTACCAAAAGGTATACCCCTATAAAACAAGCTTGGAGCATTGAGAATAATGAAAGCTTATGGCATGAAATACATGGTATCGACTTGTGTTTGTTCATTTTTAAATCGTGGACCATTGTTTATGATTTTGTTCTGGTGTGATTGAAAAGCCTTTGCTTTTTCGTTTCAATCGGCAAAGTCTTTTGTCTGTGGTACATATGACATCAAGATTCTTATGTAAACTTTATGACATCATTAATGTGTGAACTTTATGACATCAAAATGCAGTATATATGACATCATTAATGTGTAAACTTTATGTTGATATTTGTCACAAAACATATTTGTCACAAAACGTTACATGTTAATCAACTAAAGTATTTACATAAAATATCCATTTTCACTCGTACCTTTTAAAATACAAACACTTTTTAACTTATTTACAAAATTGAACAAAATTTGAATTTCATTCATTGTTTATTCCAAGTTTACCTTTATTGTTTTTTTTTTTTTTTTTTTTTTTTTTTTTTTTTGTGGGAATGAAAATCTTATTAAACATTTAAGGAATAACTATTTTAGAAATTTTATTATCTATTTAATTTAAATTTATGAGAGGGAGTTTTTTTTTTTTTTTTTTTTTTTAATTTTTTATATGTTTTGAACATTCAAAATTTTTTTTTTTGGTTTCCTTAAATTGATTACTTTTCCTTCAATAGATTATACGTTTTTTTTCCTTCAAATTGATTTTTTTTTTTTTTGACATTCTGACTTTTTTTTTTTTTCCTTCAGTTTTATATTTTAAAAATGAAACTTTTTTTTTTTTTTTGGTGTTTCATTCCTTAGTTTTGTCCATCATTAGTTTTTATTTTAGATTTACTCTCTATGTTTATTAGTTTGACTATGCGGTCATTACGTTAATAACTCTGTTACTTTAATGATTATGTTTCGTAATTGTAGTTGCTAAGAATCTACAGTCAACTTTCAAATAAGATTAGATCATAAGAAAATCAACATATGGAAATTATTAGGGTCATTGGACATCACATATGAGAATCACAAAACAATTATAATCGGAAAACGTAAATAATAAAGTGAAATAAAAACAGTAAAAGATAACAATATCGAAATTTAAAAAGGTTCGACGGGATTGTATTACGTCCTTTGAGTCTGGAGTTTCACTATATACGAATTTTGAGTATAGCGGTTACAATTTCTAAGGGTATTCCGACATAATAACAATATGTAAAGGGATAAAAGATACCCCAAATTAGTAGGGTTGTCCTCTATTTATAGAGGAAAAGTAGTGGGTCTAGATCCGTGGAATAGTAGTGGGATGTTCCCCACTACCCTAAGCAATTCAAAACGTGTGCAAGAACGTGGGCCACGATGTCATAATTGATCGTGGGCTTGGCGGTAATGGAAGTTAATCCTCCATCGTTCATCGTTTGATGGAAACGATCATCGAGTGCGAACCAATTGTCATTTGTGACGAACATTAGATGAGCACATATCAGACAATTGAATGTCATCGTTCGCCGTTCGGCGTGACGAACAAGGTGTTAATCTAATCGAAACACTACGGTAAATTTATAGGCCTCAAAAGGACATTAGGACCAATATCGAAGGATCACTATTCGATGTTCGTTATCTCTTCGTAGTTGATAAGTTGTTTAGGTTGAGCCCAAGTATTTGAGCTTAGGAATGCGTGATGAGCAATCAATTGACTATGGTTCGTTGTTCACCGATCATTGGTTCAATGTTCATGGTGACCTAGGCATAATGTAATGGGGAGACGAAATCTGCCTTCAACAATAATATCACATTTTTATAATATGAGCCTTATCATTATCTCTTAATCAGTAACAATATGGTCATGATCTATATGACAATGACCGTATTACTTTATAAAAGAACTTCAAATAGTATATTCTAAGTTTTATCGTTTTTCGGATTACTTCCTTATTGATAGTGTCATTGATTAAAAAAAATAAAATAAAAATATATTTACAAAATATAGTTTTATAATATATTGATACATTGAGAGCGAATATTAAAAATCAACAATGAACAATAAAAACATATCCATAAAATAAATTAAATTGTAATCCACAAAAAATTTGAGTTCAAATACATAAACATGAAATGAGAATGTTTAAGGGATTTCTAAATTTCCTTTTTGTGTTTTTTAAGAACAAAATCTACCTTTAAAAAAAAGATTTAATAATATTTTCATTAGCACAATATGATCATTACCTTCTTTTTTATTTATTTATTTATTTTTAATTTAAATCCACACCTACCAGGGTGGATGGGTTGGCAAAGGGGTAGGTGCCTTTGCTAAACTTCTTTCATTCATCTATCTGAGTTCGATTTCCATTGCTTTCCTTTAGGCCTCGCTCCAGTTTCGGCTGTTGAAGCATAATTTAGTGATAGCAGGGTAGGCCATGGGTGGTTAACTGAGAGAAACTAGTATAAAAAACTTGTATTTGCCATACCTAGGGAAATAGATTCCTGCCTATAGGACTGAAAACCTGGAAATGATGAGACTACTCCCATATCCTTTTTATTCACCAAAAACATGATCATTTTTAATTTTTGTTTAATTTTATAAATAAGTTTGTTTTTAGACATATTTCAAAAGTAGGGTTAACTTCAAAAATAGCACCTATAAGAAAAATATTATTAAAACTAGCACCACTTTTGTTTCCTTTCATTATTAGCACCGTCACATCATTTTTTTATCTGATTTGTGGGACCCAGAAGCTAGTAAGGGATGCAAAATTCCGGGATTACCCTTGTCTTTCCACCCACCCAAATCTTCCTTTGCTGCTCTAACCCAATTTGAACTCATTTTCAAGATCATAGAGAGAGAAACACAAGGTAGCATGGATAGAGATAGAGATAGAGATAGAGATAGAGATAGAGAGAGAGAGAGCAAAAAAGCAATACCTCTCAAAAACCGTCCGAAACCACCACCCATGCCCTCTATAAAGTTCGAACTCCGTAATGGGTGAAGTACCTTCAAAAACCACCTAATCCTAGTCGAAAAAACATGAGTCTCCCATGTCCAAACCCATGAAGTTGGTAGAGAAAACCATTACTCCCAAAAGGAGGTCTCCCCGACTACTGGCTTCGGTAGAGAAACGCCCACCGGCTGAGAAAACCCCTAAAAAACTGGCACCGAAGAAAAAAAAGAAAGGGACCAAAGGAAGGGTTGAAGAGAAACGAGGGGGAAAACGAAGTCAAGGAATCCAATGAGGCAAAAAGATAGAAGAGAAGAATGTCGATGTTGAAGAGGTAAAAAGTTTACATTTTTAATTGATTTTTAAAAAAGTTTGCATTTTTAATGGACATTTGATAAAAAAGTGCATTTTTAATGAAAACATATGCACTTTTGATTAATTATATAGAAAAAAAAAATTTGTATTTTAATATTTATTTTTGATGAGATTTTGCATTTTTAATTGATTTGTTGAAAAATTTTGCATCAAAAACCTAAAGTTTGTATTTTTATTTGATTTTGTGATATAAACTTAAAGTTTGTTGGTTTGGCATTTGGATATTGAATATGAGAAAATGTTAGGAAAATTGAGTGTATTAGTTGAATTTTTTTTTGGTTGCCGAAGGTGTTTGGATTTGTGTTGATGTTTGCTTAATTGTTGTTGATATTGAAAATGTAGTTGTATGGTTATTTATCTAAGAGCATGTTGTAATTTTATCCATAGGTCATTTTTATGATGACTTGCTGATCATTAATTTAATTACTTAGAGTTATGATATCATCTATTGGTCATTTTTATTATGACTTATTGGTCATAAATGTAATTACTCTCTTGTGATACTATTACCACAGTTTCAGTTTATGCGACAAGTGCCGGATTCTGAAATTATCTGCATGAAGATAAATACCTTCGTCAACATTGGGGAGACTACAAAAAACTTGAAAAAGTAGTTGTCACACCATTAGTAATGAGAAGGTTATAATGTAATTGACCAATTAGTCATTATGAAAATGACATTTTGAGTTAAAAATTACTTCTACATGTCAACTGTTCTGGAATATTAATTTTGAAGTTATAAATAAAGTATAACACCTCCAATTTGTGCGTTTCAAATATCCATTCGTTACAGCAACACATTAAACAAATAACAAAGGTCATTATAAAAATGACTCAATGATCAGTATAATAATTACTTACAGTCACTACTAAACCTGACATAGTATCTCAGTCGAATGCCATACATTTTTCTTGACAATTATATTGACATTACAGATGATCCATGGTGTCTTGCTATTATGTATTTGAAAACTATTGTTAACACCATTAAACAAAAAGGAATCACCGACAAGGTCATAAAGTAATTGACTTATTGGTTACTATAAAAATGACCTTTTGATTTAAAATTGACCTTAAAGTGTCAAATGTTATGCAACATTAATTTTGACGTTAAACATTAATTAAGACAACTCCAATTTGTGTGTTTGAAAACTCCTTTGGTTACAACAACATATGGAACAAATAACAAATGTCATTATGAATATGACTGGTCATTGTAATAATTAGTAACGCATGTACTAAATTCAAATCCGATAACAATGATTTAAGATAGTCAGCATATAAATACAGATAACCAAACACACACAGTCATAACACCTAGATAACAAACCCATAAACGTAGTACTTAAAAGCACTAACATAAAGTTATAGCAAAACGAAAGCATGAGAACTAAGACATTAGAGTTAAACGGTCAACAGATACAAAATAGTGCTAATGTACATAAAAACCATCACATAACAGTGCTCCAATAACACTTCCCACCAACTTAATAAGACCAATATAAGTTGCGGTAAATGACACCATTATTCCCTTCATTTTACTACCAATATATCTCGAGACACCCTCCCACTAACCATTTTACTTGATGAAAACAAAAATTGCAGCTATTCCTAAATGAAACAACAAGATGATAGTCAATATCATAATTTCCATTTGGTCAAAAAATTATCGACCAGTTGGGTCATTATTGTCATCATAATAATGACCAAAAGGTCATTATGTTGTTTACCATTACTACTATAGAAAATTTTTCAGAATGGGAAATTTTACAGTAAAATATCAAAAAGACACAAGAAATCTATTTTATTACCACAAAAACTATAAGAGGCAATAGATGTTGTAAGATCTTACCCTCAAAAGTTTAATATAGTCATTTTTATATTATAATCCAAAACATAAACCCATTTAAAGTATATAGAAACAAATAAAACGAAAGAACAAGTACAATTACCTCAGATATGGATCTGATCTAAGCTAGAACAAGGTTGATACAAAAGTATGAAGAGCTGCAAGTGGACCAGAAGATGAGCTGTAACCTTTTTCAACTATGGTGATGAGAGAGAGAGTAAGGTGAATAGAGAGAACAAGGATGTGGAGAGAGAGTTGGAGTTAGAGTGACATAATTGCGCTGCAGATCTTCAACAATGATAAAGAGAGAGTGCATGGGGTTAGAGTAAGAGGAAAACGAGGGAAAAAAATGAGAGATAAAGAGAGAGAGTTATATATGGTTGGGGGGGGGGGGGGGGGGAGGGTGGAATGGGCGAGTGGGCGGGAAAGTGGGGAAATTTTAGGGTTTAAAATTGACTGAGGGCATCTCAATTGTTGTTGATGACGTGACAGTGTTAATATTGAAATGAAACAAAAATAATGTTATTTTTAATAATACTTTTTCTACAAGTAATATTTTTGAAATTAACCCTTAAATATGGTGCTAATTTAACTATATACGTAAAAAGTGCCCGTGGGTTTGAATTGTTCGGGTTCGGGCTCTTGGGTCAGAGAGGTGAGAACTAAGCGCGCTCATCCGCTCAGAACCGGCCATCCCACCCTTCCTTTGGGACTTTGGAGGGAGAGAGTTTGGGCTTTCCCCATTTTTAATCTTTTTCTTCTTCGCAGTCAGTCATGGTACTGGTGTGTTAAACACCTAGCCATATACAAAAACCTGACTTGCTTTGTGCAGACATGCGTATTTTTTGTCGCTCACTACACAAGCTCTCCTTAAAATCCACGAACAGGGTATTAATGGGGTCAAAGCAATTCCTCAAATCTGCTTTTTTCTCCAACCCATTAACCCCTTCTTCGCATAGACGCCTCTCCAACACTTGCAAACTTCCCTTCTCTGCTTTTCCTCCAAAACCCACCTCCAGAACTCGGCCCTTTTGTCTTATCCACACTAATGGCTACTCTAATGTCTCTGAAGTCAGTGAGCCCGGACCAGGTACGACACTTCAAACTTACTGCTCTTTAATTTTTTTAAATTTTTAAATTTTTTCAATGTTGGGTGTTGCTTAGAAAATGTTGTTTCATTGAGTTCTTGTAAAGAAACTAGAAAATGTTGTTTCATTGATTTTTCTTATGCCTTTATACATTAGAGGCAGAAAAGAAGTAAAGGTTAATGAACTTTATAATGAATAACAAAAAAGTTAGAATGAATTTGGTATTAGAATAAAGTTTGAAATCTTATGAGAACAGCATTTTCAAGAAGGCATATTTTTGTGGGTTTGCCGGGGAAGCGGTTTTGGAGGATTAAAGCTCTTTTGAAAAATTTATCCAAACATTGTAAGAAGCAACTTTTGAACTTGTGGACCTAAAACAGCTTACAGAAAGCAATGCCAAACATGACCTTTGTGTGGACATGCTGGAGTTTGTTTGAAAGGTCAACTTGTTTTATTCTCATGTAGTGCTTTTGGAGAATCCAGAGGAGAAGAACGCTGCTCAGTTGGAGATTTTGAAGCACAAACTAGAGGAGCTTGGTATGGAGAGTGACATATCAATGCCGGGCCAATTCAACCACTTGCTTTGTCCGATGGTATATTGTAGTTTTTCTTTTGTTTATTATGGTTATTTATAACCAGCTTATCTGTTTAAATATTGCTTCTTTGTCGAGTGTAGAATGAGCTGGGAAAAATTGGAAAACCAACTCTGATACTGAACCTGGAAAATAGGTTATGGGTTTTTAATGCGTATGAACTTGCTAAACTGAATTGTAAAAACTTGAGGCAATGTGGAGGTGTTCTCTTGAAAATGTAGGCAAGCCAAGTTTAATCTAAATGTGCTTAAACTTGTGTTCTCATTTGGTCACTTTTGTTTTCTTTCATGTAGTGCAAAGGTGGTGATCAAAATGAAAGGAGCTTATCTCTTTTTATCGAACAAGATGGGTAAGCATTTACTCTTTTAGAAGTTTTATTCTTTAACAGATTGCAGATCATATTCATTCATATTAGACGCGCTTGATGCATAGGAGTTCAGCTTTGTGGGTGTGTTTTCGTGCAAAATGTGGGTGGAGAGGCAGCACAAGAGTACGTTTTGTTTCCAATATAAGTTGCTTACAACATACTTCTTCTAGCCTTAAACTTAAGGTAAATAAATGCATCTTTTGGAGTCAATTGGCCAAGTTTTGCCTGTTTCTTGCAGGCCTTTGCTGAGACTATGTCATCTTATGAAAGATCAAGCAAAATAACACCAGGCAAGAGAATACGAAAGATAACAGTGGAGGATCTTGAACTGGAACCACCTTGTGATGAGGTTGTTATATTTCATCGTCTTTTACCTCTTTCCTTAAACTTGATTAACATAAGCAGTTTGTTTTAATTGTTTCATGACCTTTTGACCCTCCAATTAACTTTTCACAACAAAATTGGATACGGACTTTTTATTATTCTTTATAATATTATTACGCTTTATTATATACATATTTTTAATCCTTTGGGTTTTTTGATGTGAACTTTGTTGGTCTGTTAGCCTCTTTTTTTTTTTTTTTTTTTTTTTTTTTTTAATGATGTTTTTCCTTAATGCAATTCTGTTATAAAAATGCATTCCAATTGTCGACAGCTATTATTGTATCTAATGTTTTTAGCATCGAAGACTTTTTCCGATTTGATTGTCCAAGAGATGGTCAAAGTCACTATCAATTTGCTGCTATTTTACTATCACGGGATGTTCTGGGGCTCTAAAATGTTTTATTGTCGGAAAGCTAGTTTTCTCTCCTAATATCCGACTCTGATATTTTTTATTTCCTCTTTGCTTTATAAACCGAGCTTCCTGTAGTGATACTTCCTGATAACTTCTTAGTAACATTATGATTTTGGCACGAATTGACCTGATCTTTTCCTTTGTTCAGATAGTTGCTTACTTTGCAGAGAGAATGATATCAAAGGAGACAATGCAAAGAAATGCTATAATGCAAAAGCGTTATAGTGATCAGGTGCACATAATTCTAATTTAAGTTAATGATTCTTACTTTAATTATTTTTTTACTTTAAAATACTTGCGAATTTGGTGCTGTAAATTAGAACAAGATATATGCTATGCTACAGATTATTGTTTTTGTCTATGGCACTTAAAAACCATTCCAGAACTGGACATCAGACAAGCAAGTAGGTTTATACCAGTTTTAAGTAATTTTACAAATGGAAGACTCGTAGAATAAGATTTTGTAAAATTTCTTAAAGGTGGAAGCTAAATTCTGCTGGACAGTGCCAAAATTATTCCTACAGAGCTTTAAGCAAAACCAATTGTGTTTTTTTTTTTTTTTAATTTTTTTTTAATTTTGAATTAAATATGTATGTGCCAAAGTTGCATTGCAGTCTCTTTTTTGGCTATTTTTTCTGCTTTACCTATACCTTTTGAAATTTCTTTTCAGATCACAATTGCATTTCCTTATTGGAGAAATGGGAAGCTAATAAGTTGCAAGTATCGGGATATCAACAAGAGGTTTTGGCAGGTTGTTTGAGTAGTGTTATTCTTGTTATCTAAATTAAGTGGCAAGATGCAATGTTTATATGCTAGTAAATCTATGTGTGTTCATGTGACGTGCTACAGCATGTGTGTTTGTGTGTGTATTCGAAGAATACGAAAAGAAGAAAATAGTATGCATGTAAGTCTTAATTTGAATTTTCTGGCAAGTGGAACTTAGTAGTCCATTTCAATTTCTTGATTTGGTAAAACTCATAATTCTAAACTTCAATTAGGAATTTGATTTTTCTTGCCATGCATTATGCTTCTCTCTCTAGTTGAATCTATCTCATTATTTCAAACTTCAGTCTCACTTACTTTTATGTGTATTCTTATGAAAGGTCTTTTTGATTTGGATGTTTCAGTTAGAAAACATTTCCCAATTTGTAATTTTTGTCTCATTTTTTTTTTTTAAATTTTGCTTAATTACCTTTTTTCAGGAAGCGGATACTGAAAAGATCTTTTATGGGCTGGATGATATAAAGGAAGCTAGTGATATTATCATTGTATGTCTTCCACCATTCTATCTGCCCGTCATGTCTTCCAAAGTCAATACTCCTCCTGATGCTTACTCCACTTTTACGTTATAGGTTGAGGGTGAAATGGATAAGCTTGCGATGGAAGAAGCTGGCTTCCGTAATTGCATTAGTGTCCCTGATGGTGCACCTTCGTGCGTTTCCATGAAGGATTTGCCACCTGAAGAAAGGGTTCGTGTTGATACTTGCCTTCTTTTCTTTCTTTGCCTTTCCGAATTCACATGCTTTTTCTTTTCTGTATTCTTTAATTTTGAGTTTTCTGGAAGCTTAATTTGTCAGTCTGTGTACTAGTTTTGATAACTTGTTGTACTCGGTTCAGTTTTGAGGATCAGGGATTTTATGAGTCTTAAATGCAATCAATAAATGATGATATGATAATAGCTCTCTCACTTTTGCCAATAAATGGAAATTTTGCATGTTATTTTAATTATGAAAGATGAAGATTAGCATTTCCACAGCAATTATGCTTTGCATGAAAGCAACATCTTGTCTTGTGTTCTTCCTTACCTGGTCCCGTCTTTCTTTTCTGTTTTTTCTCCTCTTCTGTGTGATTCGATGGGTAATACCGTGATGTGATGTTGCCTAGTCATAAAGCCATGTCTCAGATTGTTGAACAGATGATTTCAATACTGTCCCTTTATTTGAAAATTTGGCTCTGATTCTATATTTCGGTCTTCTGTAAAGCTAGGACACAAAGTATCAGTACTTGTGGAACTGCAAAGAGTACTTAAAGGAGGTTTGTGAATTATGCTCTTGATTAAGACACATCACTATAAGAGTTGCTTGGTTCATTTCTAAATTTATCAATTGTCACAGGCATCACGTATCATACTCGCCACTGATGGGGATGGCCCTGGTCAAGCCTTGGCGGAAGAACTTGCTCGCCGTGTTGGACGAGAGAGGTTCCCTGATAGTTTCCTGTTTCTAGCATGCAGATTTTGTTTGATTTGAAAGGTTAGGTGGAATTGGCAAAAAGTAACTTTGTAATCCATGTGATTGCAGATGCTGGCGAGTCAAGTGGCCAAAGAAAAATGAGGTTGATCATTTTAAAGACGCAAATGAGGTTTGTTCCCATGACTTTACAGGAAGATATATTTTTATATATTTCTTTGAGGGTTTGGTTTCAACTGCATATATTATATTCTGATTTTGGTACATCTCTTTGTTCAATTGTAGGGTCATAGTAAGAAAAGAAAAGAAAACAAACAAACAGGAATGAATATATATATATATATATATATATGTATGTATGTATGTATTTTGCCTGGTTGTTTGGTTTGTTAAGAAAACTTCCTTTAATTTTCTCATGATATTCTGTTTGGCTTTCCTTCTACCAAGCCTTACCACTTTGTCTTATACTTACACAGGTTCTCATGTATATGGGTCCTGCCGTACTGAAAGAAGTAATTGAGGATGCCGAGTTATACCCTATACGTGGATTATTCAATTTTAGCCATTACTTCAGTGAAATAGACGCTTATTATCATAAGACTTTGGGAGATGAGTATGGCATCTCAACCGGGTGGAGATCTCTAAATGGCTTTTATAATGTAAGCTTAGCGCTTGTCTTGTTTAATAAGAGTTGAGAATGTACCTTAAGCTGAGTTTGGTGCATAGCATGACAATATTACGTTATTGTTTTTAAGGGACTGGAAAACAATATTCATTTTTCTAATCTATATTTAAGCCATAAATTTAGTAAAAAATTATGAAATTAAGTTTTTAAATGCCAAAATGAATTAAATTTCAAGAAATGAAGAGGGGGGGGAGTAAGGTATAACTTAAACGTTTTGCTGATCTTATTTTGAGTAGCTGATTTTTATGCTCTCTTTTCTATTTAAATTATGTAAAAAAGATGCAGACTTGTTTAGGTTGCTTGCTGCGGTGATAGTCTGTTCTAGTTCTTATTGTATTATTTTGATGATCAGGTCGTGCCAGGTGAATTAACTATAGTAACTGGAGTTCCTAATTCAGGAAAGAGTGAGTGGATTGATGCTCTCTTGTGCAATCTTAACGAAAGTGTGGGTTGGAAATTTGCTCTTTGCTCGATGGAAAACAAGGTTAGCTAATTCATGGTCAATTCTGATTTTGCTATTTTCGCCAATAATATTTCTTGGTTTGATCTCTTGTGAAAATTGAAATATTCTTTATCTGTAATATGTGATCTTTTTTTCAAATTTTTTCTGTATATTCCATAGTTTCGGATCCTCCCTCGAGTTTAATAACACAATTTATTCTGTTTATGCTCTATATTTTCATTTTTCATTTTTGTTGCAATAGAAACTGCTTACGAGTCAATATTTAAGATTTCTTGATATATTTTTTTGTTTCTTCTTGCCTATCTTATTCTTGTCCATCTCATACTCGGCTCATTCAATTATTTACAGGTCAGGGAGCACGCAAGAAAACTATTGGAGAAACACATGAAAAAGCCTTTCTTTGATATACGGTGAGTTTTGGATGAGTTCTCTAACTTTCCGTTTTTGCTACTTTCCTCCTGTTTTCTTTGGCATGTTAACTGTCATTAAATTTTCTTCGTTCTTGTGGTTGGCCAAAGTTATGGTGAATCCGCTGACCGGATAAGTTTAGAAGAGTTTGAGCAGGGAAAGGAATGGCTAAATGAAACATTTTATCTTATAAGGTGAGCTTGTTGTATTAAGTCCAGCTATTTCAGCTCCATATAATTCTAAATATTATACGATCAATTATGCTGTTTCCTAATATGCTTCCTGCCTATTTTTGTATAAGTTGAATTACATTGATGTGAGTTGCATAATTATTTCTGTTTCGCGGGCATGCACTTATTGTACTTGAGTGTCATTTGTCTAATAGGTTTGAATATGACTTCAAATTTTTACTAGAGACAAAACTGTGAAAAAAAGGTTTGAGTTGTGTAAAAAAGGTTTGAATTGTGTTCAAACCTACAAAAAACGGATGTTTGAGTCTCCGGATCAATTCCATTGGCATGGTTGCCCATTGCCATCGCTACATTTTATGTTCTCAAAATTAAATGGTTCAATTACTCTTAAAATAACTTGGGCATGTTTACTAGCTCATTATGATATGTAATGGGAAAGGGAACGGTAAGAAAAAGCATACGGAGGAGGATCATTAATTCCCTGTCTAGTGTTTATTACCTGTCTGAAAGTGGAATTGGAACCTTTTTAGTGTTTACTAACTTCAGAAATAGTATCTCTCAAAAAAAAAAAAAAAAAAAAAAAAAAAAAAAAAAAGCTTTAGAAATAGTAATCCTAATAGCTTAAGGGCCCGTTTGGTAGAGTTTTTGCTTTTGCTTATAGCCAGTAGAAGAAGAGAGGCAAATGCTGTAGCTTCTCAGTAAGTGTTTGGAACTAAAAAGCTTATGAGGTCAAAATGATCTTTAAAGTTTTCTAATAAATATTAAAAGTGTTAAAATGAAATTATAATATCTAATCTAAATTTTGTTACAAGTTTTAAAGTTTACTCAGAAGAGCTTTTGCTAGAAGCCACATTTTTTGACTTTGACAGGAAGCATTTCTGAAGACTGGAAGCTTTTTTGATGGATCATCCAAATACTTCCAGAAACTGCTTTTGACCTAGAAAGCTAAAAGCAGCTTCTAGGAAGCTTTGCCAAATAAGCCCTAAGTACTCAAATGTCTTTGTGCATTTAATTACAAGTTAAAATTTAGCAAAAGCTACAAAAGTAATTTTGTGGTTATTCCCTTTTTTGCATTCCCTATAATATGTGGCCCCCACCAAATTAACATTTTTTTTAATCATTTTTTAAATGTTCACATGACTAGGTGGGAAATAGAAACATTCTTCCCTTTCTCTTTTCCTTTCCCATTCATGGAAAGTAAATATGCCTTTAATGTCATTGGCATGCAATCTCCAAATTCCCGCTAGAACGCTTGTGGATGAAACAAAATTGAAAGGCTGATTAGCGGATTTCGTAAATATTCTAGAGCACATTTCCCTGACTTCTGATTTTCCATGCGATAATCATCAATAGTTTTTATACACTTTATTGCAGGTTTGTGAAAAGCTATTGATTCCTTTATATGGAGTCCATACACTAGTGGTGGTGTTTTTTTTTTTTTTTTTTTCTCTGACCTTTTCTTTTACATGCCATATACTTAGGTGTGAGGACGATTCCCTTCCAAGTATTATGTGGGTTCTTGATCTTGCAAGAGCAGCAGTTTTAAGGCATGGGATACGTGGACTTGTAATTGACCCTTATAACGAGCTCGATCATCAGCGTCTTCCAAACCAGTAAGTTCTTTTAGTACCTCTTACTGCATTCTAGTTTCGCATCTTCTTTACCGCAGTCTGCAATGTTTTTGGCTGCTTTCAGAACCAGCAATGTGAGTATGAAGTCTCTGTAATGCCGTACTTCAAAATTAGTGCTCCACATAATCTTACTCGTAGTTTCATACTTGACAAAACTATCTAACATTGTGGTCTCCATTTTCAACAATTTTTTTTTGTAACTTTTTTAATTTAATTTTGTTCATATATAACAGAACAGAAACAGAGTATGTTAGTCAGATGCTTACCAAGGTTAAGCGGTTTGCACAACATCACGCTTGCCATGTTTGGTTTGTAGCACATCCTCGGCAGGTTTGCTCTTTCATATTGTGTCATGTCGAACCCTTTGTGTCCTTCTCTTTCATCTTTTCTCCATCTAATTCACCGCTTGTCTAACAGTTGCAAAATTGGACCGGGAGTCCACCAAATCTTTACGATATAAGTGGAAGTGCACACTTCATAAACAAATGTGACAACGGAATTGTAGTTCATCGTAACCGGGATCCAGAAGTTGGTCCTGTTGATAAAGTACAAGTGAGTATTATGTCTAAAATTTCCATGTACAAAAATTAAATAATTCCCACCAGTCACCATCCAGTTCTTGGTATTGTAGTTTTTTTTGTAAGATTTCAATATCTGTTCTCTCTCTTATAACTTGCAGATTCTGGTCAGAAAGGTACGGAATAAGGTCGCAGGAACCATAGGTGAAGCATTCTTGACATATGATAGGTATGGTCATATTTTGTTGAGTTTTGAATGTTGAAGAACGATAATATTCTGGAACTATTTTACAACAATTCTTACCAACTTTCTCGCAGAAAGTGAGAGATGTTAAAACAGAATCAGTATTTTTTTTGTCGATTGCTTTTGAACACTCCATATGAGGAAAGTAGTAATGATAGTTCATTCTTGGCCTTGGCAGGGTGACGGGTCAATACATCGATGACCAGGACCGGTAAATGGACAGAAGATAATGAGGTTCAGGACAGCCTTGTACAGCGGCATCTGCATATAATCCATCTCCCAGCAAGTTCAGAATCTGTTCGTGCAGGAATCGAGAGGTGATTCATTTTAGGAGGCGGGTGTCGTTGAAATTTTGTTTTTGTTGTCGGTGGATTGCTTCATTCTTGTCGACTTGATTGCGCGATGTCTCGTATTCAACTTGTCATGGGTTCAGCTCCAAGATATTATGTCCACTATTTATATATTTTCAAATGCTCTCTCTCTCTTATTGAACGTAAATGGCAAATCCTGTATGCTTGGTATTGTAGTTTGTATTTATAGGAACTGTTTTCTTCTTTCCTTTGTGAAAGCAAATGTGTAGAATAGTAATAGTTGCTCCTGAAAAATTCACTCATCAACTTTACGTGATATTTTTATAATTGTCATTTCATACATTTTTCCCAAACTCCACATTTGTTATAAATGCTAACTAAAAAGCCTGAAATTATTTTCCAATCAATCGACCTAAAAGTTGCATTTGTACGAGAGCACCAGTGGCATGCAACATGGATTCAATGGGGACTGGATCCATTAGGATTGTGTCGGCGAAGTCGACGGTGGAGCACGGACTGGCCTTTGCCGAAGCCCACGTCATTGAGAAAGGACATGGTTACCAAACCTAGCTCTCATTGTCATTTTTTGACTTTGGAATGCAGGAGGTCCAGCACGAAACCATGTTGGCTCTGATGGCAATGGTGTGCACTGCCCACAGTGCCCAAGCGCCGAGGGACGGCCCTTGGTTGCCTTGCAAATCAGCTGGTCCCATGGTAGCAGAACAAATTAAGTCGTTCGATCAATTTCGGTGGAGCTCCCGGCTGTTTGTTTGGCAACGAAAATCGTAAGATGCAACAACGCGAGTGGTTGGACGGTGCCACCAAGAGGAAACTGCGAGGAGAGGGAAATCCTAGCATAGCTCACGGTAATAAGTATGATAGAGAAAACACTAGGAAGATTTTTTCCATGCATTTTTTTTTTTTGGGGGTTAGGATTTAATGTTCTTATTATGTCCAATGTTTATTTTTCTTGTTTTAATTGCAAAAAATAAAAAATAAAAATTTGGGCATGTTAAGCCTTTGTTTTGGTAGGGCGGAAAAAGGATGATGAAGGATATTGGAGGAGAGATTTTAAATAGGAAAATAAAATCTTTGAGGTGTTTTGATAGGGAGAAATTGGGAATGGAAAAGGGAAATTCATCAGCCCACCAGTTTGTAATCCTTCTAATTTGGGAAGAAAGTGAAAGGAAAGATTTGACAAAAACAAATGTGGGTAAAATTACTATTTTGATCTTAATATATCATCATCTTCTGAATCATTTAAGGTTATAATTATAAAATATATTAGATTATATATTTTCTTTCATGTTTTTTTTCCTCTCTTCAACCAAACAATATGATTACATTTCATTTTTATCACCTAAAGATTTTACTCTTCATTCCTTTGTATTTTTCATTACTCTTGGTAAACATAGCATAAAAGATTTCATGACACGGCACCATCACAACACTAGGATATTAGGAACACGATACACGAATAAATAGACGAGACACTATTAGTAAATGAGCAGACAACATTGATGGGCTTAACTTAAACAAGTGGCCGGCACAACCAACAGCGGAATCAGTCTATTAAGTCCGAAAAAATGTAAACCAAATGATAGTTTTTAGGATGACTTATATATGGATAATCAATTTTTAATAGGATAAAAAAGAAAAACATAAAGTTCTAAAAAGTAAAATTGAAAAAAAAAAAAATTAACTAGTGATGGAAGCTTCGAGTAAGTCATGGATGACTCTGTCGTTGGGCAGAACACAATCCATTTGTCTATCTCTAGGATAATTTGCTGGAACAATATTAAGTTTGTGTTTGATTCGTCGATTGGAGATGAAATTTTTAAGTTGAAGTTATTAATTTTTTAAAAATTAGTTATAAATTTTATTGACTTTTTAAAAAATAAAAATAAAAAATAAAATAAAAAAATACAGTAAAATTATTTTTAAACTTAAATACTAAACAAAACCTAAAATTAAAGACTCCCTGTAAGTAATTACTCAATCGGGCATGAAAAGAACAGTGGTCTTTAATGGTTGACCATTCATGTTTTCACGAAATTAATTGGAGATTTGTTTAAGGACGAAAAAAAATAAATAAATAAATTTCAAGATTCTTATCACATGGAGACACAGAACAATTGTGGAAGATTTGGACTATAGCGGTATACACCGTTCCAAAACTCACATGGGCGAAGAATAATAGTGTTATTAACGCGGGGTCCACTTTTGAAATTATGAATTTGAATGCGGGACTATATTAATATCGTGGATGGCGGTATTCAGAATCAGTATTTTCAAGAATCCGATGCTACAAGATTTTTGGTAAATGAGTTTAGTTTAAGATTTTTAAGTTTCAATAATAATTTTTCAGAAAAGATAAAAAATTTTTCAGAAAAAGATAAAAACTATGATGAAAAAAGTACAATTTAGTTTAAATAGGACTTTAAAACAAACAAGTACTTAGGACCCGTTTGGTTCTCTCACTCAATTCAAATTAAACTGTACTTTTTTCATCATGTTTTTTGTCTTTTCTGAAAAAGTTTTTTATCTTTTCTGAAAAAGTCAACAAAAATTACTATTTAAACTTAAAAATCTCAACTCAACTCAAACTCAACTTATACACCAAACACCCCCTTAGATTATTTTTTTCTCATTTATGACTCTATTTATATCTTTTCAATAACTTTAAAATATATATAATTAATATAATTTTTTAAATAATTATACAATAATATTATTATATATATATTTTTTAATTAACGTGTAAAAAAAATAAATATAAGTGTTAAAATCGATATTGCATTGATCAAAGTGGTGTTTGGCATTTGAATTTAACTTAAATTAAATTATAGTTTTTTTTAATCTTTTTCTGAAATTTTTTTTTTATCTAAATCAACAAAAATTACTATTTAAACTTAACTCATTCACCAAACATCTTCAAGTCTACAACAAGCGAGGCGGCTGCTGTAGCCTTGCTAGCCAACCAATGATATGGAACAATCTGACTAAGTCAAACATAGTGGTATAACGTACATGAGGTGTGCCACATGGCAGATAGTGAGGGCTGTGGCACAGGGAATTATTTTCTTTTTTTCTTTTTAAATAAAAAAAAATTGGTGATGTACTCACACATTCTTCCGATACCTTTCAAAAAGTCTACAGTAATTAACAATCCTCAGACTTAACATGGGAGGCAAGAGCCGTTAAAAAAGAAATTCTAATTAAAACTTTCCCACTACCATACCGCTGAATTATTTTCTAGTAAGTAGACAACTTTCTAAGTTTGGTCATTTTTGCCATGCATGTTTTAAAATGTAAAATTCTATCACAATTATATAAAAGATAGAAAAAAAAAATACAAAAATAATTGTATATATAGTTTTATGGTAATTTAACACATTAGTCTCCTCAAAAATCTAAAATTTGAATATTTCTATTTCTAATTTCCAAAATTAATAAATAAACAAACGCGAGTTAAAAATAGAGATTTACCAATAGGTTTTTTTTTTTTTTTTTTTTTCATATTCTATTATAAAATCATCAATTTTTAACTTTTAGTACAATAATGTTCTCGAAAATTTTGCTAAATGTTTATTCTGAACGCTTTCTTTCTTTTGAGCAACTGTCCCCTTTTTTTTTTTTTTTTTTTCGCTGATATCTATTAGTTTTATGTAACGTAGTTTTATGAAACCTATAATTTTTTATGTAGCTTTTTGAAAGCAGGAACAAACTGTTAGCCATTTATGCATACTCTTTTTCATTGTCTTCAATTGCAGTTCAAAATATAGATATATATATATATACATATATATATCACACAAACCAAATAGTAAAATAATATAAGCTTATGAGCTGAGATATGCAAGAATTAAAATTACCAGGTTTTACTATATTTTTTCCTTTTCTAGTTGGACTTGAAATTTTATTATTATTTTCAACAGAGGAGATGAGTTTTCTATAGTAAGGTATCTTTATCGGTACTGAATGAAGAAATCTTTTTTTTTTTTTTAAACTGGGGTAATGTGATAAGTATTAAAGATTGATAGTTTATTTGATGAAGACATAGTGACATATATTAGGATTTTTTTAATTTTTATTTTCTTGTAAATTAGACACAAACAACACATTTAACTATTAAACAACTTAGAACAATAATTGAGCACAACTAAATTTCAAAAGTAAAAGTTAAAAACTTCAAAAGTAGCTTGAGATATGATAACTTGCATTCACACTTACACAATGTAGCTCGTTTTTTTTTAAGTAGTGCATGTTTTTAAATGTTAAATCTAAATTAAAAACACATCAAAACAAATATACATATATATATATATATATATATTTAAGATCAATAAATTTTTTAAACAAATATGACATTTCAAAAGAAAACTCTATCTTTAGATTTCAGAAGAAGAAATACCGATTTGTTCATCATTCTTGTTTTCTTTTCATTTCTTTGCTTGGAAGAGCTATTGATGATTTCAAGGGACCTCTCAATGAAAATCTAAAGCAAATCTAGCTAGCTGTTCCTGAAAAATGTTGGCTTGAAACCTTAAAAAAAAAAAAAAAAACAAAACAAAAACAAAAGCAAAAGTATTAAAAAAAAATCCAATTAAAAAATTGAATGACAATCATCGAATGGAATCAAGCTGGCTCATGGTTTGTCCCTCATGTCGTGACAATGAATAAACGTTCCAAATTAGACAACAAACGTTTATATTCCTTTCTTTGCTTTGACTTTCTCTCCCTCCAACCAGTGTCATATAAACTTTGGCTTCCTTTTAATTTTAACCTTCAAAAAATAATAAATTCTCATATTGTCCTCGATGTCTTAAAATATCAAACTCAGAATGTGAGCTTATGAAATGTTTCGTTATTGGTATTTTTGTGACAAAAAATGTATAAAAAAAAAAAAAAAAGAAAAAAAGAAAAAAGAAAAAAGAAAAAAGAAAAGAAAAGAAAATCGGTAGAAGGAAGCACAAGTAAAGGATAACCTTAGTAAAATGAATATTAGGTGGTTGATTGGGCGAGTAAATCAAACCGAATCTATGTTACTCAACTGATTCAACATATGAAAACCATAATTCTATATCAGTTAGGTAACATGGATATAGTTCAATTCATTTATCCAATCAACCATCTAATACTCATATTACTATATTATCCTACACTCACTCATCACGTGGGCTTCACGTGGGCTTCACGTGGTTCATTCCGTCATTTTTTTTAAAATGTTTTTATCATAGAGGGACTATTAATCAACTGTTTGGTAAGCTCAGGTGTTAGTGGTATATACTTTTAGGGTCCGTTTGGTATGTTAGTTTGAGTTGAAATATTTTAGTTGTAATAGTAAATTTTTTTGAATTTTCAGAAAAGACAAAAAAATTTTTGGGAAAAAAGCAAAAACTTTTTGAGAAAAAGATAAAAAAAAGTTTGAGTTGAATTGAGTTGAACTATGATACCAAACGGGACCTTAATTATAGGGGGATAAAATAGGACAACGTATTATTTATTCCGATAATAACTAAGAATGAGCACATCTGATCTGTCCTCCAACTCCGACAACGTTTTCTGTTGTGTGGGCCCTAAGTAGTTCTTGCACGCCAAAGGTGTGCTGGCCTCCAGGCTAACACAACCATTGGAAACCGAAAAAAAAAAAAAGAAAAAAAAGAAAAAGAAAATAATCCCAACGGCTCTCCTATATGCGTTGGCTACAGATAAGTGACCGTTGGCGGGGTCCACTCAATTTCACTCTTCTCTATGAAATTTTCAAAAAATATATAACCGTTGCATTGTGTTTCTCTCAAACCAAACAAGCAAACCACATAAGAAGAGCATCTCTTTCGCTCTCTGTTTTCTCTCAGCAAAGCCCATTTTCTCACTTGGTTTTCTCTTTTGTATGCCCCTTGAAAAATTTCCGGGAAAATGACTGTCGAGGTTGTCAAGGCTGAGGAGACCCAGGTGGGAGAGGTTTTTGTTCATGAAGAGGAGACGAAGAAGGATGTGAAGGAAGCTGAATCCAAACCCAGAACTGTTGAGAAGAGCTCTTCTTATAAGGAAGAGAGTAACTTTCTCTCTGATCTGAAAGAGTTTGAGAGGAAGGCTTTGAATGAGCTCAAATCGAAGCTTGAAGAAGCCATTCTCGGAAACAATCTTTACAAAAAGGAGGAGCCGAAGAAGACTGAAGAGGAGAAGGCGAAATCCGAAGAAGCCGAAAAAGAAGAGAAAAAAGAAGAAGAAGAAGAAGCTGAGAAATGTGATGATCAGGAAGCAAAACCAGAAGAAGGTGATAATGGAAAGGAAGAAAAAGAAGAAGAGAAAGAGGAGAAACCCGATGAAGAGAAGACCGAAGAGAAAATCGAAGAAGAAGTCGTCCACGATAAGGACATTTCCCTTTGGGGAATTCCCCTTTTGCCAAGCAAAGGCTCGGAAGGCACCGAAGTGGTCCTCTTGAAGTTCTTGAGGGCTAGAGAGTTCAAGGTAAACGACGCCTTCGAGATGCTTAAGAAGACCCTTCAATGGAGGAAGGATTCGAAGATCGATTCGATCTTGGACGAGGAGTTGTGGACCGACTTGAGCTCGGCGGCCTACATCAATGGCGTCGATCGCGAGGGACACCCCGTGTGCTACAATGTTTTCAGCGTGTTCGAGAACGAAGAGCTTTACCAGAAGACTTTCGGGACAGAGGAGAAGAGGACACATTTCTTGAGATGGAGGTGCCAGCTGATGGAGAAGAGCATTCAGAAGCTTGATTTGAAACCGAGCGGCGTGTCGTCTTTGCTTCAAGTCAATGACCTTAAAAACTCGCCGGGGCCTTCCAAGAAGGAGCTCCGAATCGCCACCAAGCAAGCTGTCGGGCTTTTGCAGGACAATTACCCTGAGTTGGTCGCTAAGAATGTGAGTTTCCCCTTTAACTTCTCGTTAGAAAAATACTCAAAAGCATTCACAAATTGTGTTTTGATGCATATTCTCTTTTACCGAACAGATATTCATAAACGTTCCTTTCTGGTACTACGCTTTGAATGCCCTTTTGTCACCTTTCCTGACTCAAAGAACCAAGAGCAAATTAGTCGTTGCGCGGCCGGCAAAAGTCACCGAAACCCTTCTTAAGTAAGTAGTATACTATCTCATGTGATTTCGTTAAAATGATACATTTTACTTTAAAGAAAAATAAACAATAAAAAATCCTTGCATTACAGGTACATTCCGGCCGAGGAAATCCCCGTGCAATACGGTGGCTTCAAGAGGGAGAATGACTTCGACTTCTATGGAGATGATTCTGCTGTTTCTGAACTATTTGTCAAAGCTGGAACTTCTGAAACCATTGAGATACCCGCACCCGAGGTACTTTTTTCGGCCTTTTTTGTTAACACCCCCCCAATGTGTTCCATCAAGATTACAGAGACAACACTCCATGGATCGATATATTTCATGTCAACACCCGCTTAGTTTTCAGAAAGATAATTGTCTATTAGCCAAAGCAAAATTTGACGGAAAAGAGCAATTCGACCGTTAATCTTTAGGACCTAAAAATGACATTAACAAAGCTTAAAAGATTAATGCAATAAGTAGATCGACGGCTTAGATTGTTTTGGTTTTTTGGTCGTTTCATATCGAAAATTAACAAAGTTAAGGTGAGGAGGTGTTGATGTGAAATGTTTCGATAACACGGGGAGTAGTGTTAGTATAGTACTATTTGCAATGGAACAAAAACATTTCTGATCATTTTGAATTATTGTCCTTTCGGCTTGAGCTCGAAAAAAAATTGATTGTTGTAACGCGATTTTGATAACAGGCTGATGCCACATTGGTGTGGGACCTGACTGTTTTGGGCTGGGAAGTAAACTACAAGGAGGAGTTTGTTCCGAACGATGAGGGATCTTATACCATCATTGTTCAGAAGGCCAAGAAAATGGGATCGAACCAAGGACCTCTTCGCAACACTTTTAGGAGCAACGAGCCCGGAAAGGTTGTCCTAACAATCGAGAACACCTCAAGCAAGAAGAAGAAGGTTCTGTACCGGCACAAGACCAAGAAGCAGTGCCCTTCCTTCTAAGAAGTTAAATATTGCAGTTGAAAAAACAGTAATTAAAAATGGTCGGATTTTCTTTGTTTTTCACAGTCTTTAAGGCTGGTACAGCAACTTGAGTGAGGATAGTTTGTTCATTCTTTTGCAGGATTAATGCAATCCTGTATTTTTTTTTTTTTTTACTCTTATTTTGTTCTAGATTTGAATATCTTGATTTCATTTAACATGTTGCATACTCGTGAGAGTGAAAAGATTTGTTTATTTCTGTTTGAATTATATATATATATATAGTGTTTCAATTGTTTCCTTTGTGCTTCATTATGCTTTGCTTGGCATTACGAGGGCATCTTTCTTTGGTCATTTTTCTCTATTCATGACACTTTTTCCTCCAACATATTTCCCATCCAGCCAATTAATTGTTTTATTTGGCAAAAGAATATCTGATGGAAATCCAGATCAAAAAACATTTCAGCCACTGTCTAGTTTCCAAACTTGGTAGATAGTGTTCATGCGAGCAGATCTTGTTTTCCTACAACAAAAATCAATTTCAATGGTGAAATTTTTTGTCTCGGAAAGATGCCAAAATTTGTCTTTAAAACCTCCAGAGATCAAAAAATTTATTTTGTCGTAACTCATCTAAAAGATGGTATTTATATGAATCAAAGACTTATTGCAAATATGTTTCTAAAAGTCTAGTTTACAGAGGCAAAATTTTGTCCATAAAGTGATGCTTTTTCGCCTAAAATAGCCACATATATTTTGGACGAAAATTTGATCATTTGGATGAAACATTAGTCTCCGAAGTGCTTTCAAAAAAAAAAAAAAAAAAAATCTCATCAAATAACTATTATTTTTGTCTCCAATTTCTTGTTTGAGACACAAAATGTAATCATATTCAACATAAATTTGTTAAGTTATTGAATCTTAAGAATTTTTTTTTTCTCTAAAATATTTATTTTCAAATAGATTTCTTAAGTTATTTTTAGAGACGAAATTTTGTCTCCAAATATGATCTTTTATATACTTACATTACTATTTAGTTTCATCTAAACATACATAAAAAGACATAAAGACAATCATGTCAAACAAAAAAAAGTAAACAATCATGTCAAACATAAAGACATAAAGACAGTGCAACCTAATATAAGAACACCAAAAGATATAGAAAACAATGCAACCTAGTAAAAATTTTTCAAAAAAAAAAATTAATTAATTAATTAATAAAATAACAAGGTCCTGAATTTGTTAGTAGTAGGAGCTACTCCTAAAATATACTGGATGGAGGTGGCTAATTTCGTTGAGTATACTCGGCAACAATCTTCGTAATCATCTCTCGTTGTTTGGAATCAAGTGCATGTTTTTTTTATGTTCAACACCTGCTGTCATAGGATATGGGTATGAGGACGGGTAACAGGTTAAGATTATGTTAAACCTCTAAGAGGGTGCAGAGAGGGGTGCGGAAAACTCGTCCCTACGCACAGCCACATTCGTGTCGCTTATATCCACCCTTATAAAAGTATACGTTATAAATATTAATTATTTTTGGTCAATTTCTTGCTATGAAGCATTTGTATAAAGATAGCAATATACATAGTACATGTTGAATAAGCAATTAATAACTTTTATCATTGAGAAATACCAACCGTCCGGAGATAAATTTCCTTGCGTGGGTTGGCTAAAACTTACCCAAATTGGATTTAACTCCTATTAAAGGGCTCAAAGCTATCCGATTCCGAAGATTGTATATCGAAAATGACATCTAGTCAACTGTTCTCTCGTAGAACAAATTCCCCACACATTGGAAGGTTCAAGAAGATGCTAGTTCAATCATGGTCTTTTCATATCATCTCAAACGATAATGATACGCATATAAAAAAAGCCTCTAATAATTATCCTTTTTTTTTTTTCAAATCCGGTGATAGTCTTATCATTTTTTATTTTTTGATTATATATATATATATATATATATATATATATAACACCAAGCCGTTACTCTAGAGGTGGTATTGGAACAATACTTGAAAGGCCTAAGAGGGGTATATTTCTTTATCCCCTGGACAAAGAAGTTGTCCTCTAGAAAGGTGAAGAAACCTATGAAAGGGCTAATTTTCCTCTAAAATGGCCAAAAAAAAAAAAAAAAAATCATCTGGAAGAGCGAAGAATACTTCGAACAAGAGAATTACATGATGGTCTACGGATTCTAATAGTTGATTTTTGGGGATCTGAATCTTCTAAAACGATATGTTATTTTCCTCGGATCTTTTGGGCTCAAAAGATGGGTTAGAGTTCTTGGGTTATCGAAAGAGATATGTTCATTTTTCCTTAGGTTATCTGAACCTCTAAGGGTAAAAATGGATCCTTTTGGATAAGAATATGAGATTTGAATTACTAAAGATAAATGGTTTGTTTTTAGTATTATTTCTCCATCAATCATTCGTTTATGATCAAATTAACACCATAAGAAAATTATATAGATAACCACTTTTTTTTTTTTTTTATCTATTGATCAACATGATATAAATTCTCTATTATTGACCAACATGATACAAATTGTAGTTAATTTTAGTATAATTTCGTCTCATATTAATTTAGTATTAATTTTTTGTGTCATGTTGATGAAATGATATTTAAATTTATATCATTCAATTGCTTTCCTCAATTACCATTGATACCCTCAAGTGGAACCAATGTTGATTTGGGCCAATAAATGAATGGGGCTATCGATCTTCTCATGACCACCAAACCACGATCTAGAGGGTTCTCCCAAGCATAGTTTGGGTCCACAAATAGGATCGACCAAAAGAAGTGCACAGGATCATGAAAAAGGCCTTGCTAAAAAACATACATCAATAAAAGGGGCGAGAGAAATATGCCACAAACCTCTAGAAATAAAAATAAATAGCAAAAAATATTTTGGACAATAATAAATAGCATGTGTATTTTAAATAGTTTATTTACGAAGCATATCCACAATAAAAATTATGTTAAAAATATTATTTTAAATGAAAGATTTGTGGAAAATATCATGTTAATGACAAATAATTTATTTACGAAACATATATATATTATTTTAAAAAAATTTCCAAACTAAATAATTTATCATAAATATATTATTTATTTTAAACATTTATAAAATATGTTAAATAAATAATTTATCATAAATATATTATTTATTTTAAACATTTATAAAATATGTTATTTACTTTAAACATTTTTTAAGTGACATCAAAATTAATTTAGGATGGTATACAACAGAGTCATACATTTTGTCAATTCAAGCAGGTTAGTCCATTTTTAGGACACATCTAGTGTCTCAAGTCCACATAAGTTTGCCATAAGTGTCTAAATCACAGTGATCACTTAAAAAACTGTCTACTATTTAATTTTACCATAAAACTATCTAAAATCACATTCAAGCAGACAGATTTTAATATTCGGTTCTTACACACTTCATGTAATTGGTTTTAGAAAGAGATAAACATATGAAAAAGAGTTGTTGCTTATATAGGGAAGAAAGGGACAAAAAAAAAAGAAAAAAAAAGAAAAAGAAAAGATGGTTGAGTTTGATTTAAAATATCATATTTAAAACTTCACAGTATGATCATGCATTTGGTCGCTACTTATAGAGCTAATTTAGAAGAATTTTAGACCCGGAGTTTTACGTTGGAATTTTTAGAGTTGAGATGAAATTTGGAAATATGACTTTAGCATAAAAAATTTTGGAAAAAAAACAAAGTTAGTATGAAGTTTTGTGTTTAGTGAAAGAATCATTGGAAAAAATATATATATTTTGAAATGTATTTTGTTGATTTTTTTGTAAAATAAATAAATAAAATTGTGCAATTAATAGTAAATTTTTAGAAAAGACTTATAAATTTTTGAAAAAGACTTGTGAAAATCCAAAAATCTCCCAAACGTCAATTTGCAAAAGTATCCTTACATAGGGCCATAATTTTTTGGCTAATATTCGGGAGGGGAAGGAGGAGAAGAGAGAAACTATGAAAAAGAATTGTCAAGTTTGGTGTGGTGGAAAGAGTGAAAATGTGAGCAAAGAGGAAGAGTGCGCGTACAGTGACAAGTCCATGTCCTTTTTTATCGAGTTCTTGTTTATAGTAAAAAATTAGAAAAAAAAAAAAAATCAATTAATCAGTACTGTTTGATTAAACTGTTAAATTTTTTACTTGATTTGGTTTAGGAATTTGAAACTACGACCCATATTATAACATATATGATTAATATTAACAGCTAAAATCCAATTCCATGGAGGAAATTATTTTTTATATCCCATCACCGAGTCAACGACAAAGTCTTCTTAGACAAAATCTTCTTAGATGGGAATCGTGATAATTATAAGTTTATTTGATGTTATAATTCAAATCTTACAATTATAATTTTATTTTATTTTATTCTCAGTTTTATTATTTACATAATTTTGTAATTCAAATTTTAAAGATTTATAATTTTTACATAGACAAATTTAAATGAGATTTTTTTAATAAATTATATAAAATTTTAAAATCAATATAATAAACTCTATATTGATATTTTTTCCGAACATCTTTTAAATTTTTAAATTTTTAAATTTTAATAATTTAAATATCTTGGTAATATATAATCAAATTAAATTTAAATTTTATGTACGTATATTTCGTGTCCAAAATGGTCCACGTCAGAATGATTTTTGGTGAATACAATACACCTCAAATTTCACGTCACCAACTCACCATCACAACAGAGCTGCCTTTAATTGTTGCCCCATCACAATGTACGAATGATATGGCTCTGCAAGTGGAACGATAAATACATTGTGATGGGGCATCTCAAACGGAATCAAGTTTCCTTCGGGTTTGTTGACTCCGTTTGATTCAATCGTTCGAAAGGAAATATTTAAATATAAATATTTAAATAAAAATAGTATTTGAATATTGATTATTTGAACAAAATATTTATTCAAACATCTGTTTGAATAAATATTTTAAACGGTGCTAATAAATTTTATGAAACCTCAAAATATGCATGAAAAAGTTTATTAGGATACATGAATGATTCATCTTTTCGCTTTGAATGCATAAAAGAGTCATCTCAAGTGGAATTGAAACAAAAACGTTACGTGGTTTTGAAATTTAAATAAAACAAATAAAAAAAATTTTAATTTAAACTGACCAAAAAGTTATTGTTATATATACAGTATAAGCTCAACAATTAACACGTCATAAATTAATAACCTCGACTATATTTTTGGCTGGTCGAGACTTGCAATCAATGTGAGAAATTAATAATTTGCTATAAAATAATACATTTCTTGAAAAAAAAAAAAAAAAAAATCTCATATAGATCCCACTTGATTTATAAATTAATAATCCCCTTATACATATAAAGTAAATATATACATGACTCAATTAGGAGGCCTTTGTAAAATAAGACTCCAATGTTACTCTTCGTTTCTTTTTCTCTCTCGTTTTTTTTTTTTTTTTTTTTTTTCAGCTGCTAAAGGACTCCAATGTTGCTTCTTTCCTCTTGAAATTGAAATTGAAATTGATGTCTCCTTGGACATCATCTATAACTTTTCTTAGTGCATTGAGAAGGTCTAGAGCAGAGTTCTCGTATTGCAAGAGAAAGTTAAGCAATGTTATTATTGCTTAATTTGAGTGCATCTTTGGGCAAGACAGGCTCCAGTACAGAATATGGTCTTCAACTTCATATTTTCTGTCATGACGTTCTCAATAATTTGCTCGCCACTTAACAACTCTGAAGTTGTTTCGTAATTGTTTTGTTAAACAAATACATAAAATAATGATAATTCGTAATTCGATAAGTAGGTAATGTTGGTATTATCGCGATATATATAATTAACTTTGATAAGTGCTTAATTCTTCATTATTTCTTATCAATTCTCCTATGTTTCTTTGTTGGTTTCTTGAGCTTTTTGAGTGTTTATTAGTGTTTGTGTGTTTTGTAAATGTTTTGGATGATAAAGAGTGAAAAGAGGATGAAAATGTGATAGTTGTCCAGTAAACAAGCGCCGTAGACATGAAGATGGGTGTCGCAGCACCACTGAGACAAAAAGCAGGCCGGGGACCCGAGACTCGGGTGCCTTAGTGTTGGACATGGCGCCTAGTGCTGGCTTTAACCACCACCATAAGTTTGTAGCACCGCAGCGATGTGATTTGAGGAATGCGGCGCCTGTGTGACTTTCCCAAAATCAACAAGACGTGATTTTCCAATTGTGCCTCTATTTGCAAGCATATAAATAGTCCTTTTAGGATTTATTTGAGGTGTCGTTGACCACCCTTTTAGTAGCCGTTTGGGAGAATAAGAATAAGAAAATGAGAAGATTCCATTGGTGGCTCAAGAAGCACTACTAGAAAAGAGGGATTACACGACAGGTTTTAACCGTCGTGTAAAGTTTTCACGACGGTTCCTTAACCGTCGTGTAATCCAGCGTCGTGAAAGATAACACGACGGTTTTAATACCGTCGTCGTATCTAAGTTTTACACGACGGTTTTGTAACAGTCGTGTAATCCCGGTAAACAGTTATGTGGTGGAGCAAAAAAACGAACATTACACGACGGTTTCGGAAGGAACCGTCGTGTAATTTATAAGATTACACGACGGTTCCGGAAGAAACCGTCGTTTAATCTCCAAACACGGGAGATTACACGACGGTTCCTCCTGGAACCGTCGTGTAATCTCCTGTGATTACACGACGGTTCCGGGAGGAACCGTCGTGTAATCTTTATGCACGACGGTACATAATACCGTCGTGTAATTTATTATTTAAAAAAAAAAAAGGGCGCCTGACGCCCCACACGAATTAGGCCAAAAAAAAAAACACTAGAAAAAAAATCATGAGTGCAAAACGCTGTCATAGGACAAAAATAACACTGGAAAAATTCACGTGTATGCTTTTATACATATATAATAGTGATTGCTTCTATATTATTCCTCCAAAAACTCAAGTTGACATTTCATCGAGCATATTGTGGGCGGGAAAAATTCATGTGTATGTAAAGTGTAAAAACCATTCACAAACCATTAATCTACAAAGAGCATCATTATGAACTTAAACACCCATGCTAAAAAATGGATCTTTAGTGACAAACAACAAGACAAAATCCCAAATTTATTTTAAGTTGTATATGAAGTTACCTTGATTTTCTTTGAAGATGAATAGACACTCCAACACCAATAGATTGGCTACGGCGACGGTGACGCCAACGACGGAGTTGGCGGCGGCTTGGAGGAGGAAGTGGGTACTTGAGAAATTTAGAGAGTGTGAAGAGAAATGAGAAGGTATGTGGAGAGAAAAGGTGAGGAAGTTGTATTTAAGTAATGGGTTTGCGCGCGTATTTCGAAAAACGAAATTTAAAAATTTTCAAAATTTTTTCAATATTACACGACGGTCCATAGTGGACCGTCGTGTAATCCCCCAAATTCGGGGAGATTACACGACGGGCCCTTCGTGGCCCGTCATGTAATCCCCTGGGATTACACGACGGTTCTTTGGAACCGTAGTGTAAAGTCCGACTTTACACGACGGTTCTTTGGAACCGTAGTGTAAAGTGGCTCCGCGAGTGCACTTTACACAACGGTTCTTTGGAACCGTAGTGTAAAGTCGGACTTTACACGACGATTTTTTGGAACCGTAGTGTAAAGTGGCTCCGCGAGGCACTTTACACGACGGTTCTTTGGAACCGTAGTGTAAAGTCAGACTTTACACGACGGTTCTTTGGAACCGTTGTGTAAAGTGGCTCCGCGAGGCACTTTACACGACGGTTCTTTGGAACCGTAGTGTAAAGTGACTCCGCGAGGCACTTTACACGACGGTTCTTTTGGAACCGTAGTGTAAAGTGACTCTGCGAGGCACTTTACACGACGGTTCTTTTGGAACCGTAGTGTAAAGTCGGACTTTACACGACGGTTCTTTGGAACCGTAGTGTAAAGTGGCTCCGCGAGGCACTTTACACGACGGTTATTTGGAACCGTAGTGTAAAGTCGGACTTTACACGACGGTTCTTTGGAACCGTCGTGTAAAGTGCCTCACGGAGCATTTTACACGACGGTTCCAAAGAACCGTCGTGTAAAGTCCGACTTTACACGACGGTTTCAAAGAACCGTCGTGTAATCTCCGTCGTGTAATGTATTTTTTGTAGTAGTGAAGATCATTTGCAAAGAAATTTCTTTCACCATATTCTTCTTCCAAACATTATTGTCTTCATCTTCCAAGTTGTTAGTTTTATGTTTTCCATTTCATTATGTTTAATTAGTTTTCTTTTTGGTTAAGGGTGATTTCAAAGCTCTGACATGATTTGTGACTGAATAGTTAGATATTATCTGTCATCTTTCCAATTGAAATTGTTTATGTTCTTCAAAATTTATAGTTTAAGATTGTTTTCTTATTTATTTGGGTGTGCAACCAAGTGGGCATGAGAATTACCTATTGCTAGTTTAGAATATTTGGTCCGTAATTGTCTTGTTATTCTAATCAATAGTAGTGAATTGCAATAAATGATTATGGTCAAGTTTTCGTTTGATTACTTTGTGGAATATAACTCAAGATAAGTGAGCCGAATTTGTGCATTTGTTTGCTAGATCAATCCTTATCTTATTTATCTTAATGCTTCCGTTGAATTAAATTTAGAAAGTTGGTCTAGGTTGTTTAATGGAAAATGATTGTGAAAAGCTTATTTTGTTTAATGACAAAGTAAGTTAGACTGGGGTAATTGAGCATGAAATTATCTACGATTTGTGGTTTCAATTGAAAGTTAATGATAATTCTAATTTTAAATAATAATTTCATGTCTAAAGATGGAGAATGATTCCTTAACCAATTTTTCTTCACATTCATAGATCTTTATTAATATTGAGTTTTGCAATCTCTTATTTTCTTTTATTTAGTTTGCAAACCAAAACCCCCTTTTCGATTTATTGTGAAAATTGTTTAGTGTGTTTTAGGGTTTCATGTTAATAACTTATTAATTAGACCATTCATGGGACATTAAAGTGTGCTTTAGTCTTTAGTTTTTTAGGTTTTAGTCTAATAAAGGTATTGATATTTTCACCATATAATTTCAGTATTTTCATTATAATAATAGAGGTGGTTCTCTCACCGTTTGAGTTTATTTTGATTCACTAGATTTAAGTCTTAGTGAGTTAGAAGTTCTATTAGCTATAAGTCTTAGTGGAGATGTGTGTGACATTAGTGCTACATGTTACATGCTTTCGATGGATCGAAAGCTTCCATCAATTGCAGTGGTTTTAAAATTAGAGCCTTATGCGTACTCAAATTAATTTGTCAATGAATATTCATGATATCAGATTTCGTCTTGTATCATTTTCTCTATACTTTATTAAATTTTATGGATAAAACCAATTTTTATTGAGTATTTTGTATTGTACATCTCAAAATCATCCGTATATTATATTTGACGTTTATAAAATTTTTTAATTGAATGAATTTTATATTAAAAAAAAATCAAAAGAAAAAATAAAAAAATAATAATTCTCTTTTTTATTTTCTTGAACAGCAATTATTTTAATAAATAAACATTTGCATAATACATATATATTATTTCACGTCCCCGTCATCGCAGACCTGCCCTTAATTATTGACTTCGAACTGCGTTTGGAACAATCATTACACATCAATGAACCATAAAACAAATCGCAATCACATGCGAGATTCCAACAAATTGTGGACCAAACCAGACTCTTCCACAGCAAGTGTTGGAATGCTCTGTTCGTTCCTGAAGAAATTCCCAGGATCAACTCTGCTCTTGATCTCCACCAACCTCTTGAAATTATGCTTGAAATACTTTATCCCGTACTCTCTTCCCTTCTCGTAGCTCGTTCTCGGATCATCATGGCCGTTGATTCCGAGGTCGTGATCTTTGTAATTGAAATACGATTCCCTCGGATTCTTCGACACAAACGGAGTCATGTAATGGTACAGCTTCCTCAACAATCCGATGTAGAAATTCTCCGCCTCCGTTCCCGGCTCGTCCCAATTCAGCACGTACTGGATTTTGGCCAAGTTTCCGCGGTGCGGGAACGGCGTGGCGGTCGCCGGAATCCGAGCCATTTTTCCGCCGTATGGATTAAACGCCAGCATTGGAAACTCCAACTCAATCAACCTTTGGAAAATCCTCCTCAGACCGTCCTTGGGAATGGGTTCTTTCAAGTAATCGGACTTTCTCTTAAGGTGAACGAGCTTTTTCGGCTTTCGTACGAGGAGATAATCGTCTGGTGTCCCGATTGGTATGTCGTCCCAGAAGAAAATGGACTTGACCCAGCTTGTAACAATGCAGTCTGATTTCTTCAGACCAAGTTCTGGAAAACTGTTGTACAACAAACCCATAAGTTTCTTAGAATCTCCAAGAAATAACCCAACAAAGGAAGCTCTTATGGTCTTCTCTGTTTGATCTTTTTTCTTCACAACGCCTAAATACATTCTAATGAAGAGGTCTTCGTCAAGCTTTGGCGCGACCTCTTGCCACCGGTAAACGACGTCGTCGGTTCCTTTCTGCTCCAGAGTCTTGTCGACTCGGAAAACGGTGACGGTTTCCGGGATCGGAACGAGATTTATCTTGTACGCCACAACGACGCAAAAGCTTGCTCCGCCGCCTCCTCGGATAGCCCAAAACAGATCCTCCCCCATGGAATTTCGGTCTAGTATCCGACCGCGAACATCGACAACCTGCGCATCAACGATGTTGTCGACCGAAAGGCCGTACTTTCTCATCATGTTGCCGTATCCGCCGCCACTCAAGTGTCCTCCGACGCCGACTGACGGACACACCCCGGCGGGGAATCCGTGAACTTTGCTCTTTCGGGAGATTTGGTAGTAGAGCTCGCCAAGAGTTGCGCCGGCCTGGACCCAGGCGGTCTCGGACGCCATGTCGATTTCAATGGCGCGGAGGTTTTGCATGTCGAGGAGGAGGAACGGGGTTTCGGAGACGTACGAGACGCCCTCGTAGTCGTGTCCGCCGCTGCGGATCTTCATGCGAAGGTTGTGCTTCTGGGCGGCGAGTACGGCGGCGCGGACGTGGGAGACATGCGTCGGGGTGATGATGAGGAGGGGTTTCGGGGTTTGCGGGGTGTCGAACCGGAGGTTTCGGATGTGGGATTGGAGGACGGAGAAGAATTCCAGGGTATCAGGGGTGTGGATTGCGGAAGGAGTGATTGGGTGAGAAGGGTCGGAGTAGTTCAGAAGTGAATACATGAAGGACTCGTGAAGTGAGTTTCCGGCCATGGTTTGGTGCTTGTTTTAGTGATAGAAATGTAAGTGAGTGACGACGAAACACATGGTCTCTTTGATTATTTAACATGGTTGGGGCGTGCGAACGTGTGGTTGATGGAATCTTTATGTGTTCATTCTTCTCCGAAGAAGTTTTAGCTAGGTTCGTCATTTTAGAAATTTCAATTATTATAAAGTCTAGTCTCTCTTTTAATAATTTGAGATGATATTTTTACTTATAGATATGAGACCGAAGTGGAGCGGGAGTAGAATATATGTATGAGAGCAGGTAGGTGGGTGAAAGATTAAACCCTCACTTAGCTGTGGCGTGAGAATGGGGAAGGCTCCCCGTACCTGTACCGTTTATATTCACTCTTATAAAATAATTTAATAATATAAAAAAACGTGAATTTTTAGGTCTCATTTGGTGAACAAATTCAAACTGTATTTTTTCATTTCAGTTTTTATTTTTTTCTGAAATTTTTTTTATTTTTTCTGAAAAGTCAACAAAAATTTTCATCTCAAACTGTACTTTTTCAACTCAAACTCATTTACCAAATGGACTCTTAGTAATTTAATGTTTTAGTTTGGTTTTTTAATATAAGTTATAAATTTCTAGAGTTTGAAATTATTTTTTAAAATTTCAGTTTCATTTTTAATTATATTTGTGATTATATTGATAAATTTTATGAAATTTTTATTGGAATTTTATTGTTTTTTAAAATTTTTTAATAAATAAATAAGTAAAATATGAGTGTATTCAACTTGATGAGGATTATTCATTTCTAGGCCATATTAAATTAGATAAATATAAAACAATATAAGACATAAAAAAGTGGCGAATATTATAGTGGAGAAAGTATACCCATTTCTGTCCATCTCATTGTCATTCTTAGGGAGTGTTTGGCGGATTCGTTTCACTCAAATGAAACTGTATTTTTTTTTGTCTTTCTCTGAAATTTTTTTTTTGTCTTTTTTGAAAATGTTTTTGTCTTTTCTGAAAAGTCAATAAAAATTACTATTGAAACTAAAATATTTCAACTCAAACTTACACACCAAACACCTCCTTATTTATAACCTCTTCTTAACAGTAGAAAGGGAAAAGTACAGAATTAGACCCATTTTTCCTTTACTAACTAAAAAAATTTACAATAATAAGGACCCCACTTTTCCTTGAATGTCGACCGCAAAAACTTGCAGTGTACTGTCAATGATGTGAGAAACCATTGAGTATAATTAAAGGTTAACTCGTACAGAATGGGATGGAAAGTCTTTTAATTCAAATTTTCAAAGAGAGACGTTTTGTGGAACGTCAAAAGAGTGGTAGCGTGGTTTCATTTGGATTGTTAAATTTGTTACTAAAAACCCCTAGCAGGTTGTTTTAACTGATTAAATAAAAACCCATGTCACCAAGGGAGAAATTTGCCAAAAATGATAATCTAAAAAAAAAAATGAAATTAGTAAATTAACATGAAATGATCGATTATATTATTCTTGATTATTCTGTGGTCATTTTACTAATTAAAATTTTTAGAAAATTATATAAAAAATAAAAAAGGGGTGATTGGGTCATTTACTAATTGGCTCGTCACCGGTTGCTTTATAAATTTGACCTTAAAATGGTCATTACATAACATAATTAATAACCTTCAATAAAAGAGTTGTACAATACCTCTATTTTTAAATGAAATTTTTTTGTATTCTTTAAAGTGTCCATTTGCAAAAGAAAATAAAATAAACAAAAACACCATATTATTCCTTACCAAAAAAAAAAAAACCCCCCATCTTATTTAAAAGCTTTATGAAATCCTAAATTTTGAGAAATCAAGTTTTAAATTACTATTGGACGGACATTCATATATAAGAGTTTAAGGTTTTGTTTGATAACAAAGTTTAACTCCAACTAAATTGTACTTTTTCATTTCAATTTTTATTTTTATTTTAAACGGTCAACAAAATTTATAATTACTTTTTAAAAGTCAATTCAACTCAAACTTAAAAATTTCATCTCAACTTAAACTCAACTCATTCATCAAACGGATCCTAAATAAAAAAAATAAAAAAAAATAAAAAAAAAAAACAACAACAACAACAAAATTCCAGTCTTTTGCATTTTCTATTGCCCTAAAATATATGAAATTTCAAAGAATTCGAGATGTACGGTACATAGAAGATCGTGCAAAGCGAGCAGACTGTTCATACTAGTTGGTATAGTTGGAACAGTCATCTTAGTCATTCTTAACAAAAATTTGAGAGACTTCTCTAGAATTGCTGACTGTACATGGTTGTTTGCTCGTACAACAGAGTAATAGATGCTTAATTTAAGATTTTCTATTCATGATTCCACTAAATTAAAGCTCTTTACTCATAACTCCGCATATAGAGTGTAATTGGATTGCTATTGTGGAACTATTATTATGGTAAACACTATTAAAATTCACAATTTAATTTCTCAATCAATTGAGATTAAAACAATTTACTTCGATTTGGCATTCTAATCATAACTCCAATATAGAACACGTGAGTTATTATTGTCAAACTATTATTATAATAGTACTTTTTAATTCAGAAGTCACATTTTAATCAACAGACATTTAATTAATATAGACTTGCTAATTAATAAGAAAATAACGTATACTTGATATTTATGAAATTTTAGATTATAAAGACCGTTATTTTTAAATGGAACAAACAATCCGTACAATCCGCTTAATCTATGTGGATAAACTACATAACAGTTCACACAATTTGTTTGATCTACTTGAGCGATCGAGGACACAATCTGCTTAGTGTGCTTGGTCTATAGTTTCCTAACAGTTGGTTTTTTGTTCGACACCCAAACTCTTCAACGATGATAGTAGCCATCACTAATACCTAATAACTTAGAAGTTTTATTTTCAAGAAATAGTTTATAAATAATACCCTAAATTCTCTTGAGAAGCTAAGTCAAGAACTTATGGTGTGTTTGGAATGCACACTCACTTGATATTATATTATAATAAAATGGAATATACTTTTGATTACTTAAATATTGTATTTCAACACAACTATATTTGAGCAATAGATATACTTGAAATACTATTTATTTATTTAATTTTTCTAATTACTTTTACCAATCAACACACACACGCACACACTCTCTATCTCGAATGCACATTAGAACAAGCATTATTTAAATCTGAACAATCCAACCACATATTTCATGTGAATACAATGATTAAAAAGGATATATATCCAAACGCATGTGAAATGCCTCAATTACATTACATTATAATTTTAAATGAATGCGTGATCCAAATGAATAATTAATTTCACATTGTATGTGTACGAATAATTAATAGGTGAGAACAGCCAAATCTGAAGGATTGGGATTCTATTACAAAAGAAAAGCACTTTGAAATAAGTGAAATGAATTTCGTTAACACAAAGTTCTGATGTTACGTGCCCTAATTTCAAATTCATGGATAAGTGGTGGAAAAGATTTGTCCTAATATTGTTGTAAACCACCATGTGATGATAAATATATTTGGCCTGATTTTCGAATATTTCTTGTAGAAGCTTTTCACTGGGGAAGGTCCGCTCATGCGGTGGCCTAGATTCCTTTAGGATCTTCCTTCCGGTAGTAGAGATGTTTATGGGGGAAAAAACCAAAAAAAAAAAAAAAACGATAAATGAATCACATGTTTTTTAAATAATTTTTTCTTTTTCTAAACTTTAGAGATGATTAAATAAAAAGTCAAATACCAAACTATTGACATGAAGCTAAAATAAAAGCTAACCATAATGTATGGTCCTCTTGTCCTGGTTTTATTTTTTTGCATAATTATAATCGTTTGGATGACTATTGTAGTATACGTGTATATTTACTCAAATGCATAGGTATTTGATTGATCAATACTTAGTGGAGTGAATGTATTTGAATGCCTTATTATTATTTTTTTTAGTATTTCAATGTTACTTTTAACAAAAAAAAAAAAAAAAAAAGAAAAAGAAAAAGAAAAAGAAAAAAGAAATCTAAACACAAATTTAATTTAAGACACAATCATATTCTCCATTTAAATACCAATATTTAATTTGAATAAATATTTAAATGCAATTTATAAACTAAACGGGTTATCATTAGCATTGTGGCACCATTGTTTTTAGTATTTAGTTTTTTCTTTTTTCTTTTTTGACAATAAGGGTCTTATAGATACCATTTCATTAAAAAAATAAAAAAGATACAAGATTTAAAATTTTAAATTAAAGATTCTGAATCCCTACATCTCACGTTGAATTAGCCCCACTGGGGCTATAATCAATTAATTCATATAAGATATACTTATTTGTACATACACTCCCTGAACTTTTTGAATTTGACAATTTAGTCTTCAATTTTTTTTCTTGGCAATCAGCCCCCTAAATTTATAATTTTTGGTCCTTTTTGTTCAAATATATAAAATTCAAATGGTTTTTTTTACATATAACTTGTAAATTATAGTCCAACAAGAGCATAGTTGATCATTTTTGCTTAAATTCAATATAATTTCTTTTAAAAAATTGAACCTTAATTCAATTATGCTTATATTTAAACCTAAACTTTTAAAAAAATTTATATTGGAATTAAACAAAAATAATCAATATTGTCCTTTTTGAGCTATAATGCGTAAGTATTGTGTAAAAAATTATTTTAATTTTAATAAATTTAAGAAAAAAAGACTGAATTATCAAAACTTAGAAATTTAAGGGGTTGACTGTCATGAAAAAAATTTAAAGATTAAATTGTCAAATTTGAAAAGTTTGGGGACATTCATGTAAATAAGTGTATAAGAAAATACCACTATGTCGCAGAGCCAGCTTAGCTCAAAAAAAAAAAAAAAAAAAAAAAAAAAAAATCTTCTTCTAATTCAATAATTCACCAACAACTAGAGATTAAAGCTGGGTCACATTTTTAACAGTTTGGGTCCTACTCGCGCTTTTTTTCTTAAAAAATTTATTTTGGAATCCGCGATACATGTTCTTTTAGCATTAGGGACTACATATTGAGTGTGATTACAAATTTTCTATTAAAAAAAAAAAATTATAAGAAGAGTTAGTTTTCTTCTTTTTTTTTTTTTTTTTGAATTTTTTTGTTGGTGAAGAAAAGAAGATCTGAAAGTGATTTCATCACTTTCAGATTTTAAGGACTACATATAAGAATTCATTTCTCTATGTATAGCAGGAGATATATATTTTTTCTTTTTAAAGTTAAAGCTAGGTATTTCACCCTAAAAAGAAATAGCCAGGACCTGCATAATTGGGGGGGGGGGTTTTTTTTTTTTAAACCGAATTATTATTGAAAGCTTTATTAACACAACTAAATTGTCATTTTGTGTCGGCAACTTTAAGTTTTTTCTTTCCTGCTTTTGTGAAAGAATATAAACATAAAACCATTGTTTAGGAAACTATTAGATTTATAACATTTAAAATGAAAACATTTAGATGAAAGTATTTTAATAAAAATATCTAAATTAACATTTGAATTGTTATTTAAAAAGATATTTAAATATGTGTTCATAGCCGGCTTGACCCTTATGGTACTTAAATTAAAATAAACAAACAAAACAGATAAATATTTTGGAGAATTAAGAAGTAAAATGGATACTTATAAGTTGAAATAAAGTAATCTGATTGTTAGAAAAGTGTAGTGTTAAAATTTTTTTTTTCTCTAAGAAGTGATATACTATATTCTGTAGTAAAAATATTACTATAGCCTCCGAAAATGATGAGAGATCAATCTTATAATCAATTCTCCACCACCACCCCCCCCCCCCCCCCCCCCCAATATACGTTTAAGTTGTAATTCCATTTGAACTTTAGATAGGAAATCAACATTTTTGTTCTTCAGCTGGAAACAACTATTTTTTAGCGTTACTTACTGAAACATTTTAAGTGCTATAGTTTTCAGAAACACTAAGCATCTAGTTTATTTATTTATTTATTATTATTATTTAATTTTTTAAGTTGTTTAGAAGTAGTTGAATTTTCAACTAAAATTTACATACTCAATTGAGTTTTAAAATATATTTTTAAAAATGCTTTTTTGAAAATTTTTGCCTAAGGCCCCAAAATTGTTGGACCCAGCCCTAAGATAGATGCCGAAAATAGTTATAATAAATCTTGTAAAATCTCAACGTTTGTAGCAAATTTTGGGAAATACGGATGAGGTTTTGCTTTTTTATTTTTATTATATATATATTTTTTTTATTTTTACAGAGAAAAAATTGTGTAATTAGGATTCAGTCGTCGGATTTTTCTTTGTTGAAGGCTGCTATTAATCTAAGCAGCATTGAAAATGAGTTTATTTTTATGAACACCAATAAAGCTTTCGTTTGGGCTTCTTTGAAGGAGGCTAATCGTTTAGATACAGGGGAGATATGCGGAATCCTTGGGAAGATTTGGTCTTGAGATCAGTTTCTCAGTCAGGGAAAGCAGACTGGTTATGATACCATTATCCTAGTAATTTATTGGTCACCTCCTTTATATTGATTGGATTAAAGTCGATACAATGGTGCTGTCTGGGGCTCACCCAGGGGCAGGGGCGGATGTAGGTGGCGCGGCAAGTGGGGGCAGTATCTCCTATTGATGCATATTCTCTTTTACACAAACAGATATTCATAAATGTTCCTTTCTGGTACTACGCTTTGAATGCCCTTTTGTCACCTTTCCTGACTCAAAGAACCAAGAGCAAATTAGTCGTTGCGCGGCCGGCAAAAGTCACCGAAACCCTTCTTAAGTAAGTAGTATACTATCTCATGTGATTTCGTTAAAATGATACATTTTACTTTAAAGAAAAATAAACAATAAAAAATCCTTGCATTACAGGTACATTCCGGCCGAGGAAATCCCCGTGCAATACGGTGGCTTCAAGAGGGAGAATGACTTCGACTTCTATGGAGATGATTCTGCTGTTTCTGAACTATTTGTCAAAGCTGGAACTTCTGAAACCATTGAGATACCCGCACCCGAGGTACTTTTTTTCGGCCTTTTTTGTTAACACCCCCCCAATGTGTTCCATCAAGATTACAGAGACAACACTCCATGGATCGATATATTTCATGTCAACACCCGCTTAGTTTTCAGAAAGATAATTGTCTATTAGCCAAAGCAAAATTTGACGGAAAAGAGCAATTCGACCGTTAATCTTTAGGACCTAAAAATGACATTAACAAAGCTTACAAGATTAATGCAATAAGTAGATCGACGGCTTAGATTGTTTTGGTTTTTTGGTCGTTTCATATCGAAAATTAACAAAGTTAAGGTGAGGAGGTGTTGATGTGAAATGTTTCGATAACACGGGGAGTAGTGTTAGTATAGTACTATTTGCAATGGAACAAAAACATTTCTGATCATTTTGAATTATTGTCCTTTCGGCTTGAGCTCGAAAAAAAATTGATTGTTGTAACGCGATTTTGATAACAGGCTGATGCCACATTGGTGTGGGACCTGACTGTTTTGGGCTGGGAAGTAAACTACAAGGAGGAGTTTGTTCCGAACGATGAGGGATCTTATACCATCATTGTCCAGAAGGCCAAGAAAATGGGATCGAACCAAGGACCTCTTCGCAACACTTTTAGGAGCAACGAGCCCGGAAAGGTTGTCCTAACAATCGAGAACACCTCGAGCAAGAAGAAGAAGGTTCTGTACCGGCACAAGACCAAGAAGCAGTGCCCTTCCTTCTAAGAATTTAAATCATTACAGTTGAAAAAACAGTAATAAAAAACGGTCGGATTTTCTTTGTTTTTCACATTCTTTAAGGCTGGTACAGCAACTTGAGTGAGGATAGTTTGTTCATTCTTTTGCAGGATTAATGCAATCCTGTTTTTTTTTTTTTTTACTCCTATTTTGTTCTAGATTTAAATATCTTGATTTCATTTAACATGTTGCATACTCGTGAGAGTGAAAAGATTTGTTTATTTCTGTTTGAATTATATATATGTAGTGTTTCAATTGTTTCCTTTGTGCTTCATTATGCTTTGCTTAACATATTCTAGCATTACGAGGGCATCTTTCTTTGGTCATTTTCCTCTATTCATGACACTTTTTCCTCCAACATATTTCCCATCCAGCCAATTAATTCTTTTCTTTGGCAAAAGAATATCTGATGGAAATCCGGATCAAAAAACATTTCAGCCACTGTCTAGTTTCCAAACTTGGTACATAGTGTTCATGCGAGCAGATCTTGTTTTCCTACAACAAAAATCAATTTCAATGGTGAAATTTAATTTGTCTTTAAGACTCCCAGAGATCAAAAAATTTATTTTGACGTAACTCATTTAAAAGGTGGTATTTATACGAATCAAAGACTTATTGCAAATATGTTTCTAAAAGTCTAGTTTACAGAGGCAAAATTTTGTCCATAAAGTGATGCATTTTCGCCTAAAATAGCCACATATATTTTGGACGAAAATTTGATCATTTCGATGAAACATTAGTCTCCGAAGTGCTTTCAAAAAAAAAAAAAAAAAATCTCATCAAATAACTATTATTTTTGTTTCCAATTTCTTGTTTGAGACACAAAATGTAATCAAATTCAACATAAATTTGTTAAGTTATTGAATCTTAAGAATTTTTTTTTTCTCTAAAATATTTCTTTTCAAATAGATTTCTTAAGTTATTTTTAGAGACGAAATTTTGTCTCCAAATATGCATTTTTTATATACTTACATTACTATTTAGTTTCATCTAAACATGCATAAAAAGACATAAAGACAATCATGTCAAACAAAAAAAAGTAAACGAGATTGTAAGAAGACGCAACAGTGCAACCTAATATAAGAATACCAAAAGATATAGAAAACAATGCAACCTAGTAAAAATTTTTCCAAAAAAAAAAAAAAAAAAATAATTAATTAATTAAATAACAAGGTCCTGAATTTGTTAGTAGTAGGAGCTACTCCTAAAATATACTAGATGGAGGTGGCTAATTTCGTTGAGTATACTCGGCAACAATCTTCGTAATCATCTCTCGTTGTTCGGAATCAAGTGCATGCTTTTTTTATGTTCAACACCTGTTGTCATAGGATATGAGTATGGGGACGGGTAAGAGGTTAAGATTATGTTAAACCCCTAAGAGGGTGCAGAGAGGGGTGCGGAAAACTAGTCCATACCCACAGCCACATCCGTGTCGCTTATATCCACCCTTATAAAAGTATACGTTTATACATATTAATTATTTTTGGTCAATTTCTTGCTATGAAGCATTTGGATAAAGATAGCAATATACATAGTACATGTTGAATAAGCAATTAATAACTTCTACCATTGAGAAATACCAACCGTCCGGAGATATATTTCCTTGCGTGGGTTGGCTAAAACTTACCCAAATTGGATTTAACTCCTATTAAAGGGCTCAAAGCTATCCGATTCCGAAGATTGTATATCGAGAATGACATCTAGTCAATTGTTCTCTCGTAGAACAAATTCCCCACACATTGGAAGGTTCAAGAAGATGCTAGTTCAATCATGGTCTTTTCATATCATCTCAAACGGTAATGATACGCATCTAGAGGAAGCTTCTAATAATTATCCTTTTTTTTTAAAATTCGGTGATAGACTTATCATTTTTTATTTTTTAATTATGACTTTATATATATTATATATATAACACCAAGCCGTTACTCTAGAGGTGGTATTGGAACAATACTTGAAAGGCCTAAGAGGGGTATATTTCTTAATCCCCTGGACAAAGAAGTTGTCCTTTAGAAAGGTGAAGAAACCTATGAAAGGGCTAATTTTCCTCTAAAATGGCCAAAAAAAAAAAAAATCATCTGGAAGAGCGAAGAATACTCCAAACAAGAGAATTACATGATGGTCTATGGATTCTAATAGTTGATTTTTGGGGATCTGAATCTCCTAAAAGGATAGGTTATTTTCCTCGGATCTTTGGGTTAGAGCTCTTGGGTTACCGAAAGAGATATGTTCATTTTTCCTTAGGTTATTTGAACGTCTAAGGGTAAAAATGGGTCCTTTTGGATAAGAATTTGAGATTTGAATTACTAAAGATAAATGGTTTGTTTTTAGTATTATTTCTCCATCAATCATTCGTTTATGATCAAATTAACACTATGAGAAAGTTACATAAATAATCACTTTTTTTATCTATTAATCAACATGATATAAATTCTCCATTATTGACCAACATGATACAAATTATAGTTAATTTTAGTTTAATTTCATCTCATATTAATTTAGTATTAATTTTTTATGTCATGTTGATGAGATGATATTTAGATTTGTATCATTTAATTGCTTTCCCCAATTACCATTGATACCCTCAAGTGGAACCAATGTTGATTTGGGCCAATAAATGAATGGGGCTATCGATCTTCTCATGACCACCAAACCACGATCTAGAGGGTTCTCCCAAGCATAGTTTGGGTCCACAAATAGGATCAACCAAAAGAAGTGCACGGGATCATGAAAAAGGCCTTGCTAAAAAACATACATCAATAAAAGGGACGAGAGAAATATGCCACAAACCTCTAGTAATAAAAATAAATAGCAAAAAATATTTTGGACAATAATAAATAGCATGTGTATTTTAAATAGTTTATTTACGAAGCATATCCACAATAAAAATTATGTTAAAAATATTATTTTAAATGAAAGATTTGTGGAAAATATCATGTTAATGACAAATAATTTATTTACGAAACATATATACATTATTTTAAAAAAATTTCCAAACTAAATAATTTATCATAAATATATTATTTATTTTAAACATTTATAAAATATGTTATTTACTTTAAACATTTTTTAAGTGACATCAAAATTAATTTAGGATGGTATACAACAGAGTCATACTTTTTGTCAATTCAAGCAGGTTAGTCCATTTTTAGGACACATCTAGTGTCTCAAGTCCACATAAGTTTGCCATAAGTGTCTAAATCACAGTGATCACTTAAAAAACTGTCTACTATTTAATTTTACCATAAAACTATCTAAAATCACATTCAAGCAGACAGATTTTAATATTCGGTTCTTACACACTTCATGTAATTGGTTTTAGAAAGAGATAAACATATGAAAAAGAGTTGTTGCTTATATAGGGAAGAAAGGGACAAAAAAAAAAAAAGGTTGAGTTTGATTTAAAATATCATATTTAAAATTTCACAGTATGATCATGCATTTGGTCGCTACTTATAGAGCTCATTTAGAAGAATTTTAGACACGGAGTTTTACGTTGGAATTTTTAAAGTTGAGATGAAATTTGGAAATATGACTTTAGCATAAAAACTTTTGGAAAAAAAAAAAGTTAGTATGAAGTTTTGTGTTTAGTGAAAGAATCATTGGAAAAAATATATATATTTTGAAATGTATTTTGTTGATTTTTTTGTAAAATAAATAAATAAAATCGTGCAATTAATAGTAAATTTTTAGAAAAGACTTATAAATTTTTGAAAAAGACTTGTGAAAATCCAAAAATCTCCCAAACGTCAATTTGCAAAAGTATCCCTACATAGGGCCATAATTTTTTGGCTAATATTCGGGAGGGGAAGGAGGAGAAGAGAGAAACTATGAAAAAGAATTGTCAAGTTTGGTGTGGTGGAAAGAGTGAAAATGTGAGCAAAGAGGGAGAGTGCGCGTACATTGACAAGTCCATGTCCTTTTTTATCTTGTTCTTGTTTATAGTAAAAAATTAGAAATAAAAAAATAAAAAAATCAATTAATCAGTACTGTTTGATTAAACTGTTAAATTTTTTACTTGATTTGGTTTAGGAATTTGAAACTACGATTAACAGCTAAAATCCAATTCCATGGAGGAAATTATTTTTCATATCCCACCACCGAGTCAACGACAAAGTCTTCTTAGACAAAGTCTTCTTAGATGGGAATCGTGATAATTATAAGTTTATTTGATGTTATAATTCAAATCTTATGATTACAATTTTATTTTATTTTATTCTCAGTTTTATTATTCACGTAATTTTGTAATTTAAATTTTAAAAATCTATAATTTTACATAAATAAATTTAAATGAGATTTTTTTAATAAATTACATAAAATTTTAAAATCAATATAATAAATTCTATATTGATATTTTTTTTTACATCTTTTAAATTTTTAAATTTTAATAATTTAAATATTTTGATAAATAATTTAAATTTGAATTTCATGTACGTGTATTTCGTGTCCCAAAATGGTCCACGTCAGAATGATTTTTGGTGAATACAATACACCTCAAATTTCACGTCACCAACTCACCATCACAACAGAGCTGCCTTTAATTGTTGCCCCATCACAATGTACGAATGATATGGCTCTGCAAGTGGAACGATATATACATTGTGATGGGGCATCTCAAACGGAATCAAGTTTCCTTCGGGTTTGTTGACTCCGTTTGATTCAATCGTTCGAAAGGAAATATTCAAATAAAAATAATATTTGAATATTGATTATTTGAACAAAATATTTATTGTGTGTTTGAATAAATATTTTAAACGGCGCTAATAAATTTTATGAAACCTCAAAATATGCATGAAAAAGTTTATTAGGATGCATGAATGATTCATCTTTTCGGTTTGAATGCATAAAAGAATCATCTCAAGTGGAATTGAAATAAAACGTTACCTGGTTTTGAAATTTAAATAAAACAAATAAAAAAAATTTTAATTTAAACTGACCAAAAAATTATTGTTATATATACAGTATAAGCTCAACAATTAACACGTCATAAATTAATAACCTCGACTATATTTTTGGCTGGTCGAGACTTGCAATCAATGTGAGAAATTAATAATTTGCTATAAAATAATACATTTCTTGAAAAAAAAAAAAAAAAATCTCATATAGATCCCACTTGATTTATAAATTAATAATCCCCTTATACATAAAAAGTAAATATATACATGACTCAATTAGGAGGCCTTTGTAAAATAAGACTCCAATGTTACTCTTCGTTATTTTTTTTTTTTTTTTTTTTTTTTTTTTTTTTTTTTCAGCTGCTAAAGGACTCCAATGTTGCTTCTTTCCTCTTGAAATTGAAATTGACGTCTCCTTGGACATCATCTATAACTTTTCTTAGTGCATTGAGAAGGTCTAGGGCAGAGTTCTCGTATTGCAAGAGAAAGTTAAGCAATGTTATTGTTGCTTAATTTGAGTGCATCTTTGGGCAAGACAGGCTCCAGTACAGAATATGGTCTTCAACTTCATATTTTCTGTCACGACGTTCTCAATAATTTGCTCGCCACTCAACAACTCTGAAGTTGTTTCGTAATTGTTTTGTTAAACAAATACATAAAATAATGATAATTCGTAATTCGATAAGTAGGTAACGTTGGTATTATCGCGATACATATAATTAACTTTGATAAGTGCTTAATTCTTCATTATTTCTTATCAATTCTCCAATGTTTCTTTGTTGGTTTCTTGAGCTTTTTGAGTGTTTATTAGTGTTTGTGTGTTTTGTAAATGTTTTTGATGCTAAAAAGTGAAAAGAGGATGAAAATGTGATAGTTGTCCAGTAAACAAGCGCCATAGCCATGAAGATGGGTGTCGCAGCGCCACTGAGACAAAAAGCAGGCCGGGACCCGAGACTCAGGCGCCTTAGCGTTGGACATGGCGCCTAGTGCTGGCTTTAACCACCACCATAAGTTTGTAGCACCGCAGCGATGTGATTTGAGGAATGCGGCGCCTGTGTGACTTTCCCAAAATCAACAAAACGTGATTTTCCAATTGTGCCTCTATTTGCAAGCATATAAATAGTCCTTTTAGGATTTATTTGAGGTGTCGTTGACCACCCTTTTAGTAGCCGTTTGGGAGAATAAGAATAAGAAAATGAGGAGATTCCATTGGTGGCTCAAGAAGATCATTTGCAAAGAAATTTCTTTCACCATATTCTTCTTCCAAACATTATTGTCTTCATCTTCCAAGTTGTTAGTTTTATGTTTTCCGTTTCATTATGTTTAATTAGCTTTCTTTTTGGTTAAGGGTGATTTCAAAGCACTAGACATTATTTGTGACTGAATAGTTAGATATTATCTGTCATCTTTCCAATTGAAATTGTTTATGTTCTTCAAAATTTATAGTTTAAGATTGTTTTCTTATTTATTTGGGTGTGCAACCAAGTGGGCATGAGAATTACCTATTGCTAGTTTAGAATATTTGGTCCGTAATTGTCTTGTTATTCTAATCAATAGTAGTGAATTGCAATAAATGATTATGGTCAAGTTTTCGTTTGATTACTTTGTGGAATATAACTCAAGATAAGTGAGCCGAATTTGTGCATTTGTTTGCTAGATCAATCTTTATCTTATTTATCTTAATGCTTCCGTTGAATTAAATTTAGAAAGTTTGGTCTAGGTTGTTTAATGGAAAATGATTGTGAAAAGCTTATTTTGTTTAATGACAAAGTAAGTTAGACTGGGGTACTTGAGCATCAAATTATCTACGATTTGTGGTTTCAATTGAAAGTTAATGATAATTCTAATTATAAATAATAATTTCATGTTTAAAGATGGAGAATGATTTCTTAACCAGTTTTTCTTTACATTCATAGATCTTTATTAATTTTGAGTTTTGCAATCTCTTATTTTCTTCTATTTAGTTTGCAAACCAAAACCCCCTTTTCGATTTATTGTGAAAATTGTTTAGTGTGTTTTAGGGTTTCATGTTAATAACTTCTTAATTAGACCATTCATGGGACATTAAAGTGTGCTTTAGACTTTAGTTTTTTAGGTTTTAGTCTAATAAATGTATTGATATTTTCACAATATAATTTAAGTATTTTCATTATAATAATGAAGGTGATTCTCTCACCGTTTGAATTTATTTTGATTCACTAGATTTAAGTCTTAGTGAGTTAGAAGTTCTACTAACTATAAGTCTTAGTGGAGATGGCATTGGTGCTACATGTTACATGCTTTCAATGGATCGAAAGCTTCCATTAATTATAGTGGTTTCAAAAATAACCTTATGTGTACTCAAATTAATGTAGGAATATTCATGATATCAGATTTTGTCTTGCATCATTTTCTCTATACTTTATTAGATTTTATTGATAGAACCAGTTTTTATTAAATGTTTTGTATTGTACATCTCAAAATCATCCGTATTATATTTGATGCTTATAAAACTTTTAGTTGAATAAATTTTATTTTTAAATAAAGAAAATAAAAAAAATCAAAAGAGAATATCAAAAAAAATAATTCTCTTTTTTATTTTCTTGGACAGCAATTATTTTAATAAATAAACATTTGCATGATACATATATATTATTTCACGTCCCCGTCATCGCAGACCTGCCCTTAATTATTGACTTCGAACTGCGTTCGGAACAATAATTACACATCAATGAACCATAAAACAAATCGCAATCACATGCGAGACTCCAACAAATTGTGGACCAAACCAGACTCTTCCACAGCAAGTGTTGGAATGCTCTGTTCGTTCCTGAAGAAATTCCCAGGATCAACTCTGCTCTTGATCTCCACCAACCTCTTGAAATTATGCTTGAAATACTTTATCCCGTACTCTCTTCCCATCTCGTAGCTCGTTCTCGGATCATCATGGCCGTTGATCCCGAGGTCGTGATCTTTGTAATTGAAATACGATTCCCTCGGATTCTTCGACACAAACGGAGTCATGTAATGGTACAGCTTCCTCAACAATCCGATGTAGAAATTCTCCGCCTCCGTTCCCGGCTCGTCCCAATTCAGCACGTACTGGATTTTGGCCAAGTTTCCGCGGTGCGGGAACGGCGTGGCGGTCGCCGGAATCCGAGCCATTCTTCCGCCGTATGGATTAAACGCCAGCATTGGAAACTCCAACTCAATCAACCTTTGGAAAATCCTCCTCAGACCGTCCTTGGGAATGGGTTCTTTCAAGTAATCGGACTTTCTCTTAAGGTGAACAAGCTTTTTGGGCTTTCGTACGAGGAGATAATCGTCTGGTGTCCCGATTGGTATGTCGTCCCAGAAGAAAATGGACTTGACCCAGCTTGTAACAATGCAGTCTGATTTCTTCAGACCAAGTTCTGGAAAACTGTTGTACAACAAACCCATAAGTTTCTTAGAATCTCCAAGAAATAACCCAACAAAGGAAGCTCTTATGGTCTTCTCTGTTTGATCTTTTTTCTTCACAACGCCTAAATACATTCTAATGAAGAGGTCTTCGTCAAGCTTTGGCGCGACCTCTTGCCACCGGTAAACGACGTCGTCGGTTCCTTTCTGCTCCAGAGTCTTGTCGACTCGGAAAACGGTGACGGTTTCCGGGATCGGAACGAGATTTATCTTGTACGCCACAACGACGCAAAAGCTTGCTCCGCCGCCTCCTCGGATAGCCCAAAACAGATCCTCCCCCATGGAATTTCGGTCGAGTATCCGACCGCGAACATCGACAACCTGCGCATCAACGATGTTGTCGACCGAAAGGCCGTACTTTCTCATCATGTTGCCGTATCCGCCGCCACTCAAGTGTCCTCCGACGCCGACTGACGGACACACCCCGGCGGGGAATCCGTGAACTTTGCTCTTTCGGGAGATTTTGTAGTAGAGCTCGCCGATAGTTGCGCCGGCCTGGACCCAGGCGGTCTCGGACGCCATGTGGATTTCGATGGCGCGGAGGTTTTGCATGTCGAGGAGGAGGAACGGGGATTCGGAGACGTACGAGACGCCCTCGTAGTCGTGTCCGCCGCTGCGGATCTTCATGCGAAGGTTGTGCTTCTGGGTGGCGAGTACGGCGGCGCGGACGTGGGAGACATGCGTCGGGGTGATGATGAGGAGGGGTTTCGGGGTTTGCGGGGTGTCAAACCGGAGGTTTCGGATGTGGGATTGGAGGACGGAGAAGAATTCCAGGGTATCAGGGGTGTGGATTGCGGAAGGAGTGATTGGGTAAGAAGGGTCGGAGTAGCTCAGAAGTGAATACATGAAGGACTCGTGAAGTGAGTTTTCGGCCATGGTTTGGTGCTTGTTTTAGTGAGAGAAATGTAAGTGAGTGACGAAACACACATGGTCTCTTGATTATTTATTGTGGTTGGGGTGTGCGAACGTGTGGTTGATGGATTCGTTATGTGTTCATTTTTCTCCGTAGAAGTTTTAGCTAGGTTCGAGTCGCCTGTTGTATTAGTATGATCATTTTAGAAATTTCAATTATTATAAAGTCTAATCTTTCTATTAATAATTTGAGATGATATTTTTACTCATTGATATGAGTACCGTAGTGGAGCGGGAGTAGAATATATGAATGAAAGTGGGTAGGTGGGTGAAAGATTGAACCCTCACTTAGCTTTGGTGCGAGAGTAAGAGAAGCTCCCCCATACATGTATCGTTTATATTCACCCTTATAAAATATTTAATTGTATATATAAATGTGAATTTTTAGTGTATTAATGTTTTAATTTGTTTTATGAATTTAGTTTATAGATTTCTAGAGTTTATTTTTTATAATTTCAGCTTCATTTTCAATTATATTTTTTATTATGTTGACAAATTTTATGAAATTTTTAATGGAATTTGTTATTTATTTTTTAAAATTTTTTAATGGATAAATAGATAAAGTACGAGTGTATTAAACTTAGTGGGGATTATCCACCCCTAGACTAAATTAGGTCGATATGGACCAATATGGGGCACAAAAAAAGGGTGGGTATTTGAGTGGGGGAATCATACCCACTTCTACCCGTCTCATTGTCATTGTCATCCCTATTTATAACCTCATTTGGAAACCAAATGATAATGCAATAATGCAATAAGGGTTGGGGTGTCAAAAATCTTCAATGTGGAGAGTAGAAAGGGAAAAGTACAGAATTAGACCCATTTTTCCTTTACTGACTAAAAAAAAAAATAATAATAAAGACCCACTTTTCCTTGAATGTCCACCACATAAACTTGCAGTGTACTTTTAATGTTGTGAGAAATCATTGAGTATAATTAAAGGTTAACTCGTACACAATGGGATGGAAAATCTTTTAATTCAAAATTTCAAAGAGAGTCGAGGGAAATAACCTTTTCAGTGCTAGTCCCATGCAAAGCAATAGGTTTGTTGAACGTCAAAAGAGAGGTAGCGTGGGTTCATTTGGATTGTTAAATTTGTTATTAAAAACCCCTAGCAGGTTGTTTTAACTGATTCCAAAAAAACCTATGTCACCAAGGGAGAAATTTGCCAAAAATGACAATCTTAAAAAAAAAAAATGAAATTAGTAAAATAACATTCTTTCATTTAAATACTGGAATGATCGATTAGATTATTCTTAGTTATTCCATAGTCATTTTACTAATTAAAATTTTTAGAAAATTGTATAACAAATAAAAAAGGAGTGATTGAGTCATTTACTAATTGGCTCGTCACCAGGTGCTTTATAAATTTGACCTTAAAATGGTCATTACATAACATAATTAATAACCTTCAATAAAAGAGTTGTACAATACCTCCATTTTGAATGAAACTCTTTTGTATTCTCTAAAGTGTCCATTTGCAAAAGAAAATAAAACAAACAAAAACACCATATTATTCCTTTAAAAAAAAAAAAAAACCCCATCTAATTTAAAAGCTTAATGAAATCCTAAAATTTTGAGAAATCAAGTTTTAAATTACTATTCGAAGGACATTCATATTTAGGAGTTTAAATTGGAAAAACAACAAGATTCCAGTCTTTTGCATTTTCTATTGCCCTAAAATATATGAAATTTCAAAGAATATGAGAAGTACGGTACATGGAAACCGAGCAGACTGTTCAAATTAGTTGGTATAGTTGGAACAGTCATCTTAGTTGCTCTTAACAAAAAAATTGAGAGACTTCTCTAGAATTGCTGACCGTACATGGTTGTTTGCTTGTGCAACAGAGTTATAGATGCTTAATTTAAGATTTTCTATTCATGATTCCACTAAATAAAAGTTCTTTACTCATAGCTCCGCATATAGAGTGTTATTGGTTTGTTATTGTGGAGCTATTATTATGGTAAACACTAATTAAATTCACAATTTAATTTCTCAATCAATTTAGATCAAAACAATTTACTTAGTTTTGGCATTCTAATCATAACTCCACATATAGAACGCGTGAGTTGTTATTGTCAAACTATTACTATGGTAATACTTTTTAATTCAGAAGTCACATTTTAATCAACATACATCAAGTTATTATAGACTTGTTAATAAATAAGAACATAACGTAGACTTGATATTTACGAAATTTTAGATTGTAAAGACTGTCATTTTAAAATAGAACGATCCTTACAATCCGCTCAATCTATGTGTAACGGTTCACACAATTTGCTTAATCTACTTGTGTGATTGAGGACACAATCTGCTTAGTTTGCTTGGTCTATAGTTTGCTAACAGTTGGTTTTTTGTTCTACACACAAACTCTTCAACGACGATAGTAGTCATCACTAATACCTAATAATTTAGAAGTTTTATTTTCAAGAAATAGTTTATAAACAATACCCTAAATTCTCTTCAGAAGCTAAGTCAAGAACTTATGGTGTGTTTGGATTACATACTCACTTGATATTATATTATAATAAAATGGAATATACATTTGATTACTTGAATATTATATTTTAACACAACTATATTTGAGTAGTAGATCCACTTGAAATACTATTTATTTATTTAATTAATTTATTTACTTTAACCAATCAACACACACGCACACAGACTCTCTTTATCTCGAATGCACATTAGAATAAGTATTATTTAAATATAAACAATCCAAACATACATTTCATATGAATACAATGATTAAAAAGGATATCCAAACATACGTGGAATGCATCTATTACATTACATTATAATTTTAAATGAATGCGTGATCCAAATGAATAATTAATTTCACACTCTATGTGTACCAAGGAGTAGGTGATAACAGCCAAATCTGAAGGATTAGGATTCTATAACAAAAGAAAAGCACTTTGAAATAAGTGAAATGAATTTCGTTAACACAAAGTTCTGATGTTACGTGCCTTAATTTCAAATTCATGGATAAGTGGTGGAAAAGACTTGTCCTAATAATGTTGTAAACCACCATGTGATGATACATATATTTGGCCTGATTTTCGAATATTTCTTGTAGAAGCTTTTCACTAGGGGAGGTCCCCTCATGTGGTGGCCTAGATTCCTTTGGGATCTTCTTTCCGGTAATAGAGATGTTTATAGGGGGAAAAAAAAACGATAAATGAATGACATGTTTTTAAATAATTTTTTCTTTTTCTAAACTTTAGAGATGATTAAATAAAAAGTCAAATACCAAACTATTGACATGAATCTATAAGAAATGCTAATCATTACTCAAATGCATAGGTATTTGATTGATCAATAATTAATGGAGTGAATGTATTTGAATGCTTTATTATTTTACGATATATTTTAACTCAAATCTAAATATCAATTTTATTTTATTTTTTATAAATCTGTAACACACTCATTTTTTTAGTATTCCAATGTTACGTTTGAAAAAAAAAAAAAAAAAAAAATCTAAACACAAATTTAATTTAATACACAATCATATTCTCCATTTAAATACAAGCATTCAATTTGAATAAAAATTTAAATGCAATTTATAAACTAAACGGGTCATCATTAGCATTGTGGCACCATTGTTTTTAGTTTTTAGTTTTTTTTTTTTTCTTTTTTTGACAATAAGGGTCTTATACCACTTCATTTAAAAAAGAAAAAAGATACAAGATTTAAAATTTTAAATCAAAGATTCTGAATCCTACATCTCACGTTGAATTAGCCCCACTGGGCTATAATCAATTGATTCATATAAGATATACTTATTTGTACATATACTCTCTGAACTTTTTGAATTTGGCAATTTAGTTCTTAATTTTTTTTTCTTGACGATCAGCCCCCAAAATTTATAATTTTTGGTAATTCAGTCCTTTTTGCTCAAATGTGTAAATGGTTTTTTTAACACATAACTTGCACATTATAGTCCAAGAAGAGCATAGTTGACCATTTTTGCTTAACTTCAATACAATTTCTTTTAAAATTTGAACCTTAATTGAATTATACTCAAATTTAAATCTAAATTAAACAAAAATTATCAATATTGTCCTTTTTTGAGCTAAATGTGTAAGTATTATGCAAAAAAATTGTTTTAATTATAATGAATTTAAGTAAAAATGATTGAATTATCAAAAATTAGAAGTTTAAGGGGTTGATTGTCATGAAAAAAATTTAAAGATTAAATTATCAAATTTGAAAAGTTTAGAGGACATTCATGCAAATAAGTGTATAAGATGATACCACTATGTCGCGCAGCCAACTTGGCCCAAAAAAAAAAAAAAAAAAAAAAATTCTAATTCAATAATACACCAACAACTAGAGACTAAAGGTGGGTCACATTTTAACAGTTTGGGTCCTACTCGCGCTTTTTTTTTTTTTTTTTTTATTATTAAAAAATTTATTCTAGAATCCGCGATACATGTTCTTATAGCATTAGGGACTACATGTTGAGTGTAATTACAAAATTTCTATTCAAAAAAATTTAAAAGAAGAGTTAGTTTTATTTTTTTTTTTGGTGAAAAAAGAAGATCTGAGGATAATCTTATTATTTTCAGATTTTCAGTACTACAGACAAGAATTCCTTTTTCTATGTATAGTAGGAGATGTATATATATATATATATATATATATATTTAACTTAAAGCTAGGTATTTCAGCCTAAAAAGAAATAGCCAGGACCTGCATAATTGGGGGTTTTTTTTTTTTTTTTAACCGAATTATTATTGAAAGCTTTTTTAACACAACTAAATTGTCATTTTGTGTCGGCAACTTTAAGTTTTTTCTTTCCTGCTTTTGAGAAAGAATATAAAACATAAAATCATTTTTTAGGAAACTATTAGATTTATAACATTTCAAATGAAAACATTTATATGAAAGTATTTTAATAAAAATATCTAAATTAACATTTGAATTGTTATTTAAAAAGATATTTAAATATGTGTTCATAGACGGCTTGACCCTTATGGTACTTAAATTAAAATAAACAAACTAAACAGATAAATATTTTGAAGAATTAAGAAGTAAAATGGATACTTATTATAAGTTGAAATAAAGTAATCTGATTGTTAGAAAAGTTTAGTGTTAAAAAATATATATATTTTTTCTAATAAGTGATATACTATATTCTGTATTAAAATATTACTATAGCCTCTGAAAATGATGAGAGATCAATCTTATAATCAAAATTTTTTTTTAACCCAATATACGTTCAAGTTTTAATTCCATTTGAACTTTAGATAGGAAATCAATATTTTTGTTCTTCAGCTGGAAACGACTATTTTTTAGCGTTACTTACTGAAACCTTTTAAGTGCTATAGTTTTCAGAAACATTAAGCACCTAGCTTTTTATTTTATTTTATATTTATTTTTTAATTTTATATTTTTGTTAATTTTTTTAAGTGGTTTAGATGTAGTTGAATTTTCAACTAAAATTTGCAAACTCAATTGATTTTTAAAATGTTTTTTTTTTTTTTTTTTTTGAGAATTTTTGCCCAATGCCCCAAAATTGTTGGAGCCAACCCCAAGATAGATGCCTAAAATAGTTATAATAAATCTTGTAAAATCTCAACGTTTGTAGCAAATTTTGATGGGAAATACGGATGAGGTTTTGCTTCTTTTTTTTTTTTTTTTTTTTTTTACACAGAAAGAATTGTGTAATTAGGATTTTATACACCTACTTGAAAGATTCAGTCGTCGGATTTTTTCTTTGTTGAAGGCTGCTATTTTTCCACATGCTAGTCCACATGGCATGCTTGGAATCTAAGCAGTATTGAAAATGAGTTTATTTTTATGAACACCTATAAAGCTTTCGTTTGGGCTTCTTTGAAGGAGGCTAATCGTTTAGATATGCGGAATCCTTGGGAAGATTTGGTCTTGAAATCAGTTTCTCAGTCAGGGAAAGCAGACTGGTTATCATAGCATTATCCTAGTAATTTATTGGCAACCTCCTTTTATTGTTTGGATTAAAGTCAAAACAATGGTGCTGTCTGGGGCTCACCCAGGGGCGGGGGCGGATGTAGGTGGCGGCAAGTGGGGGCAATATCCCCTATCGATTTTTTTTCTTTTAACCTTATCCTAAAAGTTTAGCAAAATTAGTAAAATAAAAAATAATATGTTAAAAAAAGATGCATATTATTTTATTACAATAAAAAATAATTTTTTGACCCATTCTAAAAATTTAATAATTATTAGGTAATTATACAAATGCAAAAATCAATAAATATTTTAACATAAATGCAAAGATCAAAGGACATTGTGACGTAAAAGCAAAGATTAGAGGGCATTTTGATACAAAAAGCAAACGGACAAAGTAACAGAAACTAGAGTAACTTGACATACATGTTAAAGTTTAAAGAATACAATAGATACATTTCATAATTAATGGGATATATTAATACTAGTGACATAATTCAAGAGAAACTTATGAAAATTTTCTTTTTTTTTTTAATTCATTTTTTGGCCCGTTTGGGTTGTGTGTGTGTTTATTTATTTATTTTATAAATCTTTCGTAACTCTTGTATTTTTCTATTTATTTTAATAAATATAATTCGTCTAAATAGTTCTTAAACTCTTTTAAAAGTGATAATTTGATTTTTTTTTTAAATTTTAGTTGAAATTATCTTAAATTCTCTAAATATTAACAATTATGGTCATTTTCATTAAATTCCGTTAAGTTTCAAACGAAATCTTACTCAAATGATATTTTTGTATTAAATAGACCGAATTATCCTTCAATTTTCTCTTCCCTCTATCTTACCCCTCTCTCTCTACCTTTGCAAACTCCGGCGACGGCTCCATCTCCGGCGAGGGAAGTTGACGACGAACTCTCGACGACGTCCATGAGGATCTGGGGTCGCCGACATGCGACGATGCTCGTCCTGGATCTTGGTGGATCTCGGGTGCCTGTTCCAGACGACTGCCGGATCTCGAACCTTTGCAGACGAACCGCCACGCAATCCGCTACTTCTCGCCGGATCTTGAACCTCTACAGACCCATCTTGCTAAATCTCGAACCTTCGCAGACGAACCGCCATGCGATCCGCTGCTACTTGCCAGATCTTGAACCTCTGCATACGATTGGGTTTCACTTTTTCTTTGTAATAATCAATGGTTTTTTTTTTAATTATAAGTTAATATTACTTTACTAATTTACCCTTTAATATTATCTCAGAGGTCTAGCACGTGACACATTCTGTTAAATATTTAATAATTTTGGATGAAAATGACTATAATTTTCAAGATTTAAGAGTTCAGGGTTATTTCGATAAAAATTAAGAAAATATGTATCAAACTGTCACATTTTAAAAAATTTGAGAACCATTTTGATCAATTACTCTTTTAATAAAATTGAGGTGGTGGGGATTTGGTGTGGTAAAGGACTGAAAGTGGATGGTGCTAATCTACTTTGGATGTGATATTTTTTTTGCAATGTTAATTATCTTCTCTCATTATTTTTATTCAAAATTAAATGGATAGATTTGAAAATTCAATGCTTGAAGCTATTTTCAGAAGCCCAAATCAAAAAGAAGAAACCAACTAAAGAGAATGAGAGAGAGAAAATGCCCGCTCTCTTGGTCAAAGTTTTCCATTTTTGTGCAACCAAATAAAGAATTGAAAAAATTAGAAAAAGAAGGAGAAAACTCAGCCAATTCGAATTGGAAGACCAAATGACTTTGCAATTATTGTGTTAAAAAAAAAAAAAAAAAAAAGAAAAAAAAAAAAAACTAGGTGGGCATGTGGGGCTGGTAACAGCTTACTTCTACAAGTGAGAAGTAACCACTATAATGGAAACCACCTTCACTACCAAGTGGAGGAATAACGGCTTTACAAGGATCTTTAGTTAGAAATAGGGAAGGACAACCCTCTCAAGACCCTATGCCATTTTACTTAATCTCAGTCAGGATATTGTACTCAAATAATTCAAACACTATGTTAACTTCACTGATTAGAGATAGTAAAGAATCTCACAATGGATGTAGCTTAATTGAAAGGAAAACCACTATCAAAGTTGGTTGACATTTTACCTTTCAACACTTTGTTTTTATTTATTTCGACTCATGACTATTTATATTTGGTATTAGATTTCTATTAACGGTAATCCACAAGCCTGATTTTATAGGATTAATTCTAACTCTTAATATTTAATTTGACTTGATTTTAAACATATATTTACCATCTATACACAACTATCACAATATAGGTATTTGCTAAAAAAAAAAAAAAAAATTAAAACATCAATTCTAATTATAACTTTTGATTACCAACAAATAAATGAGTTATCATCTTTTTATTGGGTAAGTTTTTAAAATTGATGGTTGTATATCTATGGGTTAAAAAATGACAATTCAACGTCATGTGAGTTGATAATCAAAGTTGGGGTTGAAGTTGATGTCCCTAATACTATTATTTTGAAAATTAATAAAAAATTTGAAAGTTTTTTTTTTTTTTTTTTTTTTTTTTTTTTGAGGTTAAATTTCTAAACTAATTATGCCAATGACTTTGCTTTGGTGCAAAATGAATTTAATTTCCCCAAAAAGAGCCTCGTTCTTTTATTGATATTGTCTGATTAATGGTGACCATTGACCAACACTGGTTTGATTGCATAGACTTTCTCCTATTTATAGCTTGCAACGTTATTTTAATACTAGATGAAAAGTATAATGCAAGTTGGCTATCATAATTGACATTATTCATATATTTTATTTCTCCCACATTTCATGTATGACTCCTCATGCATATCTTTAAACTCCCATATTGTAAAGGGGTATTAATTATTTAATATTACATATATATATATATATATATATTACTGTCGCCTTGTAAAATAAAACTTGGACTTCCCAATCTCCGCTACCGAATTAAAGAGGAATGCTTTGTTCGTTTCTGAAGAAATTACTTGGATCAACTTTAGTCTTAATGCGAACCAATCTGTTGAAATTATTCTTGAAATACTTGAAACCCCAAACACTTGCTTGTGCGTAGCCTGTGGAGCCATTGTTGTTATTAGTCCCAATGTCAAGGTCTCTATAATTCAGATATGCAGCTCTTGGATTCTTCGTCACATAAGAAGTCATGTAACTGTAAAGCCTTCTGATCCAATCTATATGTTCATTTCCCTCGTCTCCGCTAGTGCCCACAAGGTATAAAATCTTGTAGATATTTCTGCGGTGCGGGAACGGAATTGCGGACTCCGGAATCTCTCTCATTTTCCCGCCATAAGGTGTCATTTGCATCAAAGCCCTTCCGACATCTTCCTCGTACAGTCTTTCCCATATTCCTTCCAATCCGGTCACCGGAATCGGATCCTTCACGTAGTCAGATTTTCCTTTAAAGGGCAGTCTTATTTGGGGCGTTCTCTGAAGCAGGACGTCCCGAGACGATCCTATTGGGAAACCGGCGAAGTATAGAGCTGAATCAATCCAGGTCGTTTCTGTGCAATCTTCTCTTGCCAAACCCAACTCAGGGAAGCTGTTTTGGATCAAAAAGAGAAGCCGATTCACTCCGCCGAGGAATAAGGAAATGAATGTAGCTTGTATCGTTTTGTTGTTAGTACTAGTGGAGCTCGTCACTGCTTGCAATCTAATAAGGATAAATAGATCTTCATCGAATTTGTCGGCAACATACTGCCATTGATGCACAAGTTTTGTTGCATTCTGTTCCAAGTTCCGATTGACTGTGAACACGGCGACGGTTGACGGGACAGGAACTAGCCGAATTTTCCATGCGAGAACAACTGCGAAGCTCGCTCCTCCGCCGCCTCGTATGGCCCAAAAGAGATCTTCTCCCATGGATCTTCTGTCAAGAACTCTTCCTTCAACATCAACTAACTGCGCATCAATAATATGATCAGCCGAAAGGCCATATTTTCGTAACATATTGCCATATCCTCCTCCACTGAATAGTCCTCCGACACCGACAGTGTGGGCAATAGCCGAAGGAAAGCCGAGAGTTGAGCTTTTTTCGGCAATTTTATAGTATACTTCTCCGATCGTAGCACCGGCTTGAACCCAAGCGGTTTTGTCTGCGACATTTACGTCGATTGATCGAAGGTTGATGAGGTCGACAATGACAAAAGGCGGACTATAAGACACATAGGAGAGGCCCTCGTAGTCATGTCCGCCGCTTCGGGTTCGGATTTCCATGTCGTGTTTTTTCGAGCAGACGACGGTGGTTTGGACATGGGAGGGATTCGTTGGAGTGACGATAACGAGGGGTTTGGGTGTGGAAGGGGAAGAGAAACGTGGGTTTTGTATTGAAAAGTTCAAGACCGAGAAAAACGACATGTCGTTTTGAGTGTAGATAACTTTGGAGGAGGTATTGGATGTGGAAAAATGTTGGGACAGACATTGGAGAAAGTCTTCATGAGTGTCTGCCGAAGCTGCCCACAAAATCGAGAAAAGGAAAAGGAAAAGGAAAAGGAAAATGAAAGAATTAGACATTCGGATTTGGGTCGAATATTTCATTTTTGGTAATTGGGGTTGTTTTGATGTGTGAAATTAGTTGCCCTACTTATAGTCGGAGTTATTAGCAGACTTTTTAGAAAGAAAATGTTGTAATTATTGAGTGGCATTACTTTTTCTTTTATACATTAATTAAAAAAGAAGATTTTTTTTTTTTTGGCATTTATACAACGCATCAGCCGTCATGAGATACGACTTATATAGATATTATAATCTAAGAAGGTGTTTGGCATTATAATTCAAACCTAAAATTATAATTTAATTTTTATTTTATTTTATTTTTTTCAATTTCACTATTCACATAATTTTATAACTTAAATTTTAAAAGTCCATAATTTTGTATAGACAAATCTAAATGAAATTATTTAAATTGCATAAAATTTCGAGACGAACGAAACAAGCGCTATATTGATTCTTTTTTTTTTTTCCAAATATATTTCAAGTTTTTACACTTTTTAATTTTAGCAACTCAAATATTTCGATAAACGCACAATCAATTCAAACTTAAATTCTATAATCCAGACATTTAACATCAAATGCATACTATATTTTACATATAATAAAAGCGAAAGGGGATTTTTTCCGTGTGGTTTCCTCCGTTCCTAATTAATCCAGTTTTGTCAACGGTTTTTTGGCTATGTTCTTTCCGTGTTTTGATGTGCTTCATCTCGTTTCATTTGGGGCATAATTTCGTTAGTCTACAAATAAGAGGAGTCTCGTGACAAAAAGAAACGTTTATTGCAGCAGATCTCGAGCATTACTTGCGCCCTTTTGCTCATGCCACGTATCTCCTACGTAATAATAAGAGGTCATTCCCTTTGGGCATTAATATTGTTGAGAATGAGTGTTTTTCTCTATTCATAGCTAACCGCGTTGACGTGCCAGTACAATTTAAAACTTACGTAGATTTAATAGGTTTTAGTTTTATTACAATAGATCGGGTTAATAACAGGTAGACAAAATTAATAAACGGGTCATGTTGTGATTGACTTATCTAATATGAAATTTTTAACAATTTATGTTATTTACAACCTAATTAAATAGGCAATTTTGAAGATTACTCCTCAAAGAGCATACCTTTTGAACATTGCCATTTTTATAGTTGCTTCATAATTTTTAATCTCTTATAAAATAAGTCAAATGTCAACAATGTATGTCGTTTCAAAATTATTCATGACCAATCAAAAAGATAATATAATAGATTACTATCGGTAATCTACCAAAACACTCTGCAACTGTGACGCCCCGACTTACATCATCTACGTAGGGGGACGACTACGTAGACGTGGGCCGTCACCTTACTTACTTAATTACCTAATTCTTATTAAAAAGCTTTAAACTTACTGAAAATTCCAGAATAAAATTTTTTTTCTTTAAAACTTTATTTTAAAAATTCTTTTACTCTCAAACGTAAACTTGACTTAGTCCCATACATAAAACTTAACTTATCTTCATACATATTCATACGTACTCGCCTGAGTACCAAGATCGTGGACCAGACCCGACCTAGCGCGGATCGGTACAACACGAGGTAACTTGCTTGCCAAACATACTTGAAACTTTTCTTAAAACATACCATTTCTTCAAAACACACTTTACAAATGTATTTTACAAAAAACCTATTTTCCAAAACCCGTGGTGGTGTCCATTCCACATTTCACAGTCCGCAGCACCAACTCTCCACAGTATTGCATCAAGTATTGCCGTTAGGTCGCTTACCTACAGCATGAACGTAAGTAATGAGCTAATTGCCCAGTAAGTACAATATTCAATCCACAAAAACATTTTTGACGTGCAAGAATGCGTGAACCGATTATGTTCTCTTATAGATCAATTATGCTTTCTTATTTAAACTTGGTTATATTCTCTTACATGTCATACGTGCACGTACCGTGGTACATATCCATGGACTGGTTGGAGGCGGCCAGTCCAAACCAAATCAAACCATGAAACTAATCGTTTACATAGAGTGATTGGGGCAGCCAGTCCAATCCAATTCAAACCATAGACGAAACCGTTTAAACCCGCCCTTGTGGCAAGTCGGTACGACACCATAACATTACTTATCTTATCTCATAACTTAACTTATTCTTACCATGTGATTTAATAATCGTGAACATGCTTCATGATGTCACATATGCAAACATATAACATAAAATAATCCCAATCATAATACATCATAACATAACTTATCGTAACATAACATACTATAACATAACATATCATAGCATAATATCATAACACAAACTTATCATGACATAAACATATCATAGCATAAACTTATCATAACATAAACTTATCACAACATAACTTAAACTTATTATAACATATCATAAATTTATCATAACATAACATAAGCTTATCATAACATAACATAAATTTATCATAACATAACTTAAACTTATCATAACACAACATAAACTTACGATAACATAACATGAACTTATCATGACATAACTTAAACTTATCATGACATAACATGAACTTATCATGACATAACTTAAACTTATCATAACATAACATGAACTTATCATAACTTAAACTTATCATAACATATCATAAGCTTATCATAATATAAACATAGGTAAATCATATAAATCAATACATGATCTCTTAAAAACATAACATGCAACAAAAACGTTTTGTCCATACTGTAGGTGGAGTTGTACTTACCTCTCATCCTACGCTCTTGGTCTATCGTTCCATTGAGGCACAATAACATGTCGTTTTCCTGTTTTAAACAGGACGTAAGATATGGATCGTCATATTTTATTATAAATCATAATTATTAAATGTTGGTATCCCAACCAACAACCATAGGTAATCCTAGTTATAAATAATTATATGTTCCCCACATCTACTAATGAAAACTCGGTCGATTACTAACCGTAACCTTAGGGCTCATGGCCCAACCAGACATAAACAGTAACTCGTTCGGTTACCAATCTTATTAAGGCCTTATTACTTATAGAGTAACAATCTACTAGATTACTATCGTTAACTATAGGATAAGGCCCAACTCGATAACTCGGTATCCTAACCGGTTATTAAATTAAAGGTTATCCTTTGCATTAATTCTTGTACAAGAATACAAACCGTATTTTAACACAATCATAACTTATAAGTAAAGACAGTTAAAACTGTCGAACTTAGAAAACACATCCTTAAAACAGTTTCTTAACTTAAGTGTCAGTGCATGTGCAAGGATTTCTTGCTTTTACACTGTCCTTTGAAAAACCTGTGCATGAACTTCCTATTTCCTGCACAGTCCCAGAAAATCAGGTTTTTCTTAAATAAATCTGCTTAGAATCTGGGAAAACTTCCTTAATAGATCATTTCCACTTAAGGCTCAAGATATGAGCTCTCGATTATTTAATTATTTTGAGAGTGGAACTTATAAAACTAATTATAAGTTCAGTCACCAATTATGGTTGGATTTTAATAAAAATCCGACAGCATAACAGCTTATTTTCCTTAATACCCAAAATTTAAACCTGCAATAAAATCAGTTTATAGAAAGTTTTGGCACACCATAACTGCAAGATATGCCATCCATAACACATTCATTATATTAACATATAACGTATTTCGATATAATTCAACTTCACTTAATTAACTTGAATATCAAATATATATATATATATATATATTTTGATATTTAATTCAAAGCATATAAATAGGCATGTAATCAATCCAACAAATGACTTAAAGTAGTCAAGATTACTACCGAGATCGTTCGACAACGTTCGGGTGAGTAAAACGATTCCTGGTCGGCGTTCCAAACACCTTTTAATTTCGAGCGACTGAACTTTTAATCGCCATTCTTAACCTTCGAGATTTCATATCGCAAATCTGAGGTTGTAAACATGTCCGGAACATCGAAAATAGGTCGGAAAGGCGATCTTCCAAAATTCGGCGACAGTTGACCAGCGTTGACCGGCTTTGACCAACTTTGACCGGCGTTGACCGGCTTTGACCGGCAGCAAACGGAACAAAGATGGGCACCGCTTCGAAGATCTCGACGAGAGGAACCCATTTCTGGTGTCCACTTCTTCAAACGACGTTCGATTTTCTCTTAAAATTAAGAAAATGAACTAGAAGACGGCGGCAGACCGGGAAAAATTCCGGCAACAATCGGAGTGGTGATGGACTGGGCTTTGTTCCTCTCGACGAGTGGAACTCAACGAAACCAACGGCTCGCAAAATAGAGGTCGGATTACACCGAAATCATGCTTGAAAGTTTATGGTACCGAAACTTTCCTAGCATTTTTCCGGCGAACGGCGGCGAGTGACGCGGCCAAACTCCGACTATTGGACTCTCGGGTAATGGGCTGCAAGGTTCACCGGCGCGTGGGGCGGTGGCTGGCCGGAGTCGGGACTTCTTATGACGGCAGCGTTGTGCGTGACTGAGAGAAAGAGAAAGAGAAAAATGAAAAAGAAGAGAGAGAGAGAGAGAGATCGAAGAGAAAGAGAGAGAGTGGTCTGATAAGATAATATCCTTTTTTTTTTTTTTTTTTTTTTTTTCTCTGTACGTGGACTGACCACACCACACATACATATATAATTCTTTTTCTTTTTCTTTTTTTTTATACGTGAAGTGTGGCCTGACCACACTCTTTATATATATATATATATATATTTGTTGTTTCTTTTATTCTCCTTATGATCCATTCCGATTTTGAAAAAGTTTTCTTCACGAAAGTTGTAGCTCTCGAAAAATTCTAAAACTTTCATGTTTTGTAAAAATTCCAATTCGGCCTAGATTCGTCCCAGTTTTTGTTTGAAACTGGCTGACCCCGAAAAACTGAGTGAAAACTGGGTTTGGGGATCAGCCACGGGTTTTGGGGTAAACGGAGGTCATTGGGGCCTCATTTTGGAAATCCGTCCATGTCACCCTCTAGGAAAAATCGTTCTCTACAACTTTTATGTTTTACGTTTTTCTCAATTCGGCCTCCAAAGGCCTCAAATTCCACTTTTTACAAAACTGGGCAGTTCACATCCGAACTGGCAGTTTTGTTCTTATTTTCATTTTACGTCCTATTTCGCGCAAACTACCCCAACCGAGCTTGTGGGAGCTTAGATAGCAAGCATGCAGCGTATTCTAACGTCCCACATGAACAAACATGCAACTCAAACGCGCCCAAGCAAAACAAAAGTCAACTTGGTCAAAGTTGACCCGAAGAAAATCATAAATTTCTATTTTGTCCTTTTTTCCTCAAAAGGCCCCGTTCTTGACAAAACAACCTATTATGGTAAGTACAACTCTTATTATTGAGTCTCGTAGCTAATTAAACGAGAACTCAAATATATTCCGATATTTAACTCAGATCATGAGCTTTATATCGACATATATGGTTCAGACTTAAATTTTCCTTATTTCTAAGGAAATCATAAGTTCATCGTAAATTTTGGGTTCTTACATTCTACCCTCCTTAAGAAAATTTTCGTCCTCGAAAATTCAGTTACTTCTGGTAACTCTTCTTATAATCCACCACTAATACATAATGGTTTGATCAGGTTCCCATTTTAATCCTTTAATGGGATCATGTCTCTTATATAGAACCATAATCTTACTTCCATATCCTATCATCATGCTTACATACATTCATACATACTTGCATACATTCTTACTTTTTTACTTTCATACATACTGTCCATTCATATTGCATCACAAGAACTATTTACGTAAAAAGCTGAGCAAGTATATCATATAACTTGCTATGTTTGAAAAACATATCTTATCATATAACTTTTTCATACTTGAAAAGTTTATCGTATTACATAATTTTTCACATTTGGAAAGCATATCGTATCATATATTCAGTACACTTTCTGAAAATAGTTCCTTTCTTGAAACTTAATTTTATATTATCAGAACCCTTTACTCTTCATAAAGGTCCCTTTCTTGGAACTCGTCCCATTCTTGGAACTCATCCCTCAAGGATTCGGCCTATGGCCCCCATCTTGGAATTTATTTCCTCAAGGATTTGGCCTATGGCTCCTATCTTGGAACCTTTACTTTTAATGACAACCCCTATCTTGGAATTTCTTCCTCAAGGATTCGGCCGTATTACATAAATTGAGGGGGTTCTATTATACATAAGATCTTTTATAAAAATATTTTATTTGAATTCTTTCAAAGCCAATCTTGGAAAATCATAATATCGTTCAAGTGATGCAATGACAGATATACTTAAATCAACCAGCCCCTTGCTAGATAGTAAAAGCTTTTCTTATTGCTTTTAACTTTTCCTTGATAACACAAGTGTATAATCATAATTCTTAGGAATATCTAAAATTCTCCAACATTACTTAAATTTCCCTTACTGAGGGATCGTATCATCATTTTCATCGTCAAACTTTTAGTCATCAATCCTATTTCTTAGAATGAAAAATTCCTGATTATCACCCTACTAAGGTAAGGTGATAGGCTATCTAATCTCGAAACCTATTCATTTCTTATTGCTGCTCTAGCAATTATCATTGCAACTTAGCCATTACAGTTGCAAGATTAAGCTCTTGCTAAGTTTGGTTCAGTCGTACATGCAACGAACCATCTTCTAGTTTCTAATTCTAATCCTCGACATGTCTAACACCTATTCTTGCATTCATATTTTAGCATATCATATCATAAAATCATCGTATCTTATCATATCATACTAGAGATTTCTCACGATCTCATTATATCATATCGTAAACTTAGCTTATCCTCCACGCTTTCGCTGCGCAACTCTAATCTACTGGCACTAATAGTCTCTAGACTTATTTGGATAAGCGCGCCGAGCTACAACATAGCTGACGTATCATCTCATGTACATATCCTAGTATATCTCGATATCGCGCTAATACATAGGCGGTCCTAGGTGTCATTAAAATTTAGGAATTCTCCTCTCAATGTACCCTATACCAAGGCACCTTGCACGAGCACGAACCTCCTTGACTAGGCGTCGGCTGGCAATCATATCTTGAAGGTGCGTCCCTACATGACAAAATTTGAAGAGAGTCTCCATATCGTGCAATCACTTCTTGGGTCCTATTGAAGATGCATAGCTCTTCCTCCATTCCTTGGAATGCCAACGAAGCCTTGCGGTCCTCTTTAATCTAACCCGGGTTAAACACCAGGTTCATATCTTTATCATAGTAATATTATAACCTCACATAATTACTACACATAAAATAAAGTAAGAAAACAAACTTACAAAACTGTGGCGCTGGCGGCAGAACTGTGAAACTGGATGGCAAGAAAACTGGCTCTGATACCAAAACTGTCACGCCCCGACTTACATCATCTACTTAGGGGGACGACTACGTAGACGTGGGTCATCACCTTACTTACTTAATTACCTAATTCTTATTAAAAAGCTTTAAACTTACTGAAAATTCCAGAGTAAAATTTTTTTTCTTTAAAACTTTATTTTAAAAATTCTTTTACTCTCAAACGTAAACTTGACTTAGTCCCATACATAAAACTTAACTTATCTTCATACATATTCATACGTACTCGCCTGAGTACCAAGATCGTGGACCAGACCCAACCTAGCGCGGATCGGTACAACACGAGGCAACTTGCTTGCCAAACATACTTGAAACTTTTCTTAAAACATACCATTTCTTCAAAACACACTTTACAAATGTATTTTACAAAAAAACCTATTTTCCAAAACCCGTGGTGGTGTCCATTCCACATTTCACAGTCCGCAGCACCAACTCTCCACAGTATTGCATCAAGTATTGCCGTTAGGTCGCTTACCTACAGCATGAACGTAAGTAATGAGCTAATTGCCCAGTAAGTACAATATTCAATCCACAAAAATATTTTGACGTGCAAGAATGCGTGAACCGATTATGTTCTCTTATAGATCAATTATGCTTTCTTATTTAAACTTGGTTATATTCTCTTACATGTCATACGTGCACGTACCGTGGTACATATCCATGGACTGGTTGGAGGCGGCCAGTCCAAACCAAATCAAACCATGAAACTAATCGTTTACATAGAGTGATTGGGGCAGCCAGTCCAATCCAATTCAAACCATAGACGAAACCGTTTAAAACCCGCCCTTGTGGCAAGTCGGTACGACACCATAACATTACTTATCTTATCTCATAACTTAACTTATTCTTACCATGTGATTTAATAATCGTGAACATGCTTCATGATGTCACATATGCAAACATATAACATAAAATAATCTCAATCATAATACATCATAACATAACTTATCGTAACATAACATACTATAACATAACATATCATAGCATAATATCATAACACAAACTTATCATGACATAAACATATCATAGCATAAACTTATCATAACATAAACTTATCACAACATAACTTAAACTTATTATAACATATCATAAATTTATCATAACATAACATAAGCTTATCATAACATAACATAAATTTATCATAACATAACTTAAACTTATCATAACACAACATAAACTTACGATAACATAACATGAACTTATCATGACATAACTTAAACTTATCATGACATAACATGAACTTATCATGACATAACTTAAACTTATCATAACATAACATGAACTTATCATAACTTAAACTTATCATAACATATCATAAGCTTATCATAATATAAACATAGGTAAATCATGTAAATCAATACATGATCTCTTAAAAACATAACATGCAACAAAAACGTTTTGTCCATGTTGTAGGTGGAGTTGTACTTACCTCTCATCCTACGCTCTTGGTCTATCGTTCCATCGAGGCACGATAACATGTCGTTTTCCTGTTTTAAACAGGACGTAAGATATGGATCGTCATATTTTATTATAAATCATAATTATTAAATGTTGGTATCCCAACCAACAACCATAGGTAATCCTAGTTATAAATAATTATATGTTCCCCACATCTACTAATGAAAACTCGGTCGATTACTAACCGTAACCTTAGGGCTCATGGCCCAACCAGACATAAACAGTAACTCGTTCGGTTACCAATCTTATTAAGGCCTTATTACTTATAGAGTAACAATCTACTAGATTACTATCGGTAACTATAGGATAAGGCCCAACTCGATAACTCGGTATCCTAGCCGGTTATTAAATTAAAGGTTATCCTTTGCATTAATTCTTGTACAAGAATACAAACCGTATTTTAACACAATCATAACTTATAAGTAAAGACAGTTAAAACTGTCGAACTTAGAAAACACATCCTTAAAACAGTTTCTTAACTTAAGTGTCAGTGCATGTGCAAGGATTTCTTGCTTTTACACTGTCCTTTGAAAAACCTGTGCATGAACTTCCTATTTCCTGCACAGTCCCAGAAAATCAGGTTTTTCTTAAATAAATCTGCTTAGAATCTGGGAAAACTTCCTTAATAGATCATTTCCACTTAAGGCTCAAGATATGAGCTCTCGATTACTTAATTATTTTGAGAGTGGAACTTATAAAACTAATTATAAGTTCAGTCACCAATTATGGTTGGATTTTAATAAAAATCCGACAGCATAACAGCTTATTTTCCTTAATACCCAAAATTTAAACCTGCAATAAAATCAGTTTATAGAAAGTTTTGGCACACCATAACTGCAAGATATGCCATCCATAACACATTCATTATATTAACATATAACGTATTTCGATATAATTCAACTTCACTTAATTAACTTGAATATCAATATATATATATATATATATATTTTGATATTTAATTCAAAGCATATAAATAGGCATGTAATCAATCCAATAAATGACTTAAAGTAGTCAAGATTACTACCGAGATCGTTCGACGACGTTCGGGTGAGTAAAACGATTCCTGGTCGGCGTTCCAAACACCTTTTAATTTCGAGCGACTGAACTTTTAATCACCATTCTTAACCTTCGAGATTTCTTATCGCAAATCTGAGGTTGTAAACATGTCCGGAACATCGAAAATAGGTCGGAAAGGCGATCTTCCAAAATTCGACGACAGTTGACCAGCGTTGACCGGCGTTGACCAGCTTTGACCAACTTTGACCGGCGTTGACCGGCGTTGACCAGCTTTCACCATTCTTAACCTTCGAGATTTCATATCGCAAATCTGAGGTTGTAAACATGTCCGGAACATCGAAAATAGGTCGGAAAGGCGATCTTCCAAAATTCGACGACAGTTGACCAGCGTTGACCGGCGTTGACCAGCTTTGACCAACTTTGACCGGCGTTGACCGGCGTTGACCGGCAGCAAACGGAACAAAGATGGGCACCGCTTCGAAGATCTCGATGAGAGGAACCCATTTCTGGTGTCCACTTGTTCAAACGACGTTCGATTTTCTCTAAAAATTAAGAAAATGAACTAGAAGACGGCGGCGGACCGGGAAAAATTCCGGCAACAATTGGAGTGGTGATGGACTGGGCTTTGTTCCTCTCGACGAGTGGAACTCAACGAAACCAACGGCTCGCAAAATAGAGGTCGGATTACACCGAAATCATGCTTGAAAGTTTATGGTACCGAAACTTTCCTAGCATTTTTCCGGCGAACGGCGGCGAGTGACGCGGCCAAACTCCGACTATTGGACTCTCGGGTAATGGGCTGCAAGGTTCACCGGCGCGTGGGGCGGTGGCTGGCCGGAGTCTGGACTTCTTATGACGGCAGCGTTGTGCGTGACTGAGAGAAAGAGAAAGAGAAAAATGAAAAAGAAGAGAGAGAGAGAGAGAGAGAGATCGAAGAGAAAGAGAGAGAGTGGTCTGATAAGATAATTTTTTTTTTTTTTTTTTTTTTTCTATTCTCTGTACGTGGACTGACCACACCACACATACATATATAATTCTTTTTCTTTTCTTTTTCTTTTTCTTTTTTTTTTTTTTATACGTGAAGTGTGGCCTGACCACACACTTTATATATATATATATATATATTTGTTGTTTCTTTTATTCTCCTTATGATCCATTCCGATTTTGAAAAAGTTTTCTTCACGAAAGTTGTAGCTCTCGAAAAATTCTAAAACTTTCATGTTTTGTAAAAATTCCAATTCGGCCTAGATTCGTCCCAGTTTTTGTTTGAAACTGGCTGACCCCGAAAAACTGAGTGAAAACTGGGTCTGGGGATCAGCCACGGGTTTTGGGGTAAACGGAGGTCATTGGGGCCTCATTTTGGAAATCCGTCCGTGCAGCCCTCTAGTAAAAATCGTTCTCTACAACTTTTATGTTTTACGTTTTTCTCAATTCGGCCTCCAAAGGCCTCAAATTCCACTTTTTACAAAACTGGGCAGTTCACATCCGAACTGGCAGTTTTCTTCTTATTTTCATTTTACGTCCTATTTCGCGCAAACTACCCCAACCGAGCTTGTGGGAGCTTAGATAGCAAGCATGCAGCGTATTCTAACGTCCCACATGAACAAACATGCAACTCAAACGCGCCCAAGCAAAACAAAAGAATAATAAGAGTTGTACTTACCATAATAGGTTGTTTTGTTAAGAACGGGACCTTTTGAGGAAAAAAGGACAAAATAGAAATTTATGATTTTCTTCGGGTCAACTTTGACCAAGTTGACTTTTGTTTTGCTTGGGCGCGTTTGAGTTGCATGTTTGTTCATGTGGGACGTTAGAATACGCTGCATGCTTGCTATCTAAGCTCCCACAAGCTCGGTTGGGGTAGTTTGCGCGAAATAGGACGTAAAATGAAAATAAGAACAAAACTGCCAGTTCATGTGAACTGCCCAGTTTTGTAAAAAGTGGAATTTGAGGCCTTTGGAGGCCGAATTGAGAAAAACGTAAAACATAAAAGTTGTAGAGAACGATTTTTCCTAGAGGGTATCACGGACGGATTTCCAAAATGAGGCCCCAATGACTTCCGTTTACCCCAAAACCCGTGGCTGATCCCCAGACCCAGTTTTCACTCAATTTTTCGGGGTCAGCCAGTTTCAAACAAAAACTGGGACGAATCTAGGCCGAATTGGAATTTTTACAAAACATGAAAGTTTTAGCATTTTTCGAGAGCTACAACTTTCGTGAAGAAAACTTTTTCAAAATTGGAATGGATCATAAGGAGAATAAAAGAAACAACAAATATATATATATATATATATAAAGTGTGTGGTCAGGCCACACTTCACGTATAAAAAAAAAAAAAAAAAAAGAAAAAGAAAAGAAAAAGAATTATATATGTATGTGTGGTGTGGTCAGTCCACGTACAGAGAATAGAAAAAAAAAAAAAAAAAAGAAAAAAAAAAGAGAGGATATTATCTTATCAGACCACTCTCTCTCTTTCTCTTCGATCTCTCTCTCTCTCTCTCTTCTTTTCATTTTTCTCTTTCTCTTTCTCTCAGTCACGCACAACGCTGCCGTCATAAGAAGTCCCGACTCTGGCCAGCCACCGCCCCACGCGCCGGTGAACCTTGCAGCCCATTACCCGAGAGTCCAATAGTCGGAGTTTGGCCGCGTCACTCGCCGCCGTTCGTCGGAAAAATGCTAGGAAAGTTTCGGTACCATAAACTTTCAAGCATGATTTCGGTGTAATCCGACCTCTATTTTGCGAGCCGTTGGTTTCGTTGAGTTCCACTCGTCGAGAGGAACAAAGCCCAGTCCATCACCACTCCGATTGTTGCCGGAATTTTTCCCGGTCCGCCGCCGTCTTCTAGCTCATTTTCTTAATTTTTAGAGAAAATCGAACGTCGTTTGAAGAAGTGGACACCAGAAATGGGTTCCTCTCGTCGAGATCTTCGAAGCGGTGCCCATCTTTGTTCCGTTTGCTGCCGGTCAACGCCGGTCAAAGCCGGTCAACGCCGGTCAAAGTTGGTCAAAGCTGGTTAACGCCGGTCAACGCTGGTCAACTGTCGCCGAATTTTGGAAGATCGCCTTTCCGACCTATTTTCGATGTTCCGGACATGTTTACAACCTCAGATTTGCGATATGAAATCTCGAAGGTTAAGAATGGCGATTAAAAGTTCAGTCGCTCGAAATTAAAAGGTGTTTGGAACGCCGACCAGGAATCGTTTTACTCACCCGAACGTCGTCGAACGATCTCGGTAGTAATCTTGACTACTTTAAGTCATTTATTGGATTGATTACATGCCTATTTATATGCTTTGAATTAAATATCAATATATATATATATATATATATATATTTGATATTCAAGTTAATTAAGTGAAGTTGAATTATATTGAAATACGTTATATGTTAATATAATGAATGTGTTATGGATGGCATATCTTGCAGTTATGGTGTGCCAAAACTTTCTATAAACTGATTTTATTGCAGGTTTAAATTTTGGGTATTAAGGAAAATAAGCTGTTATGCTGTCGGATTTTTATTAAAATCCAACCATAATTGGTGACTGAACTTATAATTAGTTTTATAAGTTCCACTCTCAAAATAATTTTATAATCGAGAGCTCATATCTTGAGCCTTAAGTGGAAATGATCTATTAAGGAAGTTTTCCCAGATTCTAAGCAGATTTATTTAAGAAAAACCTGATTTTCTGGGACTGTGCAGGAAATAGGAAGTTCATGCACAGGTTTTTCAAAGGACAGTGTAAAAGCAAGAAATCCTTGCACATGCACTGACACTTAAGTTAAGAAACTGTTTTAAGGATGTGTTTTCTAAGTTCGACAGTTTTAAATGTCTTTACTTATAAGTTATGGTTGTGTTAAAATACGGTTTGTATAAGATTTGATGCAAAGTATAACCTATAATAACCGGTTAGGATACCGAGTTATCGGGTTGGGCCTTATCCTATAGTTATCGATAGTAATCTAGTAGATTGTTACTCTATAAGTAATAAGGCCTTAGTAAGATTAGTAACCTAACGAGTTACTGTTTATGTCTGGTTGGGCCATGAGCCCTAAGGTTACGGTTAGTAATCGACCGAGTTTTCATTAGTAGATGTGGGGAACATATAATTATTTATAACTAGGATTACCTATGGTTGTTGGTTGGGATACCAACATTTAATAATTATAATTTATAATAAAATATGACGATCCATATCTTACGTCCTGTTTAAAACAGGAATACGACATGTTATCGTGCCTCGATGGAACGATAGACCAAGAGCGTAGGATGAGAGGTAAGTACAACTCTACCTACAGCATGGACAAAACGTTTTTGTTGCATGTTATGTTTTTAAGAGATCATGTATTGATTTACATGATTTACCTATGTTATATTATGATAAGCTTGTGATATGTTATGATAAGTTTAAGTTATGATAAGTTCATGTTATGTTATGATAAGTTTAAGTTATGTCATGATAAGTTCATGTTATGTTATCGTAAGTTTATGTTGTGTTATGATAAGTTTAAGTTATGTTATGATAAATTTATGTTATGTTATGATAAGCTTATGTTATGTTATGATAAATTTATGATATGTTATAATAAGTTTAAGTTATGTTGTGATAAGTTTATGTTATGATAAGTTTATGCTATGATATGTTTATGTCATGATAAGTTTGTGTTATGATATTATGCTATGATATGTTATGTTATAGTATGTTATGTTACGATAAGTTATGTTATGATGTATTATGATTGAGATTATTTTATGTTATATGTTTGCATATGTGACATCATGAAGCATGTTCACGATTATTAAATCACATGGTAAGAATAAGTTAAGTTATGAGATAAGATAAGTAATGTTATGGTGTCGTACCGACTTGCCACAAGGGCGGGTTTAAACGGTTTCGTCTATGGTTTGAATTGGATTGGACTGGCTGCCCCAATCACTCTATGTAAACGATTAGTTTCATGGTTTGATTTGGTTTGGACTGGCCGCCTCCAACCAGTCCATGGATATGTACCACGGTACGTGCACGTATGACATGTAAGAGAATATAACCAAGTTTAAATAAGAAAGCATAATTGATCTATAAGAGAACATAATCGGTTCACGCATTCTTGCACGTCAAAAATATTTTTGTGGATTGAATATTGTACTTACTGGGCAATTAGCTCATTACTTACGTTCATGCTGTAGGTAAGCGACCTAACGGCAATACTTGATGCAATACTGTGGAGAGTTGGTGCTGCGGACTGTGAAATGTGGAATGGACACCGCCACGGGTTTTGGAAAATATGTTTTTGTAAAATACGTTTGTAAAATGTGTTTTATTATGTTCAAGAAAAGTTTCAAGTACGTATGGCAAGCAAGTTGCCTCGTGTTGTACCGATCCGCACTAGGTCGGGTCTGGTCCACGATCTTGGTACTCAGGTGAGTACATATGAATATATATGAAGATAAGTTAAGTTTTATGTATGAGAATAAGTATGAAACTAAGTCAGGTTTAAGCTTGAGAGTAAAAGAGTTTTAAAATAAAGTTTTAAAGAAAAAAAAAATTATTCTGGAATTTTCAGCAAGCTTAAAACTTTTAAGAATTAAGTTAAGTAAGTAAGTAAGGTGACGGCCCACGTCTACGTAGTCGTTCCCCCTACATAGATGGTTTAAGTCGGGGCGTCACAGTTTTGGTATACCAAACTGTAACGCCCCGACTTACATCATCTACGTAGGGGGACGACTACGTAGACGTGGGCCGTCACCTTACTTACTTAATTACCTAATTCTTATTAAAAAGCTTTAAGCTTACTGAAAATTCCAGAGTAAAATTTTTTTTCTTTAAAACTTTATTTTAAAAATTCTTTTACTCTCAAACGTAAACTTGACTTAGTCCCATACATAAAACTTAACTTATCTTCATACATATTCATACGTACTCGCCTGAGTACCAAGATCGTGGACCAGACCCGACATAGCGCGGATCGGTACAACACGAGGCAACTTGCTTGCCAAACATACTTGAAACTTTTCTTAAAACATACCATTTCTTCAAAACACATTTTACAAATGTATTTTACAAAAAACCTATTTTCCAAAACCCGTGGTGGTGTCCATTCCACATTTCACAGTCCGCAGCACCAACTCTCCACAGTATTACATCAAGTATTGCCGTTAGGTCGCTTACCTACAGCATGAACGTAAGTAATGAGCTAATTGCCCAGTAAGTACAATATTCAATCCACAAAAACATTTTTGACGTGCAAGAATGCGTGAACCGATTATGTTCTCTTATAGATCAATTATGCTTTCTTATTTAAACTTGGTTATATTCTCTTACATGTCATACGTGCACGCACCGTGGTACATATCCATGGACTGGTTGGAGGCGGCCAGTCCAAACCAAATCAAACGATGAAACTAATCGTTTACATAGAGTGATTGGGGCAGCCAGTCCAATCCAATTCAAACCATAGACGAAACCGTTTAAACCCGCCCTTGTGGCAAGTCGGTACGACACCATAACATTACTTATCTTATCTCATAACTTAACTTATTCTTACCATGTGATTTAATAATCGTGAACATGCTTCATGATGTCACATATGCAAACATATAACATAAAATAATCTCAATCATAATACATCATAATATAACTTATCGTAACATAACATACTATAACATAACATATCATAGCATAATATCATAACACAAACTTATCATGACATAAACATATCATAGCATAAACTTATCATAACATAAACTTATCACAACATAACTTAAACTTATTATAACATATCATAAATTTATCATAACATAACATAAGCTTATCATAACATAACATAAATTTATCATAACATAACTTAAACTTATCATAACACAACATAAACTTACGATAACATAACATGAACTTATCATGACATAACTTAAACTTATCATGACATAACATGAACTTATCATGACATAACTTAAACTTATCATAACATAACATGAACTTATCATAACTTAAACTTATCATAACATATCACAAGCTTATCATAATATAAACATAGGTAAATCATGTAAATCAATACATGATCTCTTAAAAACATAACATGCAACAAAAACGTTTTGTCCATGTTGTAGGTGGAGTTGTACTTACCTCTCATCCTACGCTCTTGGTCTATCGTTCCATCGAGGCACGATAACATGTCGTATTCCTGTTTTAAACAGGACGTAAGATATGGATCGTCATATTTTATTATAAATCATAATTATTAAATGTTGGTATCCCAACCAACAACCATAGGTAATCCTAGTTATAAATAATTATATGTTCCCCACATCTACTAATGAAAACTCGGTCGATTACTAACCGTAACCTTAGGGCTCATGGCCCAACCAGACATAAACAGTAACTCGTTAGGTTACTAATCTTACTAAGGCCTTATTACTTATAGAGTAACAATCTACTAGATTACTATCGGTAACTATTGGATAAGGTCCAACCCGATAACTCGGTATCCTAACCGGTTATTATAGGTTATACTTTGCATCAAATCTTATACAAACCGTATTTTAACACAACCATAACTTATAAGTAAAGACATTTAAAACTGTCGAACTTAGAAAACACATCCTTAAAACAGTTTCTTAACTTAAGTGTCAGTGCATGTGCAAGGATTTCTTGCTTTTACACTGTCCTTTGAAAAACCTGTGCATGAACTTCCTATTTCCTGCACAGTCCCAGAAAATCAGGTTTTTCTTAAATAAATCTGCTTAGAATCTGGGAAAACTTGCTTAATAGATCATTTCCACTTAAGGCTCAAGATATGAGCTCTCGATTATAAAATTATTTTGAGAGTGGAACTTATAAAACTAATTATAAGTTCAGTCACCAATTATGGTTGGATTTTAATAAAAATCCGACAGCATAACAGCTTATTTTCCTTAATACCCAAAATTTAAACCTGCAATAAAATCAGTTTATAGAAAGTTTTGGCACACCATAACTGCAAGATATGCCATCCATAACACATTCATTATATTAACATATAACGTATTTCGATATAATTCAACTTCACTTAATTAACTTGAATATCAAATATATATATATATATATATTTTGATATTTAATTCAAAGCATATAAATAGGCATGTAATCAATCCAATAAATGACTTAAAGTAGTCAAGATTACTACCGAGATCGTTCGACGACGTTCGGGTGAGTAAAACGATTCCTGGTCGGCGTTCCAAACACCTTTTAATTTCGAGCGACTGAACTTTTAATCGCCATTCTTAACCTTCGAGATTTCATATCGCAAATCTGAGGTTGTAAACATGTCCGGAACATCGAAAATAGGTCGGAAAGGCGATCTTCCAAAATTCGGCGACAGTTGACCAGCGTTGACCGGCGTTGACCATCTTTGACCAACTTTGACCGGCGTTGACCGGCTTTGACCGGTGTTGACCGGCAGCAAACGGAACAAAGATGGGCACCGCTTCGAAGATCTCGACGAGAGGAACCCATTTCTGGTGTCCACTTCTTCAAACGACGTTCGATTTTCTCTAAAAATTAAGAAAATGAACTAGAAGACGGCGGCGGACCGGGAAAAATTCCGGCAACAATCGGAGTGGTGATGGACTGGGCTTTGTTCCTCTCGACGAGTGGAACTCAACGAAACCAACGGCTCGCAAAATAGAGGTCGGATTACACCGAAATCATGCTTGAAAGTTTATGGTACCGAAACTTTCCTAGCATTTTTCCGGCGAACGGCGGCGAGTGACGCGGCCAAACTCTGACTATTGGACTCTCGGGTAATGGGCTGCAAGGTTCACCGGCGCGTGGGGCGGTGGCTGGCCGGAGTCGGGACTTCTTATGACGGCAGCGTTGTGCGTGACTGAGAGAAAGAGAAAGAGAAAAATGAAAAAGAAGAGAGAGAGAGAGAGAGATCGAAGAGAAAGAGAGAGAGTGGTCTGATAAGATAATATCCTTTTTTTTTTTTTTTTTTTTTTCTATTCTCTGTACGTGGACTGACCACACCACACATACATATATAATTCTTTTTCTTTTCTTTTTCTTTTTCTTTTTTTTTTTTTTATACGTGAAGTGTGGCCTGACCACACACTTTATATATATATATATATATATTTGTTGTTTCTTTTATTCTCCTTATGATCCATTCCGATTTTGAAAAAGTTTTCTTCACGAAAGTTGTAGCTCTCGAAAAATGCTAAAACTTTCATGTTTTGCAAAAATTCCAATTCGGCCTAGATTCGTCCCAGTTTTTGTTTGAAACTGGCTGACCCCGAAAAACTGAGTGAAAACTGGGTCTGGGGACCAGCCACGGGTTTTGGGGTAAACGGAGGTCATTGGGGCCTCATTTTGGAAATCCGTCCGTGCTACCCTCTAGGAAAAATCGTTCTCTACAACTTTTATGTTTTATGTTTTTCTCAATTCGGCCTCCAAAGGCCTCAAATTCCACTTTTTACAAAACTGGGCAGTTCACATCCGAACTGGCAGTTTTGTTCTTATTTTCATTTTACGTCCTATTTCGTGCAAACTACCCCAACCGAGCTTGTGGGAGCTTAGATAGCAAGCATGCAGCGTATTCTAACGTCCCACATGAACAAACATGCAACTCAAACGCGCCCAAGCAAAACAAAAGTCAACTTGGTCAAAGTTGACCCGAAGAAAATCATAAATTTCTATTTTGTCCTTTTTTCCTCAAAAGGCCCCGTTCTTGACAAAACAACCTATTATGGTAAGTACAACTCTTATTATTGAGTCTCGTAGCTAATTAAACGAGAACTCAAATATATTCCGATATTTAACTCAGATCATGAGTTTTATATCGACATATATGGTTCAGACTTAAATTTTTCTTATTTCTAAGGAAATCATAAGTTCATCGTAAATTTTGGATTCTTACAGCAACAACCAGAGTCAACACAAGCCGCCATCGGTCTCCGATCGTTAGAGAGTATTCTGATAGATTAATTTTGGTAATCTACCATACTATAGTTTTTCTTTTCTTTCATAAAACTTAAAATTTTTTTGAACTTTTTGAATATTTTTAATCTAACAAATTATGTTTTTTAAAAAGAAATAACTAAATAAAATGTCTATTTTTAGGACCATGCTTTAAAATATGTCTTGTTTTTTTCTTTTCCTTATTTCATAAATGTCTATTTAAAAATAAAAAATAAAAAAAACCGCTTATAGTATTCATTTTACTCTTTTATTATGTTTAACATTATTTTCCCTAATTATGATTCAATTTTTTACTTGCTTTTTTTAATCATTGTTGTCTATTTATCTTAATGATCGATTTATTTATTATAATGATTACTTATTAATACGATTTAGGTTTTTTTATAAATATATTTCTTAAATATGATTTAGGTTTCTTATAAACCTATTTTTTTAGTATGATTTAAGTTCTTTATGATAATTGTAACATTGTTATGATAATGTTTTTTTTTTTTTTTGGTCTTGTTTTAATAGTTAGTTTCTAAAGTTTAAATATGGTATGAAATTGCTTATTTGTTTATGATAATTACTATATCATTTTGGTGTTATTTTTTAGATGTAGTATTTTTTTCTTTATCATAATTACAGTATGATTAGGAAAATTGTTTTTATGATAGTTACTATATCACTATGATGTCTTTTTTAGGTTTTACAATAACTATTTAATTTATATATATATATTCACCGTGAACTTTATCTAATGATCAATTATTTATTGTAATAACCAACCTTTTTACAAATTTATGATTTCTTTTTTTTAGGAATCAAAAGTTTGTATTATGTATGTTAATATGAAATGCTTGATCTGATTTATCAGAATTATGATTTATGTACGATTTATTTCGGTCAAATTTTGATCAGAATAATCTAAGATATGATTTAGTCAGTTTTGCAGTTTTTACACAGTATAAAATTATACTGTGAAAAACTATAATTACTGATAACAAAGCCAAAATTAGGTATGGGGCTATTGTAGAAAAATCAAGCACAATATTTAGAGTAAGAAGAACCAAGTAGTTTTTAGTTCTAAGAAAATTTTTTATGCAGTTCGGTTAAGTGCAGATAAATTCTGGACTGCAGTTCAGTAAAACAGTACTGTTATTAGTGAAAACAGTATTTGTAACATCCTTATTAGAATGATTATGGACTGCATTAGAGGAGGAAAACCAAATGAAACCTTGTTAAGGGACACCTAACCCTAGTAATGATTAAATTGGAATTAAATGAATTTTTGAAAATGCTAGAAAGTATTAGCATTAATTAAGTATGGAACAAACTTGGCCAACACACTTCCTCACAATGGCTGGCCACCTCTTGGAGTCTAGGTGAAATTGTAGTTGTTTTTGGAGGACCTAAATGCAAACTAGACAATAAAAATTAAAGTTTGGCTTTTTATTGTGTGGTAAAATTTGGTCTTGAGTCATTAGGACACATCACTCTTTTAGTTCATCTTCTAGCTCTCTTCTCTTCCAAGAAAGCCGACCATCAAGAGAGAAAAAAACAAAAAAAAAAAAAAAAGTGGAGTGGTCAAAATTAATTTTTTTTTGAGTGAAAATCAAGGAGAAAAAAATTGATAACCAAGCTTAAATCCACTTCCAAGTTTAAGGTAAATCTATTAAACCCCTTAGCTTTTCATTTGAGTTTTTGTTCAATGATTTAGATGTATTTTCAGTTGGGTATGTATGAGCTTAAGCTCAATTATTTTTTTCATTCAATGGCTTAGTTTAAATTAGTATGTGCTTGATTTGGTTTAGGGTGAGCTAGATCTAACTTTGGTATGCTAAATCTAGGTTTTTGGCTTATATTTTTGAAGCTATGCTTTAAATTATGTGCTTGTATGTGTATATTTAGTAGTTGCTGATTATATGTCCCCACATGTCTAAGAAAGATTATGGTATGCTTATGTTATGATTAATTGGTTGTATGTTGAATTAGAATGAGAAAAATCAACTTAAAACCCTAAATTGGTAAAAATTGAACTATTTGGTAAAATGGTTGAACAAGTGTATGTTAATGGAATTTTGCGTAAAACGCTGCATGTATGATGTAAGCTCACGGTTGCGACCGTTTGAGGTAGGGTGTGCATTATTTCGCGTATCAAACGATTAAGAAACAAGCTGCCAAATTTCGGACCAAACTGGACAGTAATTTTAAAACGAAATTTTGAAGCCCTTAGAGGCAGATTTTGGAAATAATCAAAACTAAAAAGTTGTAGAAAATTAAAAATCCTAGGGGGCAGCGCAGACAGAATTTGAAAAATAAGCTCCAAAGGCTTCCATTTTTGGGAAAAAACCGAGCCTGGCCAGTCCCAGACCCTATGCACGGCCAGGATTTTTCAATGAGGAAAATGAATAGGTTAAGGGTAGAATTAGACTTTGTGCAAAAAACGAAAGTTGTAGGGATTTAGGAGGTATACAACTTTCAGAATAAAACTTTTTCAAATTCCAAGTAGATTTTAAAATAAAACTGAATTTTCAAACTAAGCAGGAAATAGGCAATCCTGCACAGGATTTTCAAAACGTCACAATTTTTCTATCTTTACAAAATAGTCAGTTCCAGTTTTATAAAAACGGTTTTAAAAAGGTTTTGAAGTATGTTAAGTAAGTTAAGTAATAGGTAAACTATGGTAAAACACATAGTAGTCAGATATGTTATTGAACTAAGTATATTGAAAGTATACCTATAGTAACCAAATAGGTTACTAATTTTATATGCTAAGTTTGAAACTAAGATTACTTAGGATAACCAAATTGGATATCACTAATGGGTCTTAGCAACCCAATGGGATAGTAACCTAATTATGTTTGGGCTTATACCCAGGGTTACTAACAATAACCGAAAAGGATACCATGTTAGTAGGGGACATATAACTAGGGTAAATGTTGAGTGTTGGTTAGGATACCAACATTTAATATAATGAACTATTGTGAGATAGAATGATTCTTACGTCCTTTTTGGAAACAGGTACGTAACCTGTTGTTGCGATTCGTTGAAGCAACAAACCCCAGTGCTAGTATAACCTGTAAGTACAACTCCGCCTACAGTATAGGCTAAATGTTTTTATCGATTGCATGTTTTTAAAATTCATGCACTTATGTATGTGATGCATATGATTATGTTTTATTATTGTGACATCATGAAGCATGTTCACTAATGATAATGTACATGATAAGAGTAAGATTAAGTTCAAGTAAGAAAATGTTTTTAAGTAAGAAATTAAGCAGTTTTAAATCGTGTTGTACCGACCTGCACTAGGTCAGGGTTGGTTCATGGTAATGAGTTGGACAGGGCTGGCCGCCCCAACCATTCCATGACAGCGCGCCACGGTACGTACACTTATGTTAGGGGCCCATAGTATGTTAAGTAAGAAAGAATAAGAAAGCATAATTGGATCATGCATTAATTAAGTTTAAATTGTTTTTGCGGGTTAATAGTTGTACTTGCTGAGTGAAAGCTCACAACTTATGTTTATACTGTAGGTAAGCTCCCTATGAGCAATACTTGATACAAGATGGTGGGGCATGACAGGGCTAACTGTGAAACTACGGGATGGAGACCGCTACGCGTTTTGTGTCAAATATATGTCCTTATTATTGAGTTTTATTAGTTGTATTTCAAATTAAGTTTAATACTTAAATACTCAAATAAATATGTATATATGGTTATAAATAATTATATGGTCGAGTTACCTTATAATTGCAACAAAAAAAAAAAAAAAATTCCGTATTTTCCGCTAGTTAAGTAAGTGTCAGTTTTATGTAAGATAAGTATGGTAACGGCCTACGTAAGGCGGGTCGTTACATATTCTAACAATTATTTTTCACCTATCATACAACTTATATGTTGTAGTCGTTTTTTTAAATAATAAATAATGTAAAATGGTCTTTTATTTTCCTTTTATAAAATGTTGCTTCGTCTGAAATTTTTTAAGAGATTTGTTTCTTTCATTTTTTTAATTTTTAGTCCTTTATAAAAGGAAAAATGGACATTGTTAAATCATAACATCCAATTTAAACATTAATGTAAATACAAAACATAAAGTTACTATCTTCAAAGCTAATAATTCGTCAGAATACAACAAATAATCCACTAGAACGCATATAATAACCCATCAAAATACAAAATAATCCTACAAAACGCATAGAGTAGTCCACCAAAATATATAGAGTAATCTACTAGAGTACAGAAATATGCCACCCTAATTTGTAAAACCTCTAAAGATCTACTCCATCGTCGACTAGCAGATACGTGCCTTCGGCAAGCCACCATCTTGTGCTCCCACATTTTCTCTCGATTCTCCCTCTCTTTCCATTGCAATACGTTTAAACCTACATTTTCAGATTGCCTAATTGATCGCTACTTCAGCAACAAATTAAGGTATCGGTTGTTACTTTAAACGTAGTGCAATGGGATTTTTTTTTTAAAAAAAATTTGTAAGACCTTTCATGATCCATCTTGTGTTGCTATAAAAATATAAAGTGTTTATTATATTTATTAGTATCTATTTGGAAAAATAAATTTGACTAAAAATCTAGTAGGCTTCTCAACGTACTCGATCTTTCTTGTTCTCCACCCTTTCAACTAACAGATATGTGAACACCAGTTGAATCCTTCTCAGACTAGTGTTTCTTCTCAATTCTTCTTCAAATACTTATTTGCTATCGATTTCATAGATTTAAGAGTGAGAAGCTTAGAAAACCTAAATTGAGACGCTATCCCAAGAGTTTGTCATTTGCCAACTCGGTAAGCCTTAGAGGAGCATAATTTCCAGACACACCAATTAAAGAATCTCCAAACTGAATTATTACGGTCTAATTTATAGAAAATTAAATAATTAAATAAGAAAAGTAACAAGAGAAGAAGATAAGAACACAAGGATATTTAATGTGTATGTATCCATACAGACTAAGAATAAGAGAATTCATTAGTAAGGAGCATTATAATGAATAAACTCTCATTTAATATAAGTTACATTGTACACAATCTAGTAAGTTTTTCCTAATACTAACAAATTTACTAAAATCAATATATATTTTAAATTACAAAAACTACAAATAAATCAAAAGTTCCTAATACATACAAAATAATAACTTTCCCTAACAGTAACTTTCCTAATATAATTTTCCTCACATTATTGTGGACCACCGCCACCATGACATATGATTGAAAATCTTTGTTGTTGTTGTTGTTGTTGTTGTTTTTTTTTTTTTTTTTTTTTTTTTTTTTTTTTTTTTTTTTATTAGCATCTAAACTTTAACGTTCTTACTTTATATTTATAACTTAATGCACTTTTTATAATTTTATATATGCTTGTCTTGTAATGATAGTTTTACTTTATGCTAGTTAGTTGCAATGACTTTCTATTTGAGCAATTAATTAGTATATTAAAATTTACTTATTACAGATAATAAATTGTATTACTTGTTATATAAACATATATATATTTTTAATATTGAAACCAAAATAAATTTATTAAATTATTTTTTTGATTTTTTAATTAAATTATCGAAACTATAGCAACGAAAATATTTCGTCCCTATAAAATGGAAAATTAAATTTAAATTCTGTAGTGAGGAAAAATTTCGTTGCTATAGCTACGTGAGATTGGGTAGAGACTCAACCAAAAAGCTGCATCTTGTAGTGATGACTTTTCTCATTTGCGAGGAAAAACAATTGTCCATTAATGTAGCGAAAAAACTGGTTTGGACTCGCTATAAGTCTGTTGCGACCGGAATTCTAGGGGCAACTTTAGAAAGGAAACGTTTCCTCACTATAAGTCTATACCGACGACCAGGAACTTGTATATAGCAACGAATGCTTTTTTGTTGCTGAAACCGATGTTTGGATATCTTGGTCACCCACAGACTTCAAAAACTTTATTGTTATATAATCTTAACTATAATTACATTGCGTTACATTGTTCTTCTCAATTAAGAAGTGTAAAGAGTCAAGGGGGTGTGTAATAGAACTACCCTTTTGTAAAACATTTGCGTAACTAAAAGACTAGAAGATAATCGCAAATTAAATAGGGAGTGACATTTTATCTTTGGGGAGAATTCATAATTGAAATATGCATCGGTTCACGTAAATCGCTATTTATTTTTAGCCAAAAGAAAAGAGCAGATTAGACATGCTTGAAACACTTTTGAATAAAGAGCTGGGTAGGGGAATTCTATAAAGAGATGGGTGGGGAATGTTTGAATGAAGAGATGGATGTAATTTAATTTTGGACAATTTGTTCAATTATGTGGAATTTTGTGAAAGCTGTACTCACTTAAGTATTTAAAGAGAGAGAGAGAGAGAGAGAGAGAAAAAAAAAAAAAAACGCAACATGATAAAAAAGGGACCGAAGCTTCCTTGCGAAACTTAAAAAAAAAAAAAAAAAAAAAAAAAAAAAAAAAAAAAAACCCTCCGAAATTTCCAAAAAAACCTTGGACAATACCCTTATTAACTAGCTGGTTAAAATATCACGAAACCACCTTATCAAACTCTCAAAAAAGTTCCAAAAGAAATATGTTTGTGGATACCCATATGGTTCGTTTCCGAAACATTGATTGCGTGGGGGAAATTACATATTTCTAGTAGTATATCTCTACAAGTCAACCTTGATAAAAATTTTTGTTTTCCATGTTTGCGGATCTTGTCTTCTTTACTTAACACATATATAGGTGTTATTCAATCTGTTTATGCTTTCAGTTTCTCCAGTGTAAATATATGTATATAAATTTCAAATTGACTTCTTGACAATAATTGAATAAGCATCACTAATCTTATCTAATTACAACTTTTTAATAACTAATTTTGAATAACTTATAAGAAGTGTGTATATTTGATTAGTTAATTCATGACAATAAAAACAAATCCCTCTGGAACCTAATTATAACAACAAAGAAGCACACGGCACGAAAACTGTGTACGAGTGAGGAAGAGAAAATAGGCAAATTAAGTATTTCTTTAAAAGGCATACATCTATACATATATGGAAAGGAAAAATGTGCTACCATACATTTTCTTTACGCTTCGTTTTGGATTAAAATTTTTTATTTAATTTGTTATCCTTCAGTTTTTTTTAGGCCCAATTTAATTTTTTTAATTTTTTTAAAAACAATTCAGTCCTTACTTTTCATCTAGATCAATTTTTTTTCATTTCGTTCTTTTATCTTTACGGTAATTTTTTTTTTCATGCATCTCTTTTTTAATTTTCAGGCCCTTTGTTATTTTCTTTTGTTTTTTTTTTTTTTTTAGTTTTTTTCTTTTAACTTATTGTTTTAACTTTCTCTTATTCAAATCAAGTTTTTTAAATATATTCAACCATGTGTATAGCACATGTTTTAAACGAATATATACATATATATTGCAATGTTAATTATTAACACACTCACATATATATTTTCACAGAAAGTGCAGAAACCAATATATCGAGTCATTTATGACATTGAATTCTGAAAATTTGTTTATTTGAGTGTGATACACAAGTACATATGGCGTCAAAGGAACCATTACTAATTAGAAACAATTATAAAATAAAAAAAAAAAAGCATTATCAAAACAAATGGTGATTATTCCCTCTAAAAAAAACTGAAAATTAATTATCCTTCAACAATTATCCTTACCGACATAGAAGGTTGGCTCTATGACAGCTCTTAGTCATCTCTTTTCTTCCACCGCAAAGGAAGGGGTGGGATGCTTTGTTCGTTCCTAAAGAAATTAGTAGGATCAACATTAGTCTTCACATGGACTAATCTGTCGAAATTATCCTTAAAATAACTTTTGCCCCAAGTGCTTGCTTGTGCATAGCTTGTGGTGCCCTTGTCGTTGTTCCTTCCTAGGTCAAGGTCCCTGTAGTTGAGATACGCGGCTCTCGGATTTTTCGTCACATAAGGAGTCATGTAAGCATAAGCACTTCTAATCCAATCCAAATGCCTTTCGTTTGTTGTAACATCTCCGTCATCATCCCACCTCACAAGGTATGTAAATTGAAAGCGGTTTCCAGCACGGTGTGGGAATGGAATTTCGGATTGCGGAATCTCACTCATTCTCGCCCCATAAGGGTATAGCTGGAAAAGTGGAACTCCAACCTTTAAATCATAAAACCTTTTCCACACCCTTTCCAACACGTCTTCTGGAATAGGCTTTTCAACATAGTCGACTTTCGCGATGAAAGAGATCGGGCGTCCTTGAGGCTTACTCCTATCAAGTAGAACGTTAGGAGGTGTTCCGCTGGGAAATCCATTGAATAAGACAATGGATTGAATCCAGCTCATTTCGATGCAATCCTCTTCTACCAAACCCAACTCAGGGAAGCTCTTTTGCATTAAAGGGAGAAGCTTCTCCACTCTACCAAGGAACACGGAAAGGAACTGAGCTTGTAATACTGGTTTAGTATTACCTTTTGAAGTTGAGTTTGCAGTTTGGATCCTGACGAAAAGAAACATATCTTCATCAAATTTGTTGCCGACGTATTGCCACTGATGAACAATTTTCTTGGTTTCAGGTTTCTCCAAGTCTCTAACGACACTGAATGTAGTGACTTTTGATGGAACAGGAACCAGTCGAATTTTCCAAGCAATAACTACTCCGAAGCTTACAGCTCCACCACCGCGTATTGCCCAAAAGAGATCTTGCCCCATTGATTTTCTATCAAGAACCCTTCCCCGTGCATCGACTATGTGTGCGTCAAGAATATTATCAGCTGCAAGGCCATATTTGCGCATCAAAACTCCGAAGCCTCCTCCACTAAAGTGCCCGCCAACACCTATAGTATAAGAAAAACCTGCAGGGAAGCTGAGAGTTGAACTTTTCTCAGAAATTGTAAAGTAAACTTCACCTAGTGTAGCTCCAGCTTGAACCCATGCAGTCTTGTCCTCAACATCTACTTCGATTGAACTGAGGTTTCTGAGGTCGAGTATGACATATGGGACATGTGACAAGTAAGAAAGACCAGCGCCATCATGTCCTCCACTTCGGGTTCTAATCTGCAGGTCATATTTCTTGGAGCAGATAATCGTAGCTTGGACTTCTGAGGCATGAAACGGTGTAATGATAACGAGCGGGTTTGGGGTAAAAGGTGAAATGGCAAATTGTGGATTCATTATGGTGGAATGCAAGATAGAGGCATATGACGGATCGATTGGAGTGTAGATGATCTTGGATATGGAGGAAGTATTTGATATATGATTAGAGAGGCACTGAAGGAAATGCTCACGATTGTAAGCAGAAGCTGCCAAGGAAAAAGAGAAAAGAAAAGCAATAAAACAGGGAAAGAATGAAGAGAACTCGGAGTACTTCATTTTTGCTGAGTTCTTTGCATGCATCCAGTTGGGAAGAGAGCTACAACATTTATAGTTGTGCACGGTGGTTGTTTTCGTATCCCTACCAATTTGTTGACAGATCAGAAGCTTAACTACAATATTTTGTTGGTAAAATATACGTGACATGTGAAGTTTCACAACCAAGAATTTCAAAAATTTTATTTAATTACTAGAACGTTTGAAGAGTAGTCACGTCATTCATCATTTGTTTAGATCCCTCAGCTGAAACCTGAATACACCAATTATAATCTTGTATCGGGTGGAGCTTCTAAAGCTGCTGTCGTCATCGTCGCTATTATTATTATTATTTTTGGATTTACACAGCAAAAAACAAGTAATATTATTTCATGGCAAATATATATTGAAACGACAGTTCGGAAAGTATAATACTGTCTTTATGTTCAGTTTCCTGGTCTATGTTCTATTTTTATTTTTCATTCTTTTAGGATCTAGGAATAGACAATGCAGATTTTATGACTACAGAATATATCACTTAACAAAGCATTACCACAAATAATAATGCAAATATTAAATAACTAGAAAATTCAATATGAATACGATGATATGATTGTTAGAATCCAATAGATCCGATGGTAGAACGTGCCTATAGTGGGAGACGTGGTGCCAGGACTTCAAATATGATGATGAGGCTGGCTAGACGCAACGAGATCCCAAGAAAAGTGGCTCCTAGGGATCCCCTGACTTGTATATGTTGGATTTTCCTTTGATATATAGTGTAATTTGTCCACCTATAGTTGTGATTTGGGGAAGATTTTATTGAAATAAAATCAATAAAGAGCAAAGCATTATTAACAGATTGAATTATTAAAGGAATTATATAATCGTAAAGGTGGTTATATCCTTATTCCTTCCAATTTGTTGACTGATAAAAACGTGGCTATAATGTTTAAGCAATGATAAAATAATAAGTACTTTTTCTTCCAATTAAAAAATGTATATTTTAGTGCAATTTGAATCATGCACATCATATTAAAATCTTGTTTTGCATAAACTAATAATGAAATGTGTGTCGAACAAGAACTGCAATGAATAGGTTTATCACATATAATGCATAAGTATGACCATTAATTATTATTATGTCATACATAATGCATAAGTATGACTATAAATTATTATTATGTGATATATAGCGATATTGAATATTAGACCGGAAAAGAGTAGAAACACACATTTTCTTTCACTGTTGAGACTTGAGTATCTATAATGTTGTTTTCACTTCTGTATCCCTTCTGAGAATTTAGCTCACCCGTATCTTATTATTATTATTTTTTTCTTTTTGGCTGAAATAGCTCACCCCTATTAAAATGTATTAATATGATATTATCCAATGTTGTAAATTTGAGAAGTCTGATTATTTGGTGAAGTAAATTTTACCGTCACGTTAAGAGTTTACGGATTAGTACATTATGTTATTATTTAGGCAAAATTAGATAAAAATTAAAAGCTGTATTTTTACTGTATCAATATGTATTACAATTTCAATCGTGAATCAACTTTTCAAGAGTCTAAATAGATGATTAGAAGCAATTATACGTCACCGACCTAGGATTTTGGTACAATCCCTTCCGAAGCAGGGAAATTTTTTTGTTTTGTAGCAAGGGATTAGAAAAGGTTCCCAGTCCTAGAAACACACATTAATGATTCTAATGATATATACACTCTACTTTTATACTTGAAAATTCCTATCCAAAGAGAGATAGGATTGAGAATTGGAGATTGTTCTTGTTATTGTTAAATAAGTCCAATTAGTTATAATAGTCTCACACATTTATTGATTGCAAGAGCGGAGAATAGGAAGGAAGATCGAAGGATCTAGGAACTTGTTTGATTATTTTGAAATCGTTTTACCAAATAAATACGAATTATGTAATTTAATAATAATTTAATACAACAAAACGAGTAGGATACATTCTTGAAAAAAGTACAAAATATCTTTCCGTTGCCTTAGATATGTTTCATAACTAAAAAATTTCTATACTGTTATTTCATGTTAATTATTGTGATATTTTCTAATCGTCCTTTGTAAGGATTTTCGGATGATGTTCATAATTGACGAGAAACCTGTCACTATTCTTTCTGTCGAGGGAAGTGCAAAAATTGATTTTTAATAGGATTGAAGGATGCAGGTTTATGATTAGAGAATACATAATGATTTGTTTTTTTTTTTTTTTATAACGATTATTTGAAACAAATCATCCTCCAACTATGATGCCATGTGACATTTTGAGCGCCCCAAACAAAAAAATATAATCTTTAAAATGTAATATCCACCCTTCTCAATAATTGAAATATTTGAGAAAAAAAAAATCTTTAAAAGATATCCACCCTTCTGATCAATCATTGAAATATTAGCGAAAACTCTTCCTAAAATGTTTTAATAGACAAGGACATGTGAATAACTCATAAGTTGGAGTACAAGAATTCTAAATACTAACAAAATAAGTACTAAGTAAATATATATATATATATATATATATATATATAGTTTACATGTAAATGGAGCACTTGTTTAACAAATTAACCCGAGAATTTAATTGTACATTTGAACAAGTGAATAAAATAGTAAATTCAGTTAAATGATATTATATTGATTATTTTGTTATCTTTATCATTAAGGGTAGAATAATTTTTTTATGTATTTTCTGCAAGTCTATATGAACTTTTTTTCCGATGTATTTTTCGATTAAGCAGTTAAATGAGAAACCCTAATTTTTTTATTTATTTGTTCTTCAATATGGTTCATTGTATCGGAGCATTAATTCTCCCACGTCTTCTGCAGAATAGTTTGCCGGTAGGACTGACGACACAAGTCCGTACAATCGTACGTTCGTCCATCGTAACACGTTCTGCTCTGCTCTTGTACATGTATCCGTACAGTCCATATCAGTGCATCATTCATCCATACAGTCCGTACGGAAAATTGTTGATTGCAGTTGCTTTGCAGTTTTCTTCCGTTTGTTTTTTCTGTAATCACAATTGACTGTGTTTTGGTTCTGTTTGAGAAAAAAAAAACCAAAAGCGTGGGATTATGCTAACTTGTTTCACAAGTTCTTTGCAATAAAACCACAAACTGTTTGCCACAATTATGATGAGAATCAAATTTCGTTAGTAGCCTTGCTTTGGAAAAAGTTTCAAATGATCATATAATAGAAAAAGGGAAACGAACTATGGCTGCTACAACCAGAAGAAATTGGGAAGGTTCAAAAGCGAAATTAATGGAAAGCATGAGAAATTTCTAGCAGCTTTTCACGTATATAGTGGAAAAGGAGAGATATAACCAAATAGGTGACTATTGGTTTACGTGTGCAGAACAAAGGCCTAATATGAGTCATCATATTATTATTCTATATATCTACGAAATAGATAATATGTTACAACTTAATCAATAACCAAAAAATTGTGTACTTCCTCTTAATTATAATTTCTATGAAAATTGACATATATATCAACTCTCAAATTAGAATGCCTACACGTATAGCACACAATCAGACATGAAGTCCACAAACTACTATTATCGTTATTATTGCTGTTCTTATTATTATTACTTTACACACATACTTGTGACTTGTGAGAATGTCGGACATTACACATGTTGCCACGGGCGACATCCAAAAGGCTCTTATTTTATTTTCTTTACGGTATTTATATCAAATAGTATATTTTTAAGACACTAATGAAATATAGCGGTAAAGCCCACTTTATATATCTTATCAATAGAGCTCATTTTTAAACCATTAAGATGTTGTTTGTATATTATAATTATCATGCACCTTATCTTATATTAGTATTCATTAAAAAAAAAAAAAAAAACCCACCCCTTCCCTTCCCTTCTCCGACGTCAGCGACTTACCCGTCAACGCCGGCGACCGACTAGATATGCCCCGCCGGCCGACGGCTTCCCCAGGCGCTTGAGCCCCCACCCCCCCAGGCCACCCCCAACACCGGCGCTTGAGCTGCCCCCACCCCCACGAGCTCGGGCCCTCCCTACCCCCCCCCCCCCCCCGGGGCCCACCCTACCCCCGACGCCGAACCCCCCCCCCCCCCCCCCCAACCCGTGCTCAGGCCCCTGCCCCCCATCCGACCCCTGAAGCCGAACCCCCCCGCGCTCAAGCCCCACCCCCCCGAGTTCAAGCCCCCATCCACCCCACCCCCAGCGTTAGTGCTCAAAACACCCCCCCGCCCCTCCCCCCCCCAACCCCTGTCACCGAACCCCCCCACGGGGGGGCGGGGTGGGCTTCGCTGGTGGTCGTGCGGGGGGGAGGGGGGCGGCGGCTTCATGACAGGTTGAGGAAAGAAAAAAATCTGAAATAAAATAAAGGATTGTGTGTATATGAGACTATATTAACATTGGATGCATCTTAGATCATAATCATTCATTTACTCACATAATTAATTTTAGTCGTTGGATGAATTACTACTGGTAGTGCTCCTCATTGGAGCTCTATCCCAGTTTTCCCCTGAAATATATAACATGTTTTTGAAAGTCGATAAATAATAGTATAATTTATATTTTCTCTTTAAAATAAATTAATTCTTTCCTATTTTACCCTTTCCTCTTCCCACAAACTCTCTCTACTCTCTCTCCTTTCTTGTTGTCTCCCTCTTTCCTCTCTCTGTTTCCCAGCCCGCTGTCTTTCTCTCTCTCCGCATCGATCATGACTACTCCAGATGACGCCGATGATCTCTCCAGCGATCTTCCTGACTATTGGAAGTTTAAGATCCCGACGACTGGAGGTTCGCGAACTTCGACGACGGCAACAGCTTCAAGCGCAGCTCACGATTTATTTCGCAATTCATCACACCAGTTCCAATGACGGTGATAACTTCACGGAGTCGTCGATGTCACCAGTGTGATTCACCATGTCACTCACGCGATTCAAATCTCTGATCAGTCGCTGCCGAGGTTGAGATCAATCTTCAGCTTTGTTGTTTGGTTTTTTTTGGTTGTGAGAGGTAGTTGTGGCTTTTTATTTTTTTATTTTTTATTTTTTATTTTTCAGGACGCTTTCTCGAGTATGGTGGCTCCGTCGCATCGGTGTTGCTCCGGTGTGGTGGTTTTTGGGGCTAATTTTATATTTAGGGATGCTTTACCAAATGTGGCGGCTCCATCGCGTCGGTATTGGTCTGATGTGGCGGATTTTGGGGCTGATTTGGGATTTAGGCAAGGTTTTGCTTATTTTGGGCTTTGATTTGGGAATTGGGACTAATTTGTAATAATCGACATTTGTGTGTGATTTTGTTAATATCGAAAAGTTATGGTTTTTGATTGAGCTAAAAATGTTGGTTTTATTACATTGTGAAATAATTGTATTTATTAGTAAATATTGGTTTTTATCATGTTAAATGTCAAAAAAAAAAAAAAGTGGATATTGGATTTACTATAAATAAAGAATTTACTAGTAAATACGGAATCTATTACTAGATCATACATGGTAAATATTGATATTTACAAGACAGTCTAAATATTTAGAGGTAAATATGAGAGTCATATTCTAAATCTTACCCAATAAATATTAGATTTATTTGATAATTTTATTTAAATAATCATATTTAGTAATAAATATTGGTTTTTATCATGTTAAAATAAAAGTAGATATTGGATTTACTAGATTTACTAGTAATTCATACCTAGTAAATATTTTATTTACAAAACAGTCTAAAGATTTATAGATAAATACGAGAGATTGGATTTACCGATAAATACTAAAATTGCTCATAAACTTACCTAGTAAATATTGATATTTATGAGATAGTCTAAAGATTTACAGGTAAATACGAGAGTTATTTTGTAAATCTTAACCAATAAATATTAGATTTATTCGATAATTTTACGTAGTAAATATATGTATTGCTTAGTAATTAAATTTATTTACGTTGTGTAAATATTTAGATTTACTTAAAAAGAATTGGATTTACTATTTATTAGATACACTAATTTTTTTTAAAACATTGTATAAAACACTCTAAAAATTGATTTGTAAATATCAGACTTACATGAAAATAGTTAAAATTATAAATAAATGAACTAATGAATTTATCGAGTAAATATCGGATTTATCAAATAAATATCAAATTTATTGGTAACTACACAATATATATACTACTTTTTATAGTAATAATTTTTTAATTTTTTTTTCTCTTTTTCAAATCAGGTAAATATTTAATGACAATACTTTTTTTTAATTTCTTCATATTCTTCAGATCAAGTAAATATCATTGTTTACTGATAAATATTATTGATTATTGTATTTTAGTATAACAGTGTTTAAAATTTTTTAAATTAGTGAATATCACTATTTACGGGTAAATAGATTTATTTTTTTATTATTATTTTGGTAAATATTAATATTTTAGTAAATATTTTGGAAGGGATTTTAGTAAATATAATTGGATGAGTCTGTGGTAGAGACCCTTTGGGAGTCTCTACCAGTACATACATTTTTAAGCCGTTGACTTATCATACACTTTACCTCATATTATCCTTTCCACCCAAAGTCTTCTCCGTCGCCGGCGACCCACCCCGACGCCGGCGAGCCACCTTCGGGCCCCCACCACCGGCCCCAAACCCGGCCGGCTGGCTCTGGCGATCCCCTTTTCTCTCTCTTTTCCCCTCTCTCTTCCCCTTTCTCTCTCTTCTCCTCTCTCCCGTGGTGACCCACCTCCGGCCCCACCACCACCGGCCGGCCGCCACCGACCCCCTCTCTTTCTCTTCCCCTTTCTCTCTCTTCTCTTTTCTCTCTCTTCCCCTCTCTCTCTCTTCTCCTCTCTCCCGCGGCCCTCCCCCGCCGGCCCCCAGTCGAGGCCCCCCTCCCCCCTGCCTCCCCAGCACCCCCCGATGACCCCCCCCTCGACCCCCTCTTTCTCTTCCCCTTTCTTTTTCTTTTCCTCTCTTCTCTCTCTTTATTCCCGGCCCTCGGCCCCCCATCCCTGGTCGCCCCCCTATCCCACCACCACCCACGACTCCCCCACCCTACCCCCGACGTGAGAAGAGAGAGAGAAAAAGAGGGGGAGTCGCGGGTGGGGGTGGGATGGGAGGGCGCCGGGCGGCTGGGGGGGCCGGGGACCGGGAAGAGAAAGAGAGAAAGGGGAAGAGAAAGAGGGGGCCGGGGGGGTCTCGGGAGGGTGCCGGTGTAACGACCCGACTTTTCGGACCGTTAACTAACTTACTTATTCTTATCTAATTTAGTCATAATACTTATTTATGTTCGGTTCTAAAAAAATACAAATTTTTTTTTATTGTATTCGTACTACAAAAGTTAGACTCATTAAAAATTTTTAACTGAGGAATTTGAAAACCTCTAGCAACTAATTAACCAATTTAAAATCGTAACTAGATGATATTTTAAAAAGTTATAACTTCATAAAATTATACGGAAAGAGTCTAAAGTCTTTTTCTCATAAAGTACTCAGACTAATATAGTAGTATCAAAACATTGGGACATAACTATAAGTATATAGTCATTACAAAATAAATTACGAAGTCTAAATGCGGAAATTAATTTTCGTGGTGGTATCCCACTCCCGTCCTTCATCGCCTCCGCACGGTTTCGCCAGTCCATAAGACATCTAAGTAATGGGCTGCTTACCCGCGTTACCTACAGCATGAACACACAATGATGAGCTTTCGCTCAGCAAGTACAAACAATATCTCACAAATCGTTTTCATAAAATTCATATCATCTCATGTAACATTATGAATGCTTATAAATGCATGTGAACTATATGTGTAATTATGCTTTATTATTTACATGTCTTGTCTACTTAAGGGCCCTTATGTTGTACCCATATGCGCGCAACCAATGAGGAGTTAGGGGAGCGACCCTCCAACAACCTCCAAGGTCATATATTATAACTTTCGTTCTTATCATATCCTCTCACTAGTTGGAGGTTGGTACGACACTTAGTCCTATCTTTCGTTAGCCTCATTCTTATTATTTGTGACAATATATGGATTTATATGTCACTATGCATCTATCATTATTGCATACGTACTTATGAGGCATGTCAATCATATCAGTGCATGAAAATTTATGCATGTTAAATGCTTAATTAATACAGTACATATAACTCATATATTCATCACTTCATCAAGGTAAATCATAGAAAACATAGAACACCAACAACAAAAAAACATTTTATTTCATACTTTATGTGAGGTTTGTACTTACTTGTCTTATATGCTTAAACTTCCGGAGTTGTATCTCCTACTATGCAGATTTGAGAAATTGTCCTGATTAACAATATCTCATTATTAGATAGAGTTATAGTAATATTACTTTATTTATTTATTTTTATAAACTATAGTGAACTTAAATTTACTTACATCATAATTAACCTTAACAATTAATCCTTATTAATTATTAAGTGTTAAATAAATTTTGATTAATTATTATTTAATTAATTTAATTAATTTAATTATTTTAATTAATTAATTAATCAATTAATTAATTAATTGGTTAATTAATTAATTAAGTAATATTAATCATTATTTTATTTAATTGAGAAATTATAATTAAATTATATAATTTTAATTGACTTATTAATAATTATCTAGTTAATAATTTAATTATGTTACTTAAATATTCATCTTCATATAATAATTATTAATTATCAATTCTAATATTAATAAGAAAAAATTTGATTTATTCAATAATTGATGTTTGGTTAATCTCTAGTTAATTATCCATAATTATTTTGATGATTAAATCAATTATTAATAATTAATGATTAATTAATCTCTAATTAATCATATATTATAATTATATAGTTATTCAACATAATAATCTTGATTATTATATACTAACCCTTATAATTAATTAATTAATTAATTAATTATTAATCAGTTAATTAATTAATTACTTTATTAATTACATTAATTAATTAATTAATTAATTAATTAATAAATCCATCAAGGTGATAATGGGTCACCTAAGGGTATACCTCTCTTTGATTATTGGGCTAGTCCAATCCCCTTAGTTATGTCATTTAGTTGGGCTAAAGTAATCTCTTGGTATATGTATAGTAACCCTCTAATATACTTTATCTTGGCCCATTTAAAACTTATGATTTAATTTTATAAAGTTAGGGTTTTCACGTTATTTGATCATACGATTAAAATCAATTCATTTCATAACTAAATACGTTCATATGTCAAAACTTACTCTTGTGTTACATTTTGATGTTTAATTGTTTTATCGGTGTAGGATTTTAACTTGTAAGATTTATTTAGATTTGAGTATAATTCCGTTTTCGACACTTGATAACTTATTGGAAAGCTTGAAATATCTATTTTCTGTCTTTATAACTTGTTTTCCAAGATTTCAAGTATTTCAAATATTAATGTGGACGTTTTTCTAAGTGTCTTATGGTAAAATCTTAGATTCTTAGATTACACTACAATATTAAGAGATTTATTAAAATTTATGTACATATCCGTTTTAAACGTATAATATCTCGTTTTGAAGCTTAATATGTCTACTTTACAGTGGTAAAGTTATTTCCTTTAGTGCTTGAGTATTTCACATCATAAACTTAGGTTTTGTCACTGTTGGTCTCACATTTATACAATAAGTCCAGATTCATTGGTAAGTTTAGAAAAATCATAACAATTTGCTTACAAGTCCAAATAAGACAAAGATATGTCATTGGAAATATTATAATGTCTATTTTGTATGGTAAGAACAGTTTTATAAAACGTTAAGATTTACTAACTCAAAAATTACAAAACCCGTGGCTAGCACAGGGTTCCAGCCAGGATTTTTGGTTCATGGTCCAAACTTGTAAAATCCACCAAAAATTGTACACTTATCCGTTCAAGGCGTATGATACCTTGTTGGAAAGATAAAAGAATATATTTTTCAGTTATCTAACTTATAATCCAAAATCATGAGTCTACTAGGTTCGGAGTACAGTAAACCCGTGGCTATGTTGCGTCTCGGAGGTTCATTTTCTCTTTATTTTTGTGTCACAACTTCAAAGGCACATAACTTTTGACATATAAAAGCAAATCAAGTGATTCCAAAGCCTAAAATGAAGCTTATCTCCTGTAGAATCTTAATATATAGTTTATTTTTATTACTAAAGTTTCTAATGCATACTATATGACCACAACAACTACGAACTTCAACAAAGTTCATAAATCTTACCGAAAAGTTCCGGGGATCCTTTGAGCTCTCGAACCTCCCAAGTTCTTCTCAAAACTTTTTCCTAAGTAAGAAAAGTCTAATATTAAGATCATAACTAAATATCATGCTTTAGTTCTCCAAAAAGACTAAAAACACGAAGAGTACCACCAGGTTACCTTTAGTAGAACGTCTTCTAACTCCGTTTCTCACCTCTTCGGTTTTGATGACGGGGTTTCTTAGAGCTTGAAAATGGATGGAGGAGGGTGCTTGAGGAGTGTTGGAGATGGAGAATAGTGTTGGTGGTTCTTGGTTTTGTTTAGAGCTTGTGGTGGTTAGAGAACTAGGGTTTGAGAGCTTAACTTGTGTGAGAAAGAAAATGGGGTGTTAGGGGTTTGTGCTTAGCCAACTTTGGCCTTGAGATAGCTGTCTTTTGGGGGAGGAAATTTGAAAAATACTTGGCTGAATCAGCCCCTAAATGGCCGGCTCTTTGGGAGAGTTTTTGGGTGAAATTTGGTTCAATAAAGTTAAGACAATGTGTCACTTTCACTTGTCTATTCTTTAGGTCAACTTGCCTAAATAAACCATGCCATGTCTTACACAAGGTTGCATGCATGCAACACTTTCTTCTTTTCTCCTTTGTTCACATTTCCCCTTGTTTCTTGAACCAAAAATCCGGATCCACCCATGGCTTTCTCATTTTCATTTTTGTTTTTCTTTCTTCCAATTTCCACCCTTGATCCAAGTTGTCATCTTCATTCTCATCCATTGGATCTTCCATCACACCTATCCTCACCTTAAGCTCTCATTGGTCACTTATCATCCAAGGTTTGACCATTGATTTGCCTAGGATCCCTTAACATAAAATCTACACCATTGATTTCAAATCAAGCATAATTTTTAATCAATTTTCCACCTTTGGATTTCCTAAGAGTAAATACTAATAATTCATCTTCTATCCATGTGACACATTAATTCCCAATCATAGTCTCAAAGCTTGACTATTGATATAATCAAAATAAATACTAAGATCCTTAAATTGACCTACTAATAAAAAAAATCGGGGTCCTTCCTAAAATTTATCGTTATCCCTCTAATACGACATAATTAATTTTTCGTATAAATTTATATGTTGTTCATGATCTTGAAATTTGATATTCATCAAAACAATTTATTAGAAGCATATCAATGAAGAGATCATAATAATAATTCATGAATTAAGCTTATGAATTTCTAGGGCATCACAGCCGGGGGGTCGTCCAAGGGGGGTACCGGGGGGGTGGGGGGAGGCTGGGGGAGGGGGGCCTCGGGTGGGGGGCGCATCGTGCAAGCTGGGGGGCAGGGGGGCGGGCTGGAGGCCGGCGGGGGAGGGCCGTTTGAGAGAGGAGAAGAGAGAGAAAGGGGAAGAGAGAGGGGGGGTTGCCGGCGGCCGGCCGGCCAGGGCTGGGGCCGGTGGTAGGGGGGCCGGAGGTGGGTCGCCACGGAAGAGAAGAGAAGAGAAAGAAAGGGGAAGAGAGAGGGGAAGAGAAGAGAGAGAAATGAGGGTCGCCGGTGGCCGGTCGGCCGGTGTTGGGGCCAGTGGTGGGGGGTCGGAGGTGGCTAGCCGACATCGGTGTGGGTCGCTGGCGTCCGTCGCCGGCGGCGGAAAGGTCACTGGCGACGGAGAGGACTTTGGGTGGAAAGGGTAATGTGAGGTAAGGTATATGATAAGCATGGTACATCAACAACGTTTCAACCGTTCGATTATATCTCAACAGCTTAAAAAATGTATATACCGGAGGGTCTCTACCACAGACTCATCCAATATAATTATTTACACTATTATTTTAAAATTTATTATTTACAACTTTTTATCATTAAATTATTAAAAAATTTCATTTTTTTTCAAAACCAGCCCTAAATTATAAATAATCCTAAAACTACCCCAAATCCTAATCCCTGGCTTCCACACAACTGTTTGTTGCCGGAGAATAAGTTTTCGACGAGTCGAAAACAGCAAACGTGGGGATGGTTGGGATCTCTTCACTGCCGATGAGATATCGTGGGGATGGTTCACGATTTGAGATCATGGGGATGGATCGCGATTGATCACAACCGCGATCCCACCGTCGCACCGCCGAGGGTCCTCGTCATTCCCGACGGAGTCTCGCCTCACTGGAAGCACCCATGGTGTAATGACTGATTTTTACGACGTTATGATTTCTTGTAAAGAAATTTAACCTATACCATGAAGGTATTTATGAAAGAGCCCGATTAAGGGTTTTTATTATGTTTTGTGAGTTCTTATGATCTTATAAGACTCAAAAATGATTGTTTAGCCAAGCATGTGACCTCTTAAGTAAAAAGGGGTAGAAAATGTTATGATTCTATGTTGGTCAAAGTCCGACCAAGAAAGTCAACTATTGACCGAGAAAGTCAACTATTGACCAAAGAAGTCAAACCTTGACAAGAAAGTCAATGGTTGACAAGAAAGACAATGGTTGGCCAGAAAGGTCAAAGATATGTCAGTATTGTTATGTAATTAACAATATAGAAATTATACTGTGAAAAACCATTTTTACGGACAGAATAGTATGATAAGATTCAAAACCACCATAGAAAAATCAAGCACATTATTTAGGGTATCAAGAGCCAAAGGGCTTCAAGATATAAGAAAATTTTTATACTGTTCATTTTTACACAGATGAATTTTGGACTGTAGTTTAGTGTAACAGTATTGTACATGAGTGAGCCAATATTAAAGATATCTGTGTTAGCTTAAAATTGGACTGTATATTAAAAAGAAAAGCCAAACAAGCCCTAATGGAGATTACATCATCCGCCTTTTAATTAATGACATCATTTTGGATTAAAGAAAAATTGGAAAGAATTTGTTGGTTCTAGACCACTCCATGGCCGGCCACCTAAGGCTCTTTTTGAGCAATTTCTTGCTTCTTCAAGGACCTTTTTGCAATTTTAAAAAGTTCTCCATCACCTATAAATATGTGAGCCATTGTTCACAAAAATTAGAAATCCTAGCAAAACTATGCCAAAATTTGCTCTCAAAAACCAAACTTGAGAAGGAAAGGAAGAAAGAAATTTTAGCAAAACCAAGAGAAAGGAAAGATTGGAGTGATCGGATTTTTAGTTAGAACACAAGGAAAAGTCGGAAAAAATTTTGGAGACCATTTTGGCCAAGTGGCCGTTTGTGGGGGAGAAAGAAAAGAGGAAGAGAAAGCCAAGATTTTGGCCGGATTTTGGAAGCTAGAGGTGGCCGGAGTTGGAACAAGGGTGACGGCAAACTTTGGAACCCAACTAGCCAAGGTGGTTGGTTGTTGGTGGAGACAAAGGGAAAAGAGAAAATCAAGAAAAAACCAAGCCAATTTCTTGATCTAGATCAAGGTAATCCCCTTTAAACCCTAAGCTTCTCAATTCAAGTTTCAATGGAGAAATTTAAATGTATTTCCAATGGGTTTGTAAGAGCTTAAGCTCAATTTAGTTTAATGCCCTAGGTTAGATTTAGGGTTTGTGCTTGATTAGATTAAGGGTGGTTTGTTTATGAGCTTGCATGGTTATATGCCTAATTTTGCATGATTCTATATTTATGCTTGCATGAGTTTAGGGTTTTTATGCTTACTGATGATGTTAATATATGTCCCTAATTTTGTTGAATGACAAAACTTGACGTTAGAAATACGCTGCATGATTGATCTTAAGCTCTCGGCTGCTACCGATTGAGGTAGGGTGCACGATTAGAACGTAAAAACAATTTAATCAAGGAAACTGCCAATTCGGGAGGAAACTGGCTAGTTTTCTGGAAACCCGGTTTTGAGGCCCTTAGAGGCCGAATTTGTAAAAATGTAAAACATGAAGGTTGTAGAGAAGGGATTTTCCTAGGGGGCTACATGAGAATTTTTTTTCAAATAAGGCTCCAACGGCCTCGGTTTTTTCAAAAATCCGAGCCTGACCGTGCCCAGGTTTCATGCACGGCCAGGTGTGTTCAACCAAGAAAATGAATAGGTTAGAGCCCGAAACAGGTTTTGAGTAAAACATGAAAGTTATAGGACTTTTTGAGATCTAAAACTTTCATGAAAAAAACGTTTTCAAATTCAATTTATATTTTTAAATAAAAATCATATTTCAAAAACTGTACAGGAAATAGGAAATTCCCGTACAGGATTTCTGAAGAAAAATAGTGCAGGAAAATGACATTTCTGCACAAACACAGATAAATTGACAATGTGAAACTATTACAAAGGCAGTTTCTAACAGTCAATAATTTTGACAAATCCTACTTTAAATTTACAAATTTTCAGAGTTGAACAAAGGGTTTTTATACACAAAATATAAGGTTTTTCCAAAAGAAAGCAAAAAATGGATTTTTTAAACCAAAGTTAAGTTTTAATCCGATTAGGGTAAGTTTAAACCCTAGGGTTACTTTATGTAACCAAGTAGGATAACATGTGATTAAGTAAGGGGCAAATAACTAAAGTTATGTATGGATGTTGGTTATATCACCAACATTTTTGACCCTTACTTTTATATTACAACAGAAGGTAGAGTGCTGTAGTGTCCTGACGCGGTCAAGCTCGGTATCGGACACAGCAAATAAGGTAAGTACAACTCCGCCTACAGCATATGCTTTGTTGTGAATACTTACCCAAGTATGTTTAATAAATGTTATGTGCTGTGATGTATGCTATAGGTTTAATAAATGCTATGTGTTTAATGTATGCTATATGCTATGAGGTATGCTATATACTATGAAATATGCTATGTATTATGATGCATGCTATATGCAATGTAATATGCTAGAATCATGTTATGCTAGGACATAAGTTATGATAAAGCTATGGTATGGTTAAGATACGATCATGATTTAATTGTGTGAGACATCACGAAGCATGTTCACCAATTAATAAGAATAAGAACAAGGTATGAGACAATGAAAGTTATGATAGCAAGCAAGCTTGCCTGTGTCGTACCGACCCGCTCGTAGGTCGGGTTGGACTATGGTTTGAGTTGGAAATGGACTGGCCGCCCCAACCACTCTATAGTTGCGTGCCCGGTACGGACACTTATGTTAAGAGGCCCATAAGTTAAGATAAGATAAGAAAGTTGTAATACCTAGATTTTTTCAATGTTACTATTTCTTTTTAAAGAAATTAAATGTATACCATCAAGGTATTATTAAAAGAGAAGCTCGGTTAAGAGTTTTCTTACATTTTATGAGTTTTCAGGATCAATAAAACTCAAAATGGACTATGTAGATTAGCAACGGACCTTTTAAGACAAAAAGAGACGAAAAAGTATATGATTTTACGAAAGTCAAAGTTTGACTAAGAACGGTCAAGGGTATGACTGTACAATAATAGGATAAGCAGTATGGGAAAAATACTGCGAAAACCGTCTTTACGGTTGAGATAGCATGAATAGGCTTTAAAAACCACCTTAGAAAATCAAGCACACCAAGTAGGAATTAAAGACGAAAAAGGGCTCGGAAAAAAAAATAATAATAATAAGAAAAATTTATACTGTCCATTTTTTTTACAACAGATAAATTTTAGTTAAATAAATACTGTGTATAAGTGAACACAGTATTAGAAATATCTGTGTAGCTCAAAAATGGACTGCTTAATGGTGAGAATAGCCAGACAAGGCCTAAGGTGAATGACATCACCTTATCCTTTAATTATGACATCATAATCATTTAATTGGCTTGGAAAGAATTCTTTGGCTTGTTCACCAAGCATATGGCCGGCCACCTCCCACCTCACCCTCCCATTGTGCAATTTTTAGTTTTCATGGGGTTTTTGTGCAATTTAGCAAAGTTTTCAACCTCTATAAATAGGGGTGGTTGCTATTCACTTTTATTCAAAAATTTGGGGAGGTTCTTGCCAATTTTCTTCTTGAAAATCAGCAGCCAAGGAAGAGAGAAAGAGGAAGGAAAAACAAAAATTTTCAAGGGGGTTTTGCTTAGAGAGTGTTCGGTTTTGGTGTGGATCAACCAAGGAGCCAAGAGAAAATTTTTGGGTCCCTAGCTAGGTTGAAGCCGTGGGCAAGGGAAGGCAAGGGAAAAAGGGGAGTTGCAATTTTCAAATCCTAACTTTGATCTAAGGTAACTTCCTTGAGCCCTAATCCTTTCATTAGGTTCAATTTGGAATTTTATTTGTGTTTCAAATTGGTTTTGTAAGGACATAAGTCCATTCTAATTTCTTGCCTAGTTTGGTTAGTATGTGCTTGATTTGGTAACTAAGGGTGGTTGGTTTGATTTTGTGCCTTGCTTCTTGATTTATGCTTGTTGGTTGATAGGTTGCATGCTAGATGTGAATGGTTGTGTGTCCCCTGATTTTATGGTCCAAAATCTGCCCTAGGCAGTGCATGTTGGACGGATAAGTTTAAGGGTGAATGGATGATGAATGGTTTAATTGTAATGCAAAGTTAGAACCATGCAAACCTAGGCTAGGTTAATGCGGGTTTTGGTTTGCATGGGCACGTTTGGGTTGCATGTTGGTTCATGTGGGACGTTAGAAAACGTTGCATGTATGCTATCTAGGCTCCCGCGTGATCGGTTGAGTTAGATTACACGAAATAGGACGTAAAACGAACTTAAAACCGAGAACTGCCAGTTCGGGTGCTAACTGGCCAGTTTCGGGAAAAGTGGAATTTGAGGCTTTAGAGGCCGAACTGGGTGAAACGTAAAACATAAAAGTTGTTCAGAATGAGTTTTCCTAGAAGGCAGCGCGGGAAGAATCCGAAAATGAGGCTCCAATGGTCTCCGTTTTTACAAAAATCCGTGGCTAGTCTGCCCAGACCCAGTTTACAGGATCAGCCAGTTTCAAACAAAAACTGACGCAAATACAAGCAGAACTGGATTTTTCTCAAAACACAAAAGTTTTAGGATTTTTCGAGAGCTAGAACTTTTGTGAAGACAACGTTTTCAAAAATCAGAATGGATTTTTAAACTGACACGGTTTTATAAAGATTGTGCAGGGAATAGGAAATTCCTGTACAGGATTTTCTAAAAACAGTTCCGAAAAATTATATCTTTTCCCAAAACCACTGTTTTGACTAGGGAAACTGTTCTAAAGGCAGTTTCCAGCCCTAAATGATTTTTCAAAAACCTATTTCAAGGATATGAATTTTTATGAGTTATGTAAAAGATTTTTGAAGTTAATTTACCCAAGTTTCCAAAGAAATGGAAAATGGATTTTTAAACCAAACTGGGTAAGTAAAATGATTTCAGGTAATAACCGGAAATAATATCCAAGTTACTAGGCCAAGGCCTAGAGCTCAAGTTTGACCCATATAGGGTTAACTTTGATTGATCAAGAGTCTAATTATAATTAACCTTAAGGGTTAGACAAGATAACCCTAAAGGATACTAAGATTAATAAATTGGGCTAAGATATAGGGTTAATTAAGGAAACCCAATAATTATAATAAAGCCCAAGGTTAGGAAGGTAACCTAACCCTAACAGTATGTATAGGGTTTAGCACATGAGGTTACCCAACGTAACCTCTTAAAGAATTAATTCATAATTGGTTGCTATTAATAATAGGGTTACTATTTGTAACCCAGTAAGACATCTAGTATTGGGGACATACAATTAGGATTATGTAAGCATGTTGGTTAGATTATCAACATTCCGCAATACTGATTAGAACCTCACCTATGTCCTTCAACGAGCAGGAGGGAACCTGCAGCTGTACTCTGAGAAGAAGCAGCATAACGCAGGACATAGCAAGAGAGGTAAGTACAACCACCGCCTACAGCATAAGCTTTGTTGTGGTACTTGCCTAAGTATATTAGATGTATGCTAGGAAAGTAGGTTATGCAGTTGTTGATGCTTTATTGTATGTTATATGGTTGTTGCTATGTTATTGATATGCTATGTTATATGCCACTTTGATTCGATGTTGTATGCTAGGTTATGAAGTATGATAAGTAATGATATGTTATGAAATGTTATGTTACAATATGTTATGATATGTTAGAATCATGTTATGAGAGGATATAGGATATGTTATGGCTATGATTGAGATAGAATCATGATTTAATTGTGTGAGACATCACGAAGCATGTTCACCAGTTAATAAGAATAAGATCAAAATATGAAACGATGAAAGTTATAATGGCAAGCAAGTTTACCTGTGTCGTACCGACCCGCGTGAGGTCGGGTTGAGCTATGGCAAGTGTAAGTCCATAGTTGCGCGCCCGGTACGGACACTTATGTTAAGGGGCCCATAAGTAAGATAAGAAATGAAAGAAAGTTAAGCATGAATTGAGCATAAAATAAGCATAAATGGACCATGCATTACGACATGTATGTTATGTTATGATGAATGAAGATAAGAAATGATATGATATGCATGATAAGTTAAGCTAGAATGTGTAAGGATAAATTATGTTTGCTTTTATCGCGGTATAAGAGGTTGTACTTGCTGAGCGAAAGCTCACTGTCTTACGTTTATGCTGTAGGTAAGCAACCGTCAGCAATGGTTGATACAAGATGGAAGGGCATGGCGGGGCAAACTGTGAAATGTGGGAAATCTAGCTGCTACGCGTTTTGTTCTTTATGAATTTATGTTATGGTAAATATTTTGCTAAAGATACTTTTATATGTTGCACTCGTATGCCATATAAAAAAAAAAAAAAAAAATTTCCGCTGTTTTCATAAGTATGTAAGTAAGTATAAGAAGTTCAGTATGTAAGTATGTATGTATGGTAACGGCCTGTGCTAGGCGGGTCGTTACAAAAGTATGTTATGAAGAAATAAGAAAGCATAATGAAGCATAAATGGCTCATGCATGAATATGTTATGCTATGATAAGTTATGATAAGTTACGATATGTTATGATATGTTAGAGTTTGTTGTGTCGCGGATGTCTTAGTTGTACTTGCTGAGCGAAAGCTCAGGTTTTGACGTCTATGCTGTAGGTAAGCAACCTACGGGAAGTATATGATGCAAGATGGTGGAGCGTGACGGGGTGAACTGTGAAATGTGGGAAATAATACCGCTACGCGTTTCAAAAATTTTATGTATTTATTTTATGTGCTTTATTTTACGCCCGAACACTTTTATTTAGTAACGTTATTCCGTACTTACGTATTCGTGTGTGTGCGCACCGTATAAAAAAAAATAAAAAATTTCCGCTGTTTTCGTTAAGTAAGTATTATGAGAAACGTTAAGTATGTATGTATGGTAACGGCCTGTGCTAGGCGGGTCGTTACACATGGTGGCGATTTCAGACTGAGGTGGTGCTGGTTCGTCATCAGTGGTGCTGCTTCTTTAAGGGAGGTTGTGTGAACCGGTGAGGATTTTGAGAGTTCGATGATCGTGGAGTTTCATCTTGGAGTCGCAACGGCCAGCAAAGGCGAGATCTCGTGACAACGAGGATCTCCGCCAGCTATGCACTCAAGTCTGATAACGAAGTTCGCCAGTGTCGGTGATGACGTGATAGTGATGGCAATCTGAAACTGCGGGAGACCCAAGAGGATAAAGATATATTCAGGGGTATTTTTGGTTTTTTCTCTTACTATTTTCTTTATTTATGCTATTTAATTATAATAATTTCAAATATGCAATTATTTTAAAATTATATGTTACATCATGCTATTTTGCCTTTTCTTCTGTTTATTTGCACCCATAATATTGATAAATATCCTCACAAAATCATTAAAGTTTTTTTGTTTTTTGTTTTTTTTTTTGAAAGGGAAAATTTCAAATAATTTAGAATAGAAATTACAAACATATGATTGACATTGCATTACAGAGATAAAACCCTCAACGAAAACCAGTTCTATTGGTATATTCAGATGATGCAAAAAGGGAAAAATGGATGTTTGAGACCCAAAAACGGGATAGTACCTCGACATACCACCATCGAATACACATAAAGCTATTTTCGATGATTCCTCTACAATCAATAGAAACTCTGGATCGATTAAGAGGCTACCAACTGTAACACAGAGGCCGCTACTAAATCTGTCAAGAGTTATATCTAACGGAACTAAAATACCGCACAAACTCAGATTTGACGTGTAACAAACTAATTCAAAAGGTGGGGAAACCGCCATCATTGTTACAAACCATAAAATAAAAGAAAATAAAAAAGCATTAAACCTAAAAGGTGAAGACAAAGACGTCATTATTAAAAGTAAAATCTTACAAAAAACTAAGAAAATCTCATAATCACAAATACAATCATTGGCAACAACTAGGCCACTGCACCCACCTAGACCAAGCCAAACAAAGCCATTACGAATAAACTTGCCGTTGAAAGACCAAGTACCCAACAAGCTCTCATCTTTTACACACCATAACCATCTTAATTAAAACGACTTTAAATTATCACGCTGTAACCTAGATCTTTCTTATGGTAATGGGATCTCCTCCACATGGGCCGGAAAGTGGGAGGCCAGCCCGAAGATGCCGTAGAACTCCGGCCCCAAAAAAGGATAGGGAAGGCTGCAAAACCCTAGGGCAGAGAGAAAAGTTTAGAGAGAGAAAGAGAGTATTAAAGATTCTTCTTACACTATTATCATAAATGAAATTATCTTAAAACCCATAGAAAATGTTATATTCCCACATACCTTTAAAAAAAATATTATTTTTATTATAAAATGATTAAAAAACATACACCACATTAATTATAAATGGAAATAACATAGTTTCGACGAAACAGACAAAAATTTCCTACAAATTTAACTAATGTTAGTTTTATTTTATAAACTCTTAAGAGATCTTTATAACTACATGTCTTTTGAAAAGCCAACAACTATTAAAGTAAGTATTTTTAATGTTTTTAACCCATTAGTAATATGTTTTTTTTTTCTCAGTTAGGTAGGTGTTTGGGTGGTGAGAAAGTGACGGAAAATGAGAGAAAGTTGGAGACAAATTTTTCTTGTGGTTTCATGGCTAAAGGTTTAGTTTTATGGTAAATGAGGTCTATTATAGAAGACAAGATTCTCTTTATTTGTCCTAAACATAGACTACTAATTCTTACATGTTGTTATTCTGTTCAGGTTGATGGGTTGCTGTGACTTGATATCATACCATGACTTATATCAATTGGTCACTTTTCCTTTTATTTTTTAAATAAAAGTTATGTGACCTTATATTATGTGACACAAAATTAATTTGTAACCTCATGAAGCATATTCTTTTCCTTAACATATTGTATACTGGTTAATCACTCTATTTTAATCTTTAATTAAAATATTTTGACTTATGTTATGTGACATATTATTAAATTCTCATATAATGAAATATTGAAATATTTTCATTCTGTAGGTTATAAATGTAACCTAAACTGTAGAACATGAACATTTTGATGAATTTTATAATCAATTCACTAAAATCTTTTATAAAAAAATTTAGTTATTACAGCGTCATTGGCTATCGGAGTGCTCTGCCTCAATAGAAGCTCTGCAACCTCACCAACCATTAGTCGGGTCCGTACAAAGTTGGCACTCGACTTATGTGGTTGTTACTTCAGGGAGGGAGGAAGGGAGGGAGATTTGGAGTTTCGTCGTAGACTGACGTGGCTGTTGCTCCGACGATCCCGAGAGAGGATATCGTGGTGGCTAAGGTCCTGGAGCACCAACATCACAGTGGTCACGAGGCCAAGATCGCGATGGAGATTAGAGATTGTAGCGGTCGAGATCGCGGCAGCTGAGATAACGAAACGCCAAGATCGTAAGGAGAGATTCAAATATCAAGTCTCCAGATTTTGAATTTTCATGTGATTCATTTCCACGAAGAGATATCTTAAAATCATTTCCATATTCCTAGTACAAATATTCGAAACACAATTATAAAAAACATATCTATGAGTCAACCTTGATAAAAATGCTCGTTTCCTATGCTTTGCGGATCTTGTCTCCATTGCTTATCACATTAATAGGTGTTATTCAATATGTTTATACTCTCTGTTTTTCCAGCGGAAATCATATGTATATAAATTTGAAATTGACTTCTACATAATCATTGATTAATGCATCACTAATCTTATCTATTTACAGCCCTTTAATAACTAATTTTGAATAACTTACTAGAAATGAGTAAATTTGATTGGTTAATTCATGATAATAAGTCCAAATCCTACCAGAACCAAATTATGACAACAAAGAAGCGTACGAGACGAAAACTCTGTACGAGTGAGGAAGAGAAAATAAGCAAATTAAGTTTTCATTAAATGGCACATATTTATACATATATAGGAAGGAGAAAGTGTGCTTCTGTATATTTTCTCCGTAATCCAAAACTGTTCATTTTGTACGAAAATATTGTTAGTTATTTTTTGGTCTTTCAATATATTTTTTTTTGGTTTTGGCCCAACTATTTTCAATAATTTAGTTCTTTCTTTTCGTATTGATCATTTCTTTTTCATTTTAATTCTTTTATTTTCTTTATTTATTTTTTCATGCATCCCTTTTTTATTATTTTTTCAGGTCCTTTGTCTTTGTTTTTTTTTTTTTTTGGGTTTATTTTTTCAACTTATTATTTTAATTTTCTCTTATTCACATAATTTTTTTCAAATATGTCCAATTAAATGCGTGGCACATGCTTTCATATACATTACAGTAGTTAATTACCAACACACTGACATGTATATTTTCACAGCAAGCGCAAAAAGGAATACATAGAATTATTTACAACAATGAACTGTAGACAATTGTTTATTCGAGGGTGATACACACGTAAATATGGCGTCGGGGGGAACCATATACTAATTAGAAACAATTAGAAAATAAGCAAAGCATTATTAAAACACATAGAAATTACTCTCTAAAAAACTAGGAAATAATTCTTTAGACATACTAACATATAAGTTGGCTCCGCCACAGCTCAAACTAGTCACCTCTTTTCTACCACCGCAATGGAAGGGGCAGGATGATTTGTTCATTGCTGAAGAAATTAGTTGGATCAACCTTAGTCTTCACATGAACTAACCTATCAAAATTATTCTTAAAATAACTTTTGCCCCAAGTGCTTGCTTGTGCATAGCTTGTGGTGCCCTTGTCGTTGTTCCTTCCTAGGTCAAGGTCCGTGTAGTTGAGATACGCGCCTCTCGGGTTTTTCGTCACATAAGGAGTCATGTAGGCATAGGCACTTCTAACTAGCTGGTTAAAATACCCTTTTTAATTAGCTGGTTAAAATATCACGAATCCACCTTATGAAACTCTCAAAAAAGTTCAAAAAGAAATATGTTTGCGGATACCCATATGTTTCCTGCTTTCCGATGCATTGACTGCGTGGGGGAAATTACATATTTCTAGTAGTATATCTCTACAACCCAACCTTTATAAAAATGTTTGTTTCCTATGTTTGCGGATCTTGTCTCCATTACTTATCACATATATAGGTCTTATTCAATGTTTATGCTTTCAGTTTTTCCAGTGTAAATATATGTATATAAATTACAAATTGACTTCTTAACAATAATTGAATAATGCATCAATTATCTTATCTAATTACAACCTTTTAACAACTAATTTTGAATTACTTATTAGAAGTGTGTATATTTGATAAGTTGATTCATGGCAATAAATACAAATCCCTCTGGAACCTAATTATAACAACAAAGAAGCAACACGGCATGAAAACTGTGTACGAGTGAGGAAGAGAAAATATGCAAATAAAGTATTTCTCTAAAAGGCATACACCTATACATAAATGGAAAGGAAAAAATGTGCTACTCTACATTTTCTTTACGCTTCGTTTTGGATTAAAATATTTTTATTTAATTTGTTACCCTTCAGTTTTTTTTTTGGCCCAATTTTAATTTTTAATTTTTTTTAACAATTTTGTCCTTTCTTTTTGTCTGGATTAATTTTTTCATTTAGATCTTTTATCTTTATGGTAATTTTTTTTTTCTTGCATATTTTTTTTTTTTAAATTTTCAGGCCCTTTGTTATTTTCTTTTGTTTTTTGGGTTTTTTGTTAAACTTATTGTTTTAATTTTCTCTTATTCAGATAAAGTTTTTTAAATAAGTTGAATCATGTTATAGCATATGTTTTAAACTAATATATACATATATATTGCAATGTTAATTATTAACACACTCACATAGATATTTTCACAAAAAAGCACAAAAACGAATACATTGAATCATTTATGACAGTGAACTCTGGACAATTGTTTATTTAAGGGTGATACACAAGTACATATGGCGTCGGGGAACCATTTCTAATTAGAAACAATTAGAAATTAAACAAAGCATTACCAAAATAGATGGAAATAATTCCCTCTAAAAAAAACTAGAAATTAATTCTTCAACAATTGTCTTTACTGAAGTAGAAGGCTGGCTCTGCCACGACTCTTACTCACTTCTTTACTACCACCGCAATGGAAGGGGCGGGATGCTTTGTTCATTCCTGAAGAAATTAGTTGGATCGACCTTAGTCTTCACATGAACTAACCTGTCGAAATTATTCTTGAAATAACTTTTGCCCCAAGTGCTTGCTTGTGCATAGCTTGTGGTGCCCTTGTCGTTGTTCCTTCCTAGGTCAAGGTCCCTGTAGTTGAGATACGCGCCTCTCGGGTTTTTCGTCACGTAAGGAGTCATGTAAGCATAAGCACTTCTAATCCATTCCAAATGCCTTTCGTTTCTTGTAACATTTCCGTCATCATTCCACCTCACAAGGTATGTAAACTCAAAGCGGTTTCCAGCGCGGTGTGGGAATGGAATTTCGGATTGCGGAATCTTACTCATTCTTGCCCCATAAGGGTATAACTGGAAAAATGCAACTCCAACTTCTAATTCATACAACCTTTCCCACACCCTTTCCAACACTTCTTCTGAAATAGGCTTTTCAACATAGTCGGCTTTCGCGATGAAAGACATCGGGCTTCCTTGAGGCTTACTCCTATCAAGTAGAACGTTAGGAGGTGTTCCACTGGGAAATCCATTGAATAAGACAATGGATTGAATCCAGCTCATTTCGAGGCAATCCTCTTTTACCAAACCCAACTTAGGGAAGCTCTTTTGCATTAAAGGGAGAAGCTTCTCCACTCTACCAAGGAACACGGAAGTGAAGGTAGCTTGTAATACTGGTTTAGTATTACCTTTTGTAGTTGAGTTTGCAGTTTGGATCCTGACGAAAAGAAGCAAATCTTCATGAAATTTGTCGCCTACGTATTGCCACTGATGAACAAGTATCTTGGTTTCAGGTTTCTCCAAGTCTCGAACGACATTGAATACAGTGACTTTTGACGGAATCGCAACCAGTCGAATTTTCCAGGCAAGAACAACTCCAAAGCTTACAGCTCCACCACCACGTATCGCCCAAAAGAGATCTTCCCCCATTGATTTTCTATCAAGAACCCTTCCCTCAGCGTCGACTATGTGTGCATCAAGAATGTTATCAGCTGCGAGGCCGTATTTGCGCAACAGAATTCCATAGCCTCCTCCACTGAAGTGCCCGCCAGCACCTACAGTATAACAAAAGCCTGCAGGGAAACCGAGAGTTGCACTTTTCTCAGAAATTCTATAATAAACTTCACCCAGTGTAGCTCCAGCTTGAACCCACGCGGTCTTGTCCTTGACATCTACTTCGACTGAACGAAGGTTTCTGAGGTCGATTATGACGTATGGGACATGTGACAAGTAAGAGAGACCCCAGCTATCATGACCTCCGCTGCGGGTTCTGATCTGCACGCCATGTTCCTTGGAGCAGAAAATGGTGGCTTGAACTTCTGAAGCATGAAGCGGTGTAATGATAGCGAGCGGTTTTGGGGACGACGGAGAAATGGCGAAAAGGGAATTCATTATGGTGGAATTCAAGATAGAAACATACGACGGGTTGATCGGAGTGTAAATGAGTTTAGCATCTACGGATGAAGTGTTTGATAGATGATGAGAGAGGCACTGAAGAAAGTCCTTATGATTGTAAGCAGAAGCTGCACAGAAAAAAGAAAAAATTAAAGTAATAACAAAGGGAATCAAAGGAGAGAACTCAGAGTACTTCATTTTGTCTCTTGAATTCTTTGCATACAAGTTGAGAAGGCAGCTACGCAATTTATATCATCACTATTCGTTTGATCCCCAAGAAAATTTTAATAGAAAATTGTAATTATAATTTAATATATATATATATATATATATAAAAGAAACCATAAAATTTAATAAATCTCAACTTGATGAAATAGATGTAACAGAGGAAGTTTCACAATCAAGGATTTGAAATGTAAACGATTAGCGCTGGTTTGAAATTTAATATTGTTTCGTGTTATTTGTGTTTGATTATTCCTCGGCCGAATTATGCCCCCATTTAATATAAAAATCTTGTTCTGCATCTAATAATAAAAAAATTAATGTCAACGATAATGGAATATATGTTATCTCCATTTAAAACCATTTAAACATATGTATTATTACCCAACACATGCTAATTATACTCCCCTTGACCCGTACTAATATTAGTATATAAAAACTATCAACTAGGCAACAACAAAGATATTAAAAATATTTATCAAAAAAGCAAAGACATTGATAATGGTAGCAAAGTAAGACGTTGACGAAATCCTTCTCTTCTCTCTTAAATTCTATGTGTGCATGTATGATGGTGCTGAAGTAATTAAACAAAAAAAAAAAAAAAAAAAAAAAAAAAAAAAAAAAAGCTAAACTAAACTAACAAGGAAAAACAATTTTTACAGAGAGTTTGCTGTCGAAATAATTCGATGAGTATAGGTTGATTGTCCAATGAATTGTCGTCCCAAAATATTCGGAAGATGAGATGATCGTCGTAGGATGACTCTTCTCGTCTAGCATCAAACCTGCTATTTTTTTTTTTAATTGTTTAAATTTTTTAACATGAACTGGGGTAGGTGGCTGGAACAAGTCCCACGGCCGGGCGGCACTCTACGGAATGCCAAAGATTCATGCCTTGGATTGATCCGCCGTATTTTCTTTGTTATTTTCTAACGGTCTACCAGTAAGAAAACTATCACTAAACCATTGAGTCATTTTTGTTATTCTTTTCAATTTCTTAACGATTGACAAAATTTTACAAAAAAATCTATTTATGATATAAAAAGTTTTTTTTTTTTTTTTGTTTTTTTGTTTTTTTTTTAATGTCTCTCCTAGAGAGACGCATGGTTGGCTCTATCAATTTTGGGGCCATAAGCAAAACTTTTCGAAATGTCCTTTTTATTTTAAAAATTAATTGAGTAAGTAAATTTTATATAAAAATTCATTTGAATCTAAATAACTTTAAAAAAATAAAAAACTGTTAGGTGCTTACTGCTTTCGAAAATTATAGCACATAAAATGTTTCATAAATAATGCTAAAAAGTAGTTGTTTCCAGTAAAAAACAAAAAAAAACAAAAAAAAGATTTCCTATCTAAAGTTCAAATAAAAGCCTGAAATGTATATTGGAAAAAAGTGATTACATGATCTCTTATCATTTTCGGAAGCTATAGTACATCTTAATACAGAACATAGTTTGTCACTTACTGTATTAGATTATTATATTTCAACTTGCAAGTATCCATTCTACTTCTTAATTTTCCAAAATTTTCCAAAATCTTTATCTATTTTGTTTTTTTCCCCCTTGAATTAACATATAACATCAATGTGATACATATAAAGATAATACATAGAGAGAGAGAGAGAGAGAGAGAGACGTAACAACTTCTCTCTACGCAAGTTGATGAAAGAGACGTAACAACTGAAGTTTGACAATCAAGGATTTTAAATCTAAATGATTAGCTGGTTTTGAATCTAATCATATATTTGTTTAGATGCCTTCGCGAATGGGGAAGGGAAATTAGACGTGGGGTGAGGATGGATATGTTTCCCCAAACCCCATTGACCCGTACTAATTAATAATCTAATGTATATAAGCTGTCAACGTAAAAAATTGTACGTAAATCAATAATAACGATATTAATAATGGTGGGAAAATTAGAAGTAAACGAAATTCTTGTGTACTCTCTCTATAATTCTACGTGTGACGATAGCATGAGTCCGTAACTGGATCTTGTTGTATAGTGTAACTTTTTTTTCAAAGGAAAAATAAAAAATAAAAATAAAAAAACTAAGAAAGATAAAATTTTTCTCATGGAGAGATTGCCATCGAAAGAGTTCGATGGGTACAGGTTGATTGTCCGACGAATTTTCATCCGAAAATTTTCGGAAGATGAGATGCTTATCGTAGGATGACATTTCTCGACTAGCCTCAGACCTGCTAAATTTTTTCATATGAGCTCTGGCACTTTACAAAATGCCAAAGATTCATGCCTTGGATTGATCCGCTGTGTTTTCTTTATTATTTTCTAAAGTCCTACTAACAAGAAAATTATTGCTGAGCCATCACATCATTTTCTCTGGTTGACCTGAAATTTTCCTACTTTGGTTTTTTTAGCTAATTATCTGCAGTTTTTGGTTTCCGTGAAAATTAAGTGGTATTTTTTACGGTTTATCTCTGTAAATTTTTCGAAAATAATTTAGCTACGCCAAAGGTCAATGAGTGGTCGCTGTATAAATTCTAGAATCTTCCAAATCATTCTTACGGGTACACAGTTGTAATTTTGATTAGAAAATGTAACTTTTTAGCAACGACATTTGTCATCGTTAATAGGTCTACGTATCAACCAACACAGGACATCTTCTTCCTTATTTACCCAAGTTTTTTTCCGTACTCTCTCTCTCTCTCTCTCTCTTTCTTCTCTCTGTTCTACCACCACACACCATACTAGTTGAGAAGTTAGTTACTCATTACTCAACATCACTGTTTGTTTCGTCATCCTTTCCACTTAAAATTTTACTAAAAAGTTTAATTTTGATATAAAACATTTTTAAAAAATGAGTTTCATTATTATTAAAAATTAAAAAAAAAAAAAGAGAGAAGAGAATTTAAACACAATTTAGTTGATGAAAGAGACGTTAACAGATAAAGTTTGACGATCAAGGATTTTAAATATAAATTATTAGCTAGTTTGATATATTGTTTCATGTGTTTGTTTTAGATGCCTCAGTGGCGTTGGTGAGGATGGAAGATGGATATGCATTATAAACCATGTCCCCAAACCTTATCTATTTTTATTTCCCATATCCACCCTTATCCCCTCTTAATTTGAGACGTGACGGGACGAGAAATCATCAATAAGGGTCTTATACCTGTATCTTACCCATTTAACCATTAAGAGATTAAAAAAAATATTATTCCATTTTAGTTTTTTAGAAAATTTAGCAACATAATGACTAATGCAACTATAAATAAAATCAAAATTTAAAACCAAATCCAAACTCTGATTCATTTTGTGTTTTTCTTTTTTTCTTTGTGAATGTGTTTTCCTTTTTTCATTCCTATTAAAATTTTATACTTTTACTACGTATGTTTTGATAAGAGAGTATATAATGGGGTGATAGGTGAGAGTGGGAGCGGGGATGAGGCTTGCACCTGATTTTGGGGTTAATTAAATTTTAATCCCCATACTCGTCTTCATTCCTCTATAGTTTTTTTTTTTTTTCAATCTCCGTCTTATTAACAAATGGTATATGTGGATAAAAATATCATCTAAACGGCTGAATATGCTCACTATATGAAACATTGTCAGGTAGCAAATGATTTAAAAAAAAAAAAGTTTAATGTCCACGACAACGACATATTTATCTATATATATATATATATATATTTAAAAGCATATACAGACATATCCAATTGGCATATATTACTACATAAAATGTCAACATAAAATTATCAATATAAAGAAACATTATCGATATTAATAATGGTAGCAAAATAAGACGCCGAACAACTCCTTCTGTACTCTCTCTATATATATCCATGTGTATGCACGTATGATGGTGCTCAAGTAAATGTGATATTCATGATAACATGAGCTGTAATTGGATTTTGTTGTATAATGTAACTTTTCAATTCTATATTAAAATGTAAATTAAAAAAAAAACTTTTAAAATAATCATAAAAGCCATTGGAAAACAATATCTATTTACCTTTTTAAGTACATTGTTAATACAGTCGCTAATAAGAATTACCAACGCCAAATTTTGCATCGAAAAAAGTGCATTCAAAAGTATGTGAACATAATCAACAAGACTATCTTCTACTACCCAATCACCAACTTTGTTGGAAAAATGACGTTAGTTACCGACGAGTTGACTGTTGGTTTCAAAAACCATAAATAGCGAAATTTGCATAAATGTTATAAATGATGATCATACTCGATAAATATATTAATTTGATAAACAAATTATGCATAAAATTGGAATTTTTACCGTCATGATCCGATTATGTTGATAACTTGATTTTAATTTCTTGATTCTGTGACGCCCCGACTTCCCAAGCCAGGTCGACACCATACATACTTGATCTTTTCTTGAAAATTTGAGACTAAATTTTTGTTTTTTTTTTTTAAAACATAATTATATATAGATTATCTTGTAAAGAAAAACTCGCCATATATACAGACTATACTGAAAGTACCTTCTCGTGTCTTCAAACTTCATACATATAACAAAATATAATTTACTTTTGAAATATAAACATATTTTCTGAAAATTGGATGCGGAAAATTATGCATAGTGGTATCCCACACCGCCCTTCACCCGCCGCATCGTTCGCATAGCCCACCACTTAAGCTGCAGGCTTCTTACCTACAGTATGAAATATAAGAGTGAGCTTTCGCCCAGCAAGTTCAAACATAATCTCACAAAATATATCAAACATCTTTAAAAAGAAACATGCCAATCATCACGAAACTCATGCATGAACCATTTATGATTGATTGAATGTCTTATGTTTCATTATAGACTCAATCTTTATTATCTTGTCTCAACATGTGGGCCCATAGTGTACGTACCAAAAGCGCGCAGCCTCCAGACAAAGCTAGGGTTTGCAAGGCCCTAACAGTTCTGGGAATTAAACTCAACCCTTCACGATCACGGAAGGTAAATATAACAACTGAAACATGTAGCCTCCACGATCACGGGAGGTTGGTACGACACCTTACTTGTTTCATCTTACCATGTGGTTTAACATTAGTGAACATGCCTCATGATGTCACTATGTCATATCATACTCAACATTTGCTATAGCATAGCCTTCTTGAAAACATGGCATTTCTGAAACCATGGTATTTTTGAAAACATAACATTTCTGAAACCATGGCATTTTTGTAAACATGGCATTTCTGAAACCATGGCATTTTTGTAAACATGGCATAACATGTCATAACATAACTTAGCACATCATAGCATAGTATCACACATTATGGCATCACATATCATAGCATAACATAGCATGTATACTTGAAAATATAGTATACTTGAAAATAGTCTTTACTATTTTCATACTGTAGGTGAGGTTCGATACTTGCCTGATATGTTATGTTCCAAGTTTTGTTGCTTTGACTCAGATTGCAACTGTAGGTTACTTCCTGCTATATAAAAAAAACATAGGATAAGGATCCTATAATATGTTGGTAACCTTTCCAATATTCTAGTTATATGTCCCCCATACATGTCTTGATTATTTACTAGGTTACTAATCGTAACCCTAGAGTTTGTGGTCACCCATACTTGATTCATCACTTGTTATTATTGGGCCTAAGCCTAGTAACTCGGGTATCCTACCCGGTTACTATCTGTCAACGTTTTGTTACTAAACTTTGGCTTTTAAAAATCCAATTTGAAAATTTTGGCTAAAAATCTTTTGTTTAACTTTAAAATTCGTGGTTTTCAAAGTAGGACTTTATAAAAATCATTAAAGGCTGAAAACTGCCTTTAGAACAGTTTTCACCGTCAAAACAGTGGTGTTGGTGCAAAAATACAGTTTCTCTGCATGTATTTAGAAAATCCTGTGCAGGAATTTCTTGCTCTATGCACAGTTTTTTTTATAGTTCAGGTTCTACTTAAAAATCCAGATTGAATTTGAAAAACTTGTCTTCATGAAAGTTCTTGCTCTTGAAAAATTCTAAAACTTTCGTGTTTTAAGAAAAACCAGTTCTGCTTGGATTCTTGTCAGTTTTAATTTGAAACCTACTGGACGTGTAGACTAGGTCTGGCCGATCAGTCTCGGATTTTCATAAAAACGGAGGCCATTGGAGCCTCATTTTGCAAATCTTTCCACACTGTCCCCTAGGAAAAACTGTTCCGAGCAACTTTCATGTTTTAAGTTTTGCCTAATTCGGCCTCTAAAGGCCTCAAAATCGGCTTGCCGTAAAACTGGTCAGGATCCACCCGAACCTGGCAGTTTTTCGGTTTAGAGTTCGTTTTACGTCCTATTTCATGCAAACTACCTCAACCGAACTTGCGGGAGCCTAGATAGCAAGCATGCAGTGTATTCTAACGTTCCTTACCATTATTATATAAACATTCATCACATCAAACACTTAGTGTGCATAACCAAGCACAACTTAGACATATTTAGGGACATATAACTTATCAAACACCTAGCATGCAATTCTAGAATCGGCTTGCACATAAAAAATAGGGGGCATACTACTCATCATCCATCTAGCATGCAACCCTAGTCATCAACTCAACATAAGCACAATTAAAGCTCATAACAAATATAAACATCAAATCACCCCTTAATACCTAATCTAGCACCACCTAAAGCAATAAAATAACTTTGAGCTTATGCTCTTACATTTTTCAACTTGAAATACATGTAAATTTCAAATTGAATGCTTAATTGAAAGAGATTAAGGTCTAGAATGGTTTACCTTGATTTAATGAAGAAATTGAGGCTAGGGTTTGGTCACAAAATTTTTCCTCTTAGGACACCACCCAAGGCCGGTTTTGTTGCACCAATTGACACCAAAATTGGCTGATTCTTGGTGGCTGCTTGCACCTAAACTAAGCACTCTTAAATCCAAATTTTCTCACTCACTCACCCCCCTTGGCAGCCGGCTGTTGGTCCCCAAAATTGGGCACAAAACTGTCAAAATTTTTGGCTTGAACTTACTAGGAGAAACCGAAGACTACCAACATCAAAAACCCCTAAGTTCTCAAAATTTTTTTTTTCTTTGATCTTGCTCACACTTAGAATTCCGGATTTTTGAGAAAGAAAATGGCAAGAGTTTGGCTGTTTTTTTCTGAATTTTTGAGGCCAAAACCGCCCCCCCTTGGCAGCCTATTTATAGGTGAGATTTTGGACTTTTTTGCAAAAATTTTTGGTTCACTTTTTGCTCATAAATCCTTGGAGCAAAACTAATTGCACAAAAAATTGCACATTAGCCCTACATGTGGCCGGCCATTGGTGGTTGCCTTGGTGGCCAAGTTTGAATTTTTTTTTAATTCAATAAATGATGTCATAATTAGGGATAAGGTGATGTCATCCGCTTTAGACCTTGTTTGACTATTTTCTCCAATAAGCAGTCTTTTTTTAAGCCAACACAGATATTTATAATACTGTGTTTACTAATACACAGTACAATTCAGTACGGTTATATTGAACTGCAGTTCAAAATTTATCTGTGTATAGTTGGACTGTATAAAAATTTTTCTTTTTATTTAAAGCCCTTAGGCCCTTAATATCCTATTTTAGGTGCTTGATATTTTTTTTTTCTATGGTGGTTTTAAATCTTAATTATACTATCTTGTCTTTAAAGACGGTTTTCACAGTATTTTTTCCATACTGCTTATCATATCACAATACCGTCTTACTCTGGTCAACCTTTGACTTATTCTGGTCAAACTTTGACCATCATGAATTCATAAAATTCCGTCATGCATTTTACCTTAAAAAGCCTATTATGGAGTCTCATAATTAATTTACCGAGAACTCAACCCTATACTGGTAAAATTATGAATTTTGTATTAGTGTTCATAATTTTCATACAATTGCACATAAACACATAGTACAAACTTTAGATTTCTTATATACAAGAAAATCATGAGTTCGTGAAAATTTTTGGATATTACAATCTACCCTCCTTAAAGAATTTTCGTCCTCGAAAATCAGAACAATTCGGGGTAGCTTTTCTTCATATCCTCCTCGTGTTCCCATGTTGCTTCCTCTATCTCATGATTTCGCCATAGGACCTTAACCAAAGGTATAACCTTGTTCCTTAGCAACTGTAACGACCCGTCTAGCACAGGCCGTTACCATACATACATACATATATACTTATAGCGTAAATAGCGGAATATTTTTTTATTTTTTTATAAGCAATATAATCATATATGCACATACGTAAATAATTATAACGAATAATTGGTAACGTTGTGCGGGTGTATTATAAGGCTTATAAAATAATTACATAAATCGACAAAACGCATGGCGGCATAATCCCCACATTTCACAGTCCACCAGACCTCGCCTTCCATATTGTATCAGGAGTTGCTGTTAGGCTGCTTACCTACAGCATAGACGTAAGACAGTGAGCTTTCGCTCAGCAAGTACAACTATTTAAACCGCAAAGCAATAATTCAACCATTAATCATCACAACATAACAATTCATACTTAACATTTCATAATTAACATACATCGTAACATATCATAACTTATCTTGACATATGCATGAGCCAGTTATGCTTGGTTATGCTTACTTGATCATTCTTAACTTTCTTATCATACTTATCTTGTCTTATCCTATGGGCCCCATAACGTAAGTGTTCGCACCGGGCGCACGACTATGAATTGGTGGTGGCGGCCAGTCCATTTCCAACTCAATCCATAGTCCAACCCAACCTAACGCGGGTCGGTACGACACAGGCAATTGCTTGCCATCATATCATTTCATACTTAATCTTTCTTTTGTTAATCGGTGAACATGCATCGTGATGTTTCACACAATTAATTCTCAGCATATCTTAACCCTAATCATGTTCCTATAATTTCATAACATATAACATAGCACTTGGCATATCATAATTCATGGCATATAATCATAACATATAACCCTAGCATATAATCATAACACATAACCATAACATGTAATCATGGCATACCTAGAACATTCTACAACACTTAATCGTGTAACATTTAATAACATGCAACATTTAATAACATGTAACATTTACATATAGCAAACATACTCAGGTAAGTATACACCACAAGCCTATGCTGTAGGCGGAGTTGTACTTACCTCGTTCGTAAAGGCTGTGTCCAATGTCGAGTTAAATCCCGTTGGGACACTTCTGCGTGCGATATTCTGAGATTAAAATAAAAGTAAGGGTTAGAAATGTTGGTAATATAACCAACACTCTTTTATAACCTTCGTTATAAGCCCTTACTTAATTTTTACGTTATCCTAGTTGGTTATCTAAGTAACCTTAATTGGACTGTTTTTAACTTAGGTTTCAAAATCTTATTTCTTTAGAAAAGAAAACCTTAGGTTTAAGTGTAAAAATCCTTTTTGTTTAACTTTGAAAACTGAAAATCTTAAAATGAGACGTATGAAATTATTGACTATTGGAAACTGCCTTTGGAACAGTTTCACAATGTCAATTATTAGTGTAACTGCAAAAATTACCCTTTTTCTGTGTTGATTTTAGAAATCCTGTACCGTTTTTGAACTCCATTTTCATTTTGAAATCCAAGCTGATTCTGAACAACTTGTCTTCACAAAAGTTTTAGATAATAAAAATTCCTACAACTTTTGTGTTTTAGGTAGAACTTAGTTCGGACGTTTTCTTTGTCAAATACCCTGTGGAACCAATCCTGGCCGTGCAGGGGTCCTGGGCACTTCAGGCTCGGGTTTTGTTAAAAACCTAGGCCATTGGAGCCTCATTTTGCAAATCCGTCCACGCTGTCCACTAGGAAAAACTCTACTTAACAACTTTCCTGTTTTGAGTTTTTCCAGATTCGGCCTCTAAAGGCTTCAAAAACTGTTTTCCCCGAAACTGGTCAATTTCTACCGAGTTGGCAGTTTTCGGTTTCAATTTTCGATAACGTCCTATAACGTTCACCCTACCTCAACCGAACTCAGCGGGAGCCTAAATCAGTCATGCATCACGTTTCTAACGTCCAATTTTCAACATGCAAGCCAAATTACAAATCATCCATAAACCTACAAAAACCCTAGGCATACTAACAAACACATAACATGCAACATAAAACCACCAAACCCTACTCCTAATTAAATCAAGCACATGCTCATTTTTTTTTTTCTAGCTAGGGCAGAACTGAAAGTGGCTTATGCCCAATACAAACCATTGCTTAAATACATTTAAATTTCACCAAACGAAATTCAAATGAAAGCTTAGGCAATTAGGGGTTTTACCTCACTTTTGGCTCAAAGTTGACTTAGGTTTTCTTCTCTTTGTTCCTTCACAGCAGCCGGCTGAATTGGTGGGTGGCAAGTCCAAGCTTGCTGCCTTCCTTGCCCTAAGTCCGGTCACCAATTTGTTCAAAAAATCTAGCCACCACTAAGCTTCAAAACCCCGGTTTCCTAGCTTGGCTCTTCCTCCTTGGTGAATTCCTTGCAACCGGCCTCCTTGGCCAACAAGGGTTACAAATTTTTTTCCAAACTTTTTGCTTGTTCTCCAACCCAAAACCGACCCTCCACTAAGCTCTAAACACTCTAGGATTTGAAAATTTTCTTTCTTTTTCTTCCTCACAAGTCCGGATTTGGTAGAGAGAAAATTGGCCAAAGATTAGCTAGCTTTTCCAATTTTTGTGAATAATGCCCACCCCTATTTATAGAGGTTGGGAACTTTTTGCTAATTGGATTTTGGCCCCAAAAGAAGCAAGAAATCACACAATTTAGAGGACAAGTGGCCGGCCATCCTTGGTATTAATCAACCAAATTACTTTCCAATTTTCTTAAATTAAGAAAATGATGTCATAAAGAAAAAGTTAAGTGAGGTAAGCTAAGTTAAAGCTTGTTTGGCTCTTTTGCTATTGTACAGTCCATTTTTAAGTTAACACAGGTATTTCCAATACTGGATTCACTTATGCACAGTATTGTTTTACCGAACTGCAGTTCAGAATTCATCCGTGTAAAAATGGACGGTATACAATTTTCCTTATTTCTTAAAACCATTTTGCCCTATACTTCCACTTAATGTGCTTGATTTTCTATGGTGGTTTCTGAGTCTTAAACATATCATTTTATCTGAAAAATTGGTTTTCACACGGTACGATTTTTTTTTTATACAGATAGATATTCAATCGTATAATCATTTCTTGGACTTTTCGGGTCAACCATTGACTTTCTTGTCGATCATTGACCTTCTTGTCAAGATTTGACTTTCTTGGTCAACGGTTGACTTTTTGGTCAACCGTGACGTTTTTGGTCAAACTTTGACCATCATGAAAAATTTTGCATTTTTGTTCCTTTTTACCTAAAAGGTCATTTTCTTGACTAAATAATCCTTTCTAAGTCTTATAAAGTCAGAAAACTCACAAAACATAATTAAAAACCCTAAACTGGGCTTTGTCCATAAATACCTTTACGGTTCAATGTAATTTCTATACAATGAATCGTACTGGTGAAAAATCAGGTATTACAGCACCTTTTCTTCTCGTGCTAAGATTTGAACCGGCTTCTCCTCATACGTCATATCCTCATGAACCTCAATTGGTTCGTGGTCCAATACATGGGATGGATCCGAGATGTACTTATTTAGCATCGACACATGAAATACGTTGTGCACATATGCTAATTCTTGGGGCAAAGCCAACTTATAGGCCACATTACCAACTCTTTCCAATATTTCGAATGGCCCTATGTATCTTGGACTCAATTTCCCCTTCTTTCCGAATCTCATAACTCCTTTGAATGGAGCAACTTTAAGAAAAACCAAGTCTCCTACTTGGAATTCCAGAGGCCTTCTGCGTTTGTCAGCATAGCTCTTTTGTCAACTAAATGCAGTTTCCATCTGTCGGCGTATAAATTTCACGGCCTCAGTGGTTCTTTGAATAAAATCCGTTGACACAAGTTCCTTCTCTCTTGTCTCATACCAGTGGATTGGAGATCTACACCTTCTCCCGTACAGGGCTTCACAAGGAGCCATTCCAATCGAAGCTTGAAAACTGTTGTTGTACGAGAACTCAATCAAAGGAAGCTTCTTATCCCAAGTTCCCTTGAAATCCATCACACACGCTCGCAACATGTCTTCTAGGGTCTGAATGGTCCTTTCTGATTGTCCATCCGTTTGAGGGTGAAAAGCTGTACTAAAAGTAAGCTTCGTTCCCATGGCTTGATGTACACTCCTCCAAAACTTAGAAATGAACCGTCCATCACGATCTGAGATAATCGATTTCGAAATCCCATGATAGCGAACGATCTGCGCGACGTATAATTCCGCTAGCTGCTCTACTGAAAAGCTAAGCTTGATGGCAATAAAGTGTGCAGACTTCGTCAAACGATCAACAACCACCCAAATAGCGTCATTACCGCTTGGAGTTCGGGGTAGACCAACCACAAAATCCATGGTCACTTGGTCTCATTTCCATTCTGGAATGGAAATTTTCTGCAATTCTCCCCCTGGACGTTAGTGTTCTGCCTTGACCCTTTAACACGTAAGGCATTTACTGACGAAGGTTGCAACATCATTCTTCATTTGGGGCCACCAAAAGCTTTCCTTCAAGTCTTGATACATCTTTGTGGCTCCAGGATGAACGGAATACGGAGTCTCATGTGCCTCTTTCATGATTTGCTCCTTCAACTCGTCCTCGTTAGGAATGCATAATCTATTTTTCCGATAGAGTATGCCCTCATCTGATATGTTGAAGTCCGACTCATTTCCTTCTAAGACCTCATTCCTTGTTCTGAGCAGCGAGGTATCTCCTTCTTGTCGCTCCTTCATGCCATCTAAAATGGTAGGTTGGAAGGTTAGGGCTGCTAAACTTCCCGTGATAAGCTCTATTCCAGCTTCCACTAGCTCCTTTTGAAGAGGTTCGATCAACGACTGTATGGACATCAACGAAGAAGACGACTTCCAACTAAGGGCATCGGCTACTTTGTTAGCCTTCCCTGGATGGTAACGGATGTCGATGTCGTAATCCTTCACCAGTTCGAGCCATCTTCTTTGTCTCATGTTAAGCTCCTTCTGTGTGAAGATATACTTCAAACTCTGATGATCTGTGTAAACTTCACACTTAATACCGTAAAGGTAGTGTCTCCAGATTTTGAGCGCAAATACTACCGCCGCAAGTTCCAAATCATACGTCGGATAGTTCTTCTCATGATCCTTAAGCTGTCGTGAAGCATAAGCGATCACCTTTCCATTCTGCATGAGAACGGCTCCCAATCCTATCTTGGAAGCATCACTGTATATCACAAAGTTTCCTTCCTCCACATTTGGAATTGTGAGGATCGGAGCGCGAGTCAGCTTATTTTTCAGTTCTTGGAAGTGCTCTTCACACCTTGCAGTCCATTCATACTTCTTTCCTTTCCGTGTAAGTGCGGTGAGCGGCGCTGCAATCTTAGCAAATCCTTCAACAAAACGTCGGTAGTAGCCTGCCAAGCCGAGGAAACTACGTACTTCGGTGACATTTTTCGGAGCTGGCCATTCACTTACTGCTTGAATCTTAGTCGGATCTATAGATATGCCGTCCTTGGAGACCACATGTCCTAAGAAATGGACCTTTTCCAACCAAAATTCACACTTTGTGAATTTAGCGTAGAGCTGGTTTTGCTTTAAAATCCGTAAAGCGATCCTTAAATGCTCCTCATGCTCCTCCTTTGATCTTGAATAAATCAAGATATCATCTATAAAGACGATAACAAACTTATCCAAGTAATCCTTGAATACTCGATTCATCAGGTCCATAAAGGCTGCTGGAGCATTTGTTAATCCGAATGGCATAACGAGAAACTCGTAATGTCCATATCGCGTACGGAAGGCTGTCTTGGGAACGTCTCCTTCCCTAATTCGAAGCTGATGATATCCGGATCGTAGGTCAATCTTCGAGAAAATTGAAGCTCCTCTCAATTGATCGAACAAGTCGTCGATCCGAGGCAAGGGATACTTGTTCTTGATGGTTATCTTATTTAATTCCCGATAGTCAATGCACATCCTAAGAGTGCCGTCCTTCTTTTTAACGAACAAAACTGGGGCTCCCCATGGTGAATAGCTCTGACGAATGAATCCTCGATCCAGAAGCTCCTGCAGTTGAATATGCAGTTCCTTAAGTTCAGCAGGCGCCATCCTGTAAGGTGCCTTAGATACTGGTGCTGATCCAGGGAGTAATTCAATCTCAAAAGAGATCTCTCGTTCTGGTGGCAACCCTGGCAATTCTTCAGGAAAAACCTCTATAAACTCCTTGACTATCGGTACTTCTTCCGGCCTACTCTTGGTCTCTTGCGTTTTATCCACCATGTTGGATAGAAATCCAATACATCCTTCTGCCAACAACTTTCTGGCCTTTAGCGCCGAAATAAATATCTTCGGCTGTTTTGGAGTAGATCCTCTGAAAGTAAACTTCTCGTCTCCAATTGGCTTGAACGTAACAGTACGTCGGGGACAATCGATAACTGCGTTGTACTTCCCCAAGAAATCCATACCCAAGATAACATCGTAGTCGTATAGGTCAATGATGATCAAGTTGACATACGTTTCCCTACCACATATAATTATTGGAATGTGACGTACTCAATAATCAGACAACAGAATCTCCCCGGAGGGTAATGCAGTCCTAAATGTTCTTCCGATTCTATCACTTGCTCTACCTAGTTTCTTAGCGAACCTAGGTGATGTGAATGAATGCGTAGTGTAATACCTGATTTTTCACCAATACGATTCTTCGTATAGAATTTACATTGAACCGTAAAGGTATTTATGGAAAATGCCCAGTTTAGGGTTTTAATTATGTTTTGTGAGTTTTCTGACTTTATAAGACTCAAAAAGGATTATTTAGTCAAGAAAATGACCTTTAGGTAAAAAAAAAGGAACAAAAATGCAAAATTTTTCATGATGGTCAAAGTTTGACCAAAACGTCACGGTTGACCAAAAAGTCAACCATTGACCAAAAAAAGTCAAATCTTGACAAGAAAGTCAATGATCGACAAGAAAGTCAATGGTTGACCCGAAAAGTCCAAGAAATGATTGTACGATTAAATATTTATCTGTATAAAAATTGTACCGTGTGAAAACCAATTTTTCAGATAAAATGATATGTTTAAGACTCAGAAACCACCATAGAAAATCAAGCACATTAAGTGGAAGTATAGGGCAAAATGGTTTTAAGAGATAGGGAAAATTTTATATCGTCCATTTTCACACAGATGAATTCTGAACTGCAGTTCAGTAAAACAATATTGTGCATAAGTAAATCCAGTATTGGAAATATCTGTGTTAACTTAAAAATGGACTGTACAATAGCAAAAGAGCCAAACAAGCTTTAAGTTAGCTTACTTCGCTTAACTTTTTCTTTATGACATCATTTTCTTAATTAAAGAAAATTTGAAAGTAATTGGTTAGATGATCACCAAGGATGGCCGGCCACTTGCCCTCCCTTTTGTGTGATTTCTTGCTTCTTTTGGGGCCAAAATCCAATTAGCAAAAGTTCCCAACCTCTATAAATAGGGTGGGCATTATTCACAAAAATTGGAAAACCTAGCTAAACTTTGGCCAAATTTCTCTCTACCAAATCCGGACTTGTGAGGAAGAAAAAGAAGAAAATTTCAAACCCTAGAGTGTTTAGAGCTTAGTGGAGGGTCGGTTTTGGGTTGGAGAACAAGCAAAAAGTTTGGAAAAAAATTTGTAACCCTTGTTGGCCAAGGAGGCCGGTTGCAAGGAAATCACCAAGGAGGAAGAGCCAAGCTAGGAAACCGGGTTTTTGGAGCTTAGTGGTGGCTGGATTTTTGAACAAATTGGTGACCGGACTTAGGGCAAGGAAGGCAGCAAGCTTGGACTTGCCACCCACCAATTCAGCCGGCTGTTGTGAAGGAACAAGGAGAAGAAAACCTAAGCCAACTTTGAGCCAAAAAGTGAGGTAAAACCCCTAATTACCTAAGCTTTCATTTGAATTTCGTTTGGCGAAATTTAAATGTATTTAAGCAATGATTTGTAATGGGCATAAGCCCACTTTCAGTTCTGCCCTAGCTAGAATATATGAACATGTGCTTGATTTAATTAGGGTGTAGGGTTTGGTGGTTTTATGTTGCATGTTATGTGTTTGTAAGTATACCTAGGGTTTTTGTAGGTTTATGGATGATTTGTAATTTGGCTTGCATGTTGAGAATTGGACGTTAGAAAACGTGATGCATGACTGATTTAGGCTCCCGCTGGGTTTGGTTGAGGTAGGGTGAACGTTATAGGACGTAAATGAAAATTGAAACCGAAAACTGCCAACTCGGGTAGAAATTGGCCAGTTTCGGGGAAAACAGCTTTTGAGGCCTTTAGAGGCCGAATCTGGAAAAACTTGAAACACGAAAGTTGTTAAGAAGAGTTTTTCCTAGTGGAAAACGTGGACAGATTTGCAAAATGAGGCTCCAATGGCCTCGGTTTTTAACAAAACCCGAGCTTGAAGTGCCCCGACTTCCCAAGCCAGGTCGACACCATACATACTTGTTCTTTACTTGAAAATTTGAGAAATTTTTTTTTTTTTTTTAAACATATTCACATACGTCATCTTGTAAAGAAAAACTTGTTAAACATACATATCACAAAACATAATCTACTTTTTGAAGTATTAACATATTGAATGCGGAAAATTATGCGTAGTGGTATCCCACACCGCCCTTCACCCGCCGCATCGTCCGCATAGCCCACCACTTAAGCTGCAGGCTTCTTACCTACAGTATGAAATATAAGAGTGAGCTTTCGCCCAGCAAGTTCAAACATAATCTCACAAAATATTTCAAACATCTTTAAAAAGAAACATGCCCATCATCACGAAACTCATGCATGAACCATTTATGATTGATTGAATGTCTTATGTTTCATTATAGACTCAATCTTTATTATCTTATCTCAACATGTGGGCCCATAGTGTCCGTACCAAAAGCGCGCAGCCTCCAGACAAAGCTAGGGTTTGCAAGGCCCTAACAGTTCTGGGAATTATAACTTGACCCTTCACGATCACAGATCTCGATCACGGAAGGTAAATATCACCACTGAAACATGTAGCCTCCACGATCACGGGAGGTTGGTACGACACCTTACTTAATTATCTTACCATGTGATTTAACATTAGTGAACATGCTTCATGATGTCACTATGTCATATCATACTCAACATATGCCATAACATGGCCTTCTTGAAAACATGTCATTTTTGAAAACATGACATTTTTGTAAACATGGCACTTTTGTAAACATGGCACTTTTGTAACATGGCACTTTTGTAACATGGCACTTTTGTAAACATGGCATAACATGTCATAACATAACTTAGCATATCATAGCCATAGCATAGCATCACACATCATGGCATTACTTATCATAGCACAACATAGCATGTATACTTGAAAATATAGTATACTTGAAAATAGTCTTTACTATTTTGATACTGTAGGTGAGGTTTGATACTTGCCTCTTTTACTATGTCGTAAGTAATGCTGCTCCTCTTCCGGGTACAGCTGCAGGTTTCCTCCTGCTTGATGAAGGATATAGATAAGAGTCTAATTCTTGCTATGGAATGTTGGTGTCCTAACCAACATGCCTACAAAATATTAGTTGTATGTCCACGATACCTGGTATCTCACTTGGTCACAATTAGTCATCCTACTGTTTAAGAATAATCGAACTTTGATTATTCCTTAAGAGGCTACGTTGGATAACCTCTTGGCTAGGCCCTTGACATATCGCTAGGTTTTCTTAAAAACCTTGGGCTTTATAATTTATCTCAAAAATTCTATTTTCTTACTTTTTGGAAATCTTGTGTAATTAGCTTCAAAATTTCCTTAATCTTCATATTTTTGAAATGGATTTTTATAAAAGTCATTTAAGGTTGAAAACTACCTTTGGAACAGTTTTTACACTTAAAATAGCGGTTTTAAATAAAATACAGTTTTTCGGAAATGTTTGTAAAAATTCATGTGCAGGAATTTTCGGTTCCCTGCACACCCCTCGTAAAACAGTGTCAGTTTTAAAGATCCACTCCGAATTTGAAAAACTTGTTTTCACAAAAGTTGTAGCTCTCGAAAAATTCTAAAACTTTTGTGTTTTACGAAAAATCTAGTTCTGCTTTTATTTTTGTCAGTTTTTGTTTGAAACTGGCTGATCATGTTAATTGGGTCTGGGCAGACCAGCCTTGAGTTTTTATAGAAACGGAGGCCATTGGAGCCTCATTTTGGGATTCTGTCCACGTTGTCCCCTAGGAAAAATCGTTCCGAACAACTTTCGTGTTTTACGTTTTACCCAATTCGGTCTCTAAAGACCTCAAATTTCCACTTTCCCGAGACTGGCCAGTTTCGAATCCGAACTGGCAGTTTCGGTTGTTAAGTCCGGTTTACGTCCTATTTCGCGCAAACTACCTCAACCGAACTTGCGGGAGCCTAGATAGCAAGCATGCAGCGTATTCTAACGTCCCACATACAGTCACATGCAGCTCGAACGGGTCCATGCAAACCAAACCCAAAAAGTTCTAATCCTAGGTTTGCATGGTTCTAACTTTTGCATCTCATTCCAACAAGCATCAATCATCCACCCTTAAGCTAGCAGCCAAACATGCACTGCCTAGGGCAGATTTTGGACCAAAAATCAGGGGACACACAACCATTCACATCTAGCATGCAACCTATCCAACTAGCATAAATCAACAAGCAAAGCACAAAATTAAACCAACCACCCTTAATACCTAAATCAAGCACCACACCTAACAAATCTAGGGCAAAGAAAACTTGAGCTTATGCTCTTACATTTTTCAACTTGAAATACAACTAAATTCCAAATTGAAAGCTCAAATTAAAGCTTAGGGTTGGAAAGATTACCTATAGGGTTTGGAATTGATTTCTCAAGCTTGGATCCCAAAACTTTTCTTTCTTTTCCTTGGCTGCCACCAACCGGTTCCTCCACCAAATCTTGCACCAAAATTTTAGTTAATTCTTTGGTATTTCCTTGAACCAAAATCAACCAAAACCAAATAACATTTTTCCTTACCTTTCCTCCTTATCACAGCCGGCCACTTGGCCACAATGGGTTCCAAAAATTTTTTTTCAAACTTTTTCTCGGCTCTAGCTCAAATCCGAATTCTCCTAAGCAAAACCCCTTTGGAAATTTTGATTTTTCTTTCCTCTTTCTCTCTTCCTTGGCTGCTGATTTTCAAGGAGAAAATTGGCAAGAACCTCCCCAAATTTTTGAATAAAAATGAATAAAAGTCACCCATATTTATAGGCAAAAGGGAACTTTTAAAAATTCAATTTTGACCCCTAAATTTTTGAAAAATTTGCCAATTGGCATGCAAGGTGGCCGGCCATGAAGTTTGGAGAACAAGGAAGAATGTTCTAGAACAAGACACTTGTCTTTACATGCTTGGTTCATGGAATTATGATGTCATAAATCCAAATAAAATTGATGTCACACTAAGGCCTTGTTTGGCTACTTTCTCCGATAAGCAGTCCATTTTAAACCAACACAGATATCTCTAATACTGTGTTTACTAATACACAGTACAATTCAGTACTGCTATACTGAACTTCAGTCCAAAATTTATCTGTGTATAGTTGGACTGTATAAAAATTTTTCTTTTTATTTAAAGCCCTTTGCCCCTTAATATCCTATTTTAGGTGCTTGATTTTTCTATGGTGGTTTTAAAACTTAATTATACTATCTTGTCTGTAAAGACGGTTTTCACAGTATATTTCTCATACTGCTGATTGAATCACAGTACCGTCTTATGTTTGACTTCTTTGGTCAACCTTTGACTATTCTGGTCAACTTTGACTTTTTCGATCAAACTTTGACCATCATAAATTTATGAAATTCCGTCATGCATTTTTCCTTAAAAGGCCTCTTATGGAGTCTCGTAATTAATTTACCGAGAACTCAACTCCATACTGATAAAACTATGAATTTTGTATTGGTATTCATAATTTTCATAAAATTGCACATAAACACATAATACGAGCTTTAGATTTCTTATATACAAGAAAATCATGAGTTCGTAAAAATTTTGGATATTACAATCTACCCTCCTTAAAGAATTTTCGTCCTCGAAAATTAGAACAATTCGGGGTAGCTTTTCTTCATATCCTCCTCGCGTTCCCATGTTGCCTCCTCAATCTCATGATTTCGCCATAGGACCTTTACTAAAGGTATAACCTTGTTCCTTAACACCTTTTCTTCTCGTGCCAAGATTTGAACCGGTTTCTCCTCATACGTCATATCCTCGTGAACCTCAATTGGTTCGTGGTCCAATACATGCGATGGATCCGAGATGTACTTCTTTAGCATCGACACATGAAATACGTTGTGTACATATGCTAATTCCTGGGGCAAAGCCAACTTATAGGCCACATTACCAACTCTATCCAGTATTTCGAATGGCCCTATGTATCTTGGACTTAATTTCCCCTTCTTTCCGAATCTCATAACTCCTTTGAATGGAGCAACCTTGAGGAAAACCAAGTCTCCTACTTGGAATTCTAGAGGCCTTCTGCGTTTGTCGGCGTAGCTCTTTTGTCGACTAAATGCAGTTTCCATCCGTCGGCGTATAAGTTTCACGGCCTCCGTGGTCCTTCGAATAAAATCCGTTGACACAAGTTCCTTCTCTCTTGTCTCGTACCAGTGGACTGGAGATCTACACCTTCTCCCGTACAGGGCTTCATAAGGAGCCATTCCAATCGAAGCTTGAAAACTGTTGTTGTACGAGAACTCAATCAAAGGAAGCTTCTTATCCCAAGTCCCTTTGAAATCCATCACGCACGCTCGCAACATGTCTTCTAGGGTCTGAATGGTCCTCTCTGATTGTCCATCCGTTTGAGGGTGAAAAGCCGTGCTAAAAGTGAGCTTTGTACCCATGGCTTGATGTACACTCCTCCAAAACTTAGAAGTGAAACGTCCATCACGATCCGAGATAATCGATTTCGGAATCCCATGATAACGAACGATCTGCGCGACGTATAATTCCGCTAGCTGCTCTACTGAAAAGCTAAGCTTGATGGCAATAAAGTGTGCAGACTTCGTCAAACGATCAACAACCACCCAAATAGCGTCGTTGCCACTAGGAGTTCGGGGTAGACCAACTACAAAATCCATGGTCACTTGGTCCCATTTCCATTCTGGAATGGAAATTTTCTGCAATTCTCCCCCTGGACGTTGGTGTTCTGCCTTGACCCTTTGACACGTAAGGCATTTACTGACGAAGGTTGCAACATCATTCTTCATTTTGGGCCACCAAAAGCTTTCCTTCAAGTCTTGATACATCTTTGTGGCTCCAGGATGAACGGAATACGGAGTCTCATGTGCCTCTTTCATGATTTGCTCCTTCAACTCGTCCTCGTTAGGAATGCATAATCTATTTTTCCGATAGAGTATGCCCTCATCTGATATGTTGAAGTCTGACTCCTTTCCTTCCAAGACCTCATTCTTGTTCTAAGCAGCGAGGCATCTCCTTCTTGTCGCTCCTTCATGCCATCCAAAATGGTAGGTTGGAAGGTTAGGGCAGCTAAATTTCCCGTGATAAGCTCTATTCCAGCTTCCACTAGCTCCTTCTGAAGAGGTTCGATCAACGATTGTAGGGACATTAACGAAGAAGACGACTTCCGACTAAGGGCATCGGCTACTTTGTTAGCCTTCCCTGGATGGTAACGGATGTCGATGTCGTAATCCTTCACCAGTTCGAGCCATCTTCTTTGTCTCATGTTAAGCTCCTTCTGTGTGAAGATATACTTCAAACTCTGATGATCCGTGTAAACTTCACACTTAACACCGTAAAGGTAGTGTCTCCAGATCTTGAGTGCAAATACTACCGCCGCAAGTTCCAAATCATGCGTCGGATAGTTCTTCTCATGGTCCTTAAGCTGTCGTGAAGCATAAGCGATCACTTTTCCATTCTGCATGAGAACGGCTCCCAATCCTATCTTGGAAGCATCGCTGTATATTACGAAGTTTCCTTCCTCCACATTCGGAATTGTGAGGATCGGAGCGCGAGTCAGCCTATTTTTCAGCTCTTGGAAGTGCTCTTCACACTTTGCAGTCCATTCATACTTCTTTCCTTTCCGTGTAAGTGCGGTGAGCGGCGCTGCAATCTTAGCAAATCCTTCAACAAAACGTCGGTAATAGCCCGCTAAGCCGAGGAAACTACGTACTTCTGTGACGTTTTTCGGAGCTGGCCATTCACTTACTGCTTCAATCTTAGCCGGATCCACAGATATGCCGTCCTTAGAGACCACATGTCCTAAGAAATGGACCTTTTCCAACCAAAATTCACACTTTGTGAATTTAGCGTAGAGCTGGTTTTGCTTTAAAATTCGTAAAGCAATCCTTAAATGCTCCTCATGCTCCTCCTTTGATCTTGAATAAATCAAGATATCATCTATAAAGACGATAACAAACTTATCCAAGTAATCCTTGAATACTCGATTCATCAGGTCCATAAAGGCTGCTGGAGCATTTGTCAATCCGAATGGCATAACGAGGAACTCATAATGTCCATATCGCGTACGAAAAGCTGTCTTGGGGACGTCTCCTTCCCTAATTCGGAGCTGATGATATCCGGATCGTAGGTCAATTTTCGAGAAAATTGAAGCTCCTCTCAGCTGATCAAACAAATCGTCGATTCGAGGCAAAGGATACTTGTTCTTGATGGTTATCTTATTTAATTCCCGATAGTCAATGCACATCCTAAGAGTGCCATCCTTCTTTTTAACGAACAGAACTGGGGCTCCCCATGGTGAGTAGCTCTGACGAATGAATCCCCGATCCAGAAGCTCCTGTAACTGAATTTGCAGTTCCTTAAGTTCGGCAGGCGCCATCCTGTAAGGTGCCTTAGATACTGGTGCTGATCCAGGAAGTAATTCAATCTCAAAAGAGATCTCTCGTTCTGGTGGCAATCCTGGCAATTCTTCGGGAAAAACTTCCATAAATTCTTTGACTATCGGTACTTCTTCTGGTCTACTTTCAGTCTCTTGCGTCTTATCCACCACGTTGGCTAGAAATCCCATACATCCTTCTGCCAACAATTTCCTAGCCTTTAGTGCCGAAATAAACATCTTTGGCTGTTTTGGAGTAGATCCTCTGAAAATAAACTCCTCGCCTCCCATAGGCTTGAACATGACAGTTCGTCGTGGACAGTCGATAACGGCGTTGTACTTCCCCAAGAAGTCCATACCCAAGATGACATCGTAGTCGTATAGGTCAATGATGATCAAATTGACATACATTTCCCTACCACATATAATTATTGGAACGTGACGTATCCAATAATCAGACAACAGAATCTCCCCGGAGGGTAATGCAGTCCTAAATGTTCTTCCGATTCTATCACTTGCTCTACCTAGTTTCTTAGCGAACCTAGGTGACGTGAATGAATGCGTAGCTCCAGAATCAATTAACACGTAAGCATCTTGTTGGGCAAAAGGAAGCTGACCTGTCACCACGGTGGAAGGTCCAGCTTGAACATCCTCTTTTGTATAGGCGTAGATGCGTCCTTGAGGTTCTGGAGCTTCTAGCCTGCCTTGAGAGATTGCAGGTCCCTCGAGCTTCATCTGTGCAGCGTGAAGTTGAGATCCCTGTCCTCTCTGTTGATTCTGCGGACTCTGGGGATTGAGATTGCAGCTTCTAGCATAGTGGCCTTCCTTGCCACATAGAAAACAGCGACCGTTTCCAGCACGGCAATCTCCCGGGTGCTTCTTCCCACATTTCTGACAAGTGGGATAACTGTTGCTATCAGGAGTATTTTTCTTCTGGGGAAAATTCTGTTGATTCCCCTGTCTTCCTGCATTCCACTTCCTTTTCTGTTGGTTGCTGCCATATTGCCTGTTGTTGTTTTGACCCGAAGGTCCTCCTTGACCTTTTTGTTGTGAGGTCTGGCCTTGCTTGACTTGGTTCTGCTTAACTTGGGCCTTTTCTTCCCTCTTCTCCTGGAAAAACTTAGCCCGTTGCTCTCTGTTCTGCCCTACCCAGTATTCAGCTCGAACTGCTCGGCTGACACAATCTGCAACGGTGGTTGGTGGATAGGGTCCACTGTTGATCACCACTGCCAAATCCGAGCGGAACATCTTCATCATCTTTCGCACTTTGTCCCTTTCGGAACTGAAGAGGTGAGGACAAAGACGTGCTAGTTGCTCAAACTTTTGCACTGCCTCAGCTACCGATAGATTTCCCTGGCGAAAATTATTGAGTTCGTCCTGTTGAGCTTCCATAACTTCGGTGTTGAAGTATTTTTCTTTAAATTCCTCCACAAAGTCCTCCCAAGTCATTTGGGTAACATCCCACCGGATCTGGACTGCTTCCCACCAAAGGCGAGCATCTTTCTTTAGCACAAAGGATGCACAGAGGATTTTCTCTTGATCATTGAGCCTGAGGAAGTTCAGGATAACCTGGAGGTCAATCAACCAGTTGTCGGCGTCAATTGGGTTTGTTGAACCTTCAAATTCTGGTGCCTTCATGCGCCGAAAACTGTCATATAGTTCTTCCGGAGTTCGAACTCGGGGTGCTGGTGGAACAGCCACAGGTGCAACAGGCACTTCAGGAGCTATAGGGTTTTCCGGAATCACCGGATCAGCATCAGGAATTTCTGGTGCAGCAGGCTGATTCACAGGTGCTGGTGGTACCTCAACATTAGGAGGTCCCTGATTCTGCTGAGCTAACTGAGCTCTAAGCCCCCCTATCTCTTGCTGTTGGGCTAGCATCATTTGTCTTAGCTCATTCAGCTGGGCCGCAAGATCAATGTCTTGGATCGGTGCTCTTCTACGCTTTGGTGGCATGGACTCTATACGGAAAATAAGGAAATAAACTTAGCTTCTTTTATTTTTAAATTAATAAAATCATTTCTTTTATATAGAACCATAATCTTCTTTCCATATAAAAGCATAACATGAACATATCTGAATTCATCATGATCTTGTTCATATCTCTTTCACAACAGGAGTACATAACCCTAACATTTGGGAAGATATAAAACTTTCCCATTATTTCCGAATGTCACCTGGTTGACACCACCAAGCTAAGGCACCACCCAACGTTATCCCCGTGTCCAACATTTTCCAGCATGGCCGTTGAAGGAAGATACTTACTATACCCATAAGATCTTAACTAATTCTAATGGTAAAAAAAAATAACATAACTTACTTGGGCCGTTGCAGAAGCGATGTAGGGCAAAGTGAAGTAGGCTGGCAGGATACCGCTCTGATACCAAACTGTGACGCCCCGACTTCCCAAGTCAGGTCGACACCATACATACTTGTTCTTTACTTGAAAATTTGAGAAATTTTTTTTTTTTTTTTTTAAACATATTCACATACGTCATCTTGTAAAGAAAAACTTGTTAAACATACATATCACAAAACATAATATACTTTTTGAAGTATTAACATATTGAATGCGGAAAATTATGCGTAGTGGTATCCCACACCGCCCTTCACCCGCCGCATCGTCTGCATAGCCCACCACTTAAGCTGCAGGCTTCTTACCTACAGTATGAAATATAAGAGTGAGCTTTCGCCCAGCAAGTTCAAACATAATCTCACAAAATATTTCAAACATCTTTAAAAAGAAACATGCCCATCATCACGAAACTCATGCATGAACCATTTATGATTGATTGAATGTCTTATGTTTCATTATAGACTCAATCTTTATTATCTTATCTCAACATGTGGGCCCATAGTGTCCGTACCAAAAGCGCGCAGCCTCCAGACAAAGCTAGGGTTTGCAAGGCCCTAACAGTTCTGGGAATTATAACTTGACCCTTCACGATCACGGATCTCGATTACGGAAGGTAAATATCACCACTGAAACATGTAGCCTCCACGATCACGGGAGGTTGGTACGACACCTTACTTAATTATCTTACCATGTGATTTAACATTAGTTAACATGCTTCATGATGTCACTATGTCATATCATACTCAACATATGCCATAACATGGCCTTCTTGAAAACATGTCATTTTTGAAAACATGACATTTTTGTAAACATGGCACTTTTGTAAACATGGCACTTTTGTAACATGGCATTTTTGTAACATGGCACTTTTGTAACATGGCACTTTTGTAAACATGGCATAACATGTCATAACATAACTTAGCATATCATAGCCATAGCATAGCATCACACATCATGGCATTACTTATCATAGCACAACATAGCATGTATACTTGAAAATATAGTATACTTGAAAATAGTCTTTACTATTTTCATACTGTAGGTGAGGTTTGATACTTGCCTCTTTTACTATGTCGTAAGTAATGCTGCTCCTCTTCCGGGTACAGCTGCAGGTTTCCTCCTGCTTGATGAAGGATATAGATAAGAGTCTAATTCTTGCTATGGAATGTTGGTGTCCTAACCAACATGCCTACAAAATATTAGTTGTATGTCCCCGATACCTGGTATCTCACTTGGTCACAATTAGTCATCCTACTGTTTAAGAATAATCGAACTTTGATTATTCCTTAAGAGGCTACGTTGGATAACCTCTTGGCTAGGCCCTTGACATATCGCTAGGTTTTCTTAAAAACCTTGGGCTTTATAATTTATCTCAAAAATTCTATTTTCTTACTTTTTGGAAATCTTGTGTAATTAGCTTCAAAATTTCCTTAATCTTCATATTTTTGAAATGGATTTTTATAAAAGTCATTTAAGGTTGAAAACTACCTTTGGAACAGTTTTTTACACTTAAAATAGTGGTTTTAAATAAAATACAGTTTTTCGGAAATGTTTGTAAAAATTCATGTGCAGGAATTTTCGGTTCCCTGCACACCCCTCGTAAAACAGTGTCAGTTTTAAAGATCCACTCCGAATTTGAAAAACTTGTTTTCACAAAAGTTGTAGCTCTCGAAAAATTCTAAAACTTTTGTGTTTTACGAAAAATCTAGTTCTGCTTTTATTTTTGTCAATTTTTGTTTGAAACTGGCTGATCATGTTAATTGGGTCTGGGCAGACCAGCCTTGAGTTTTTATAGAAACGGAGGCCATTGGAGCCTCATTTTGGGATTCTGTCTAGGTTGTCCCCTAGGAAAAATCGTTCCGAACAACTTTCGTGTTTTACGTTTTACCCAATTCGGTCTCTAAAGACCTCAAATTTCCACTTTCCCGAGACTGGCCAGTTTCGAATCCGAACTGGCAGTTTCGGTTGTTAAGTCCGGTTTACGTCCTATTTCGCGCAAACTACCTCAACCGAACATGCGGGAGCCTAGATAGCAAGCATGCAGCGTATTCTTGTAACGACCCGCCTAGCACAGGCCGTTACCGTACATGCATACATACTTTTCGTACTTTCATACTTATCGTATGCAGCGGAAATTTTTTTTTTTTTTTTTTTTTTTTTACTGTGCGACACACACGAAAGCGTACGTAAAAAGTTAACGTATACTAAATACGGTTGTTTGGGCATAATATAAAACACATAAAATAATTACATAATTTATCAAAACGCGTAGTGGTATAATTTCCCACATTTCACAGTTCGCCCCACCACGCTCCACCATCTTGTATCAACAGTTGCTGGCAGGTTGCTTACCTACAGCATAGACGTAAGACAGTGAGCTTTCGCTCAGCAAGTACAACTATTATAAACCGCGACACAAACAATTACCATCATAACTTAACTTAACATAACATAATCATGACGTAGCTTATCATACATATGCATGAGCCATTTATGCTTTCTTATGCTTTCTTATCCATTCATAACTTACATTCTTAGCTTATCTTAACATATGGGCCCCATAACATAAGTGTCTGTACCGGGCGCGCAACTATGGAGCGGTTGGGGCGGCCAGTCCATTTCCAACTCAAACCATAGTCCAACCCGACCTAACGCGGGTCGGTACGACACAGGCAAGCTTGCTTGCCATTATAACTTTCATTGTTTTCATACTTGATCTTGTTCTTGTTAATTGGTGAACATGCTTCGTGATGTTTCACACAATTAAATCATAGTCTTATCTTAAGCATATCATAGTCTTAACATGTTTCTAACATTTTTCATAACATATTTCTTAGCACATAATCATAGCATACTTCTTTTCATAACACACAGCATATAACATTTCATAACACATCGTATATGACTTTTCATAGCACAAAGCATATGACTTTACTTTACACATAGCATAAAACATAGCATATTTCATAATATTCCCTAATACATAACATTTCCTAGTACATAACATTTCCTAACACATAGCATGCTTCATACATTCATCATCATACTTAGGCAAGTATACACAACAAAGCCTATGCTGTAGGCGGAGTTGTACTTACCTTATTCGCGTTTGCTGTGTCCGATGTCGCGCTTTATTCCGTCAGGACACTGTCGCGTTCTGTATTCTGTTATCATATAAAAGTAAGGGTTAGAAATGTTGGTGATATAACCAACACCCTTATATAACTTTAGTTATATGCCCCTTACTTACTTCTCGCGTTATCCTACTTGGTTACCTTAAGTAACCCTAGGGTTTGAACCTACCCTAATCGGATTATTTTAAAATTTGGTTCAAAACCCATTTTTGTTTTCTTTTTAGAAAACCTTATATTTGGTACAAAATCCTTTGTTTGACTTTGATAATTTGAAATCATGAAGTAAAATTTGTAAAACTTATTGACTATTGGAAACTGCCTTTGGAACAGTTTCTCATTGTCAATCTATCAGTGTTTGTGTAGAATTACTCTTTTCCTGCACTGTTTCTAAAAATCATGTACAGGAATTCCCTATTTCCTGTACTGTTTTTGAAAACCAATTCAGTTTAAAAATCAAAGCCGAATTTGAAAAAGTTTTCTTCATGAAAGTTTTAGCTTTCGAAAAACCCTACAACTTTCGTGTTTTGAGAAAAACCTAGTTCGGACCTTATCACGTTCATATTCCTTGTTAAACTAATCCTGGCCGTGCATAAATCCTGGGCACGGTCAGGCTCGGGTTTTCATAAAAACCGAGGCCATTGGAGCCTCATTTTGCAATTCTGCTCGCGTTTCCCCCTAGGAAAAACCCTAATCTACAACTTTCATGTTTTGAGTTTTTCTCAATTCGGCCTCTAAAGGCCTCAAAATCAGCTTTTCCCGAAACTGGCCAATTTCTACCCGAAATGGCAGTTTTCGGTTTCGATTTCGTTTTACGTCCTATTACGTTTATCCTACCTCAACCGAACACAGCGGGAGCCTAAGTCAGTCATGCAGCGTACTTCTAACGTTCAATTTTCAACATGCAAGTCAACATTAACATCATACATCAAACATAGAAACCTTAGCCATATTATCAAACACTTAGCATGCATATTTGAAACTACTAAACATAAAACCTTAACTAAATCAAGCACATATTCTAAATTCCTAACTAAGGCAGAAAATTAAAGTGAGCTTATGCTCATACAAACTTTGCTTAAAATACATTTAAATTTCCCAAATGAAATTTAAATGAAAAGCTTAGAGTTCAAGGGGTTTATACCTCACTTTAGACCAAGGATTTGGCTTGCTTTTCTTTCCCCTTTTTCCTTCACTAGCCGCTGGTCCTGCTTGGCCAAAAGGATCCAAAATTTTCCAGCCTTCCTCCCCTTGAAGTCCGGTCACCAACTTGCTCACAAATTCCGGCCAATTGCTCCAAAATCCGGCCAATGTCTTGGCTTGGTTCTCCCCCCTACAACCGGCCTTGGTTAGGGAATTGGGCACCAAATTTTTTTTTTCACTCTTCTTGCTTGCTCCTCAACCAAAAACCGACCCTTACTCTCCTAATTTGCTCTTGATTTAGGCTAGGATTCCTCTCTTTCCTTCTCCCTCAAATCCGGTTTTGGTGGGTAAAAATTTGGCAAAGTTTGGTTGCTTTTCTCTAATTAATTTTTGATTTTGGGTCACCTATTTATAGAGGTTGTGGAACTTCTTGAAATTGCTCTTTAGCCCTTGAAAAAAATCAGAATTTACACCTTGGGGGGAAGCATGTGGCCGGCCATGCATGGTTCAAATTAAACCAAATACTTTCCAATTTACATAATTAACATAATGATGCAATAATCAAAAAGGTGGATGATATCATCCACCATAAGGGTTGTTTGGCTCTTTTCATAGTGTACAGTCCATTTTTAAATTAACACAGGTATTTTCAATACTGGATTCACTTATACACAGTATTGGTTTACTGAACTGCAGTCTAAAATTCATCTGTGTAAAAACAAACTGTATAAAACTTTTCTTATAACTTGAAACCACTTGGCTCAAGATATCCTAATTAATGTGCTTGATTTTCTATGGTGGATCTAAATTCTAAACATATCGTTTTATTCATAAAAACGGCTCTTTACAGTATAATTTATATACTGTAGATTATTTTGCCATACGGTCTTTTCTTTGACTTTTTGGGGTCAATCTTCGGCTTTTTCGTCCACCATTGACTTTCTTGTCAACCGTTGACTTTCCTGCCAAGATTTGACTCCTGTGGTCAATAGTTGACTTTTTGGTCAACCATCGACGTTTTTGGTCAAACTTTGACCATCATAAAAATTTTAACGATTTTACTCCTTTTTACCTAAAAGGTCATTTACTTGACTAAGCAATCATTTTCGAGTCTTAGAAAGCTATAAAAACTCACAAAACATAATAAAAACCCTTAACCGGGCTTTTTCATAAATATCTTCACAGTACAAATAATTTCCTAACAAAAAAAGAAATCATAATGCTACAATATGCTAGTCATTACAATCTACCCCCCTTAAAAATTTTCGTCCTCGAAAATTAGAATAAGCTGGGGTAGTTCTTTCTCATCTCATCTTCTAATTCCTAGGTTGCCTCTTTAACCTTATGGTTTTGCCATAATACTTTGACCATGGGAATAGTTTTATTTCATAAGACTCTTTCTTCCCGATCTAAAATTCGAACTGACTTATCTTCATAAGTCAAATCCATTTGAACCTTCACTGGTTCCTGACTAAGTACATGGGAAGAATCTGGCACATACTTCTTCAGCATCGAGACATGGAATTCATGATGTATCGAAGCTAATTTCAGTGGTAAGACATGCTTATAAGCTACTTTACCAATCCTCTCAAGGATTTCAAATGGTCCCGTATACTTTGGACTAAGCTTTCCTTTCTTGCCAAATCGCATAACTCCTTTCATTGGAGCCACCTTAATGAACACGGCATCTCTAACTTGTAATTCTAAAGGCCTCCTACGTTTATCGACATAACTTTTCTGTCGACTAAAAGCTATGTCGAGTCTTTGCTTAATCTTCTTAATACTTTCGGAGGTCTTCTTGATAAAATCTATAGTCTGAAGTTGTTTCTGTCCAACTTTTTGCCAATGGATAGGAGATCGACATTTCTTTTCATGTAAAGCTTCAAATGGAGCCATACCCATTGAAGCGAGATAACCATTATTATACGAAAATTCAATCAATGGCAGCTGCTGATTCTAATTTCCTTTGGAATCAGAACACGTAATCCAAGCATGTTCTCGAGTGTCTGGATGGTTCGTTTCGACTGACCATCCGTTTGGGGGTGAAATGCCGTACTGAACTTTAACTTTGACCCCATGGCGTTATGATCACTTGTCCGAAATCGAGAAGTGAAACATCCATCACGATCTGAAATGCTCGATTTTGGCACTCCATACAGTTTAACGATCTAGGATACGTAGACTTCAGCTAACTTTTCTACTGAAAAGGTAGCTTTGATAGTGATGAAGTGGGCTGATTTGGTTAATCTATCAACAATAACCCAAATCATGTCGTTCCCACTTGTAGTCCTGGGTAATCCTACTACGAAATCCATCGTAATTTACTCCCATTTCCATTCAGGAAGCTCTATTTTCTGCAAAACTCCTCCAGGATGTCGATGTTTAGCCTTAACTTTTTGACAAGTTAGGCACTTTGACACAATTCAGCCACTTCATTCTTCATGTTTGGCCACCAATAATTCTCTCGAAAGTCCTTGTACATCTTGGAGCTCCTGGATGTACTAAATGTGACGTCTTATGTGCCTCTGACATAATCTGATCCTTTAAAATTTCAAAGTTAGGAACACAAATCCTTTCTTTGAAATAATAACATTATTTACAGAGGTTTTAAGCTCCTTGTTCTTTCTGTCAAAAAGTTGCGCCTTTAACAAAAAGGAATCCTTTCCTTGATGCGATTTAATGGAATCTAACAAATGGGACTAAAGAGTCAAAAATGACAATCTTCCCGTTATCATCTCCAGGTTGAACTCAGAAATCTCCCTTTGTAGTGGCTTCATAAACGCTTTAATAGAAATCAGCATGCCTATAGATTGCCTACTTAAGGCATCTGTTACCCTGTTTGCCTTTTCAGGGTGGTAAAGGATCTCACAATCGTAGTCCTTTACAAGCTCTAGCCATCTACGTTGTCTCATGTTGGGCTCTTTCTGAGTGAAGATATCCCTTAAGACTCCGAAGATCGGTGTAGATTTCGCATTTGTTTCCATACAAATAACGCCTCCAAATCTTGAGTGGGATAATTCCTTTCGTGATCCTTCAATTGTCGTGATGCGTAGGCTACTACCTTCCCATTCTGCATTAGGACAGCTCCTAATCCACTTTTAGAAGCATTACTGTAATTCACGAAATTTCCTGTATCTACTTCAGGAATTATCAACACCGGCGCACTGGTCAGCTTCCTCTTAAGCTCTTGGAAGTTCTCCTCGCACTTCTGGGTTCATTCGAACTTCTTCCCTTTTCGGGTAAGAGCGGTGAGAGGGGTTACGATCTTGGAAAATCCTTCAACGAATCGTCGATAATATCTAGCTAATCCAAGGAAACTCCTTATTTCCGTAACGTTTTTAGGTACCGGCCACAAAATGACCGCCTCCACTTTCGCTGGGTCTACAGGGATTCCTTCTCTTGACACAACATGCCCCAAGAAATGTACCTTTTTCCAGCCAGAATTCACATTTCATGAATTTAGCATAAAGCTGATTTCGTTTTAACGTTTCCATCACCAGCCTAAGGTGATGCTCATGTTCCTCTTTGGACCTCGAATAAATCAAAATGTCGTCAATAAAAACAATAACGAACTTATCTAGATGCTCCTTGAACACTTGGTTCATAAGGTCCATAAAAGCAGCAGGGGCGTTGATTAATCCCTATGGCATAACCAAAACTCATAGTACCCATAACGCGCTCGAAAAGCCATCTTGGAAATATCCGACTCCTTGATCCAGAGCTGATGATAGCCTGATCGCAGATCGACTTTCGAAAATTCAACTGTTCCCCTGAGTTGATCAAATAGATCGTCAATCCTCGGAAGGGAATACTTGTTCTTAATCGTGATCTTGTTTAGTTCACGATAATCGATATATATGTGCAGTGATCCATCCTTCTTTTTAATAAACAAGACAGGCGCTCCCCCGGAGAGTGACTCTGCCGGATGAATCCTTTGTCGAGCAATTCTTATAATTGCATTTGAAGCTTCCTAAGCTCGGCTGGTGCCATAAGATATGGCACTTTCGATATCGAAGCGGCTCCAAGTAGTAGCTTGATTTCAAACGAAATTTCCCGTTCCGGCGGGAGTCCCGGTAAATCCTTCGGAAAGATATCCACGTACTCCCTTATAATGGGGAAGTCTTCTGGCATCAATTCCATATTCTGATCTTTGTCCACCATGTTAGCTAAATATCCTTGATAGCCATTAGCTAACATTTTCCAGGCCTTCATTACTGTAATTAATCTAGTTGTTGAGCTCCGAGACTGTCCGTAGAAGCTAAGCTCTTCCTCGTCGTAGGGGTTGAACGTCATGCAACGTTTTTGATAGTCGATCTTGGCGTCGTAATTACCCAAGGAATCCATTCCTAAGATCACATCAAAATCCTGAAGCTTGATCACGATGAGATCTACAACAATTCTTTGCCACAGAATATCACAGAAGTATTTCGTATCCAAAAAAATTGGACCACAAAATTTCTCCGGATGACAAAGAGGTTTTAAAAGGTTGTTCTAAACTATCCACACCTATTCCTAACTTCTGGGCAAACTCCAAAGATATGAATGATTGAGTGGCACCAGAATCAAACAAGGCAATAATGTCATAAGTGGTGATAGAAATCTAACCTGTCACCACATGGGAAGTTCCCGCTTCCGCATCTCCTCTTGTATAGGCATATATTCTGGCTCGGAGTTCAGGAGCCTCTAATCTGCCTTGTGCGATTGAAGATCCTTTAAGCCTGGCTTGAACCGCATGCAACTGACTGTTCGCATTCCGGCTTGGATGTGAAGGGTTCTGATTCTGGGGGTTCTGGGTGCAGTTCCTAGCGTAATGCCCCTCTTTGCCACACATGTAGCAAGCATTCGACCCCACTCTACACACTCCTAGGTGTTTCTTTCCGCACTTAGCGCACATCGGGTAGTCAGTGTTATTACCCTCATTTCCTCGATTATTCCTCTTCTGAGGGTAATTCTTTTGTTGGCCCTGGCCCGTGAAATTCCCTTTTAGCTTGTTCCTCCCAAACTGCTTGGAACTTTGGGCAGGGTTGCTGTTCTGGCCCTTTGGGAATGCTTCCAAAATCTGACGGGGTTGCGTCTGCTTTACCATAGCCTTTTCTTCCCTTCTAGCTTTAAAATTTCGAGACCTTGTTTCCTTGTCCTGGTTAATCCAATACTCGGCTCTTATTGCCCGACTTACGCAATCGGACACCAGGGTAGGTGGACTGCTTCCAGCACTCACTTGCTTAGAGATGTCCGTCCGGAACATCTTCATCATCCTCCTAACTTTTTCTGTCTCGTTCGGGACAAGCTCAGGGCATAGGCGAGCTAGTTGCTCAAACTTCTTGACAGCCTCCATTACTGTCATAGATCCTTGTTTCAAGTTCGTGAACTCGTCTTGCTGAACGGCAAGCACTTCTCTATTGTAATATATGGTGCGGAACTTAGTCACGAAATCTTGCCAACTCATGGTCGTGGCATCTCTACGCCTTTGGACTGTCATCCACCCGTGTCGCACATCCTTTTTAAGTGCAAAAGAAGCACAGAGAACCTTCTCTTGTTCCGTAAGCCTCATAAAATCCAGAATAACCTGGATGTCGATTAGCTCGTTATCGGCGGCTATTGGGTTCGAAGGTCCCTCAAATTCAGGCGCCTTCATACGCCTAAATCGCTCATATAATAAATCTTCCCGGACTAGCGGTGGATTTACTTGCATCCTGGCGGGTGCTAACGGAATCTCAGCATTCCGTGGAATTTCTGGCTGTTGGTTCATTTGAGCTAACTGTTCTTGAAGCCTATCAGTCTCTCGCTGATGTGTACGTAACTGCTGTTGCAAATTTGCCACAATGGTCGCGAAATCCGGCTCGGGCGGATTAACGGGTACCATTCTACGTGGACGTACCATCTTCTAAAATCCTATTAAATCACAAGAAAAGATATTATCACACTATTAATATCCTTTCTTCCATGCATATCTTATCGTATCATAACACATTATCATTATCACAGGCTTATCATATACTTGTTATAACGTTATCATCTTGTGCTTATCATAGCACTCATAATCATAACATATCATTGTATCACATCGGATACTTATCATGGCTTTTCATATCATAACATATTCTTGTCATATGTCCCGTGTTCGCACGGTTCTTTTGTACACTTTACAAAAAGTACATCGTATTTACAATACCGTATGTACATACTCTGTACATTATACTATACATACATAGTCAAAACTAAGATGGAAGTGTCTATCACTTTACCATCATACTTTTGTACAAGCATATTATCAAAAGGAATAAGCTTAATACAAAACAGTCTCATAGTCAAAAAAAATGTATACGTGATCGATCTATATCTAATCTATGTACTATATCGTGATCACAGAGGAGGCGTCGGAGTCTGTGTCCCAATCTCCGTCGTCGTACAAAATCTCCTCGGGATCGTCGTCTAGATCATCCGCATCCTCAACCCAATCTCCTGACTCGGGCTCTGGCTCCATATCCTCATCCTCATCATCGCTGGAGATATCGATAATCGGAGGATCCTCGGGAGCATCCATGTCGTCGTCAGCGTCATAATCGTTGGCCTCTATCTCAACCTCGGGGGTGGGTATCTTCTGCAGTGGAACTGCTGGAATCGGGTCCTCTAGAAAAACTAGGCCCGCCTCAACTATCGGCTCTCCTATACCGGCGTCATCGACGGGTACCTGAAGCTCAACTATGTATGCATCGGCCTGCATGGCATGAGCTACGACCTTGGCGTCCATAATGTACTCGACCATATGTCCCATGGTCCTGTCAGGCGTAGGTGTTGGGACGTACTGTCGGATCTGGGGAGGTAATCCGTTGCGAAGAATCACCAACTCCTGTGGGTACGCGTGCCAATCTGTTACGTAACAATAATACCGCTTGAGGTACATATCCCGATAAATCTCGGGATCACGGTACGTCGTATCTGCTCCCTCATCGGGTACGGGACCGAAACGCGCAATTATTAACGTGCGAAAATGCGCCCAGGAGCGATCTGGCATTGCTCGCTCCCCGAGCGTCAACCACCATAAATGGGCGTCCGCTACTAGGCACCGACTGGCTAAGGAGACCTATAGACGAGCCACGATGTGACTGGTATGAAAAATCCGCTCTGTGTTGTATAGCCATACTGCTAACGACACTGTCCGTCTCGTGTCCTTGAAAAGTAGAGGATGTAACTCATAGAACGACGTTATCGAGTATTGGTCCTCAGCTACTCGTGCGGGGTCCATATCAACGTATCTAACATAACATATTCGCATAATAGAAATTAATACATGAAAATAATTTTGAACTTACAATGATGGCGGCGATGGCAGGCTGACTGTGAAATTGGACTGCAGGAAACTGCTCTGATACCAACTCTGTAACGACCCGCCTAGCACAGGCCGTTACCGTACATGCATACATACTTTTCGTACTTTCATACTTATCGTATGCAGCGGAAATTTTTTTTTTTTTTTTTTTTTTTTACTGTGCGACACACACGAAAGCGTACGTAAAAAGTTAACGTATACTAAATACGGTTGTTTGGGCATAATATAAAACACATAAAATAATTACATAATTTATCAAAACGCGTAGTGGTATAATTTCCCACATTTCACAGTTCGCCCCACCACGCTCCACCATCTTGTATCAACAGTTGCTGGCAGGTTGCTTACCTACAGCATAGACGTAAGACAGTGAGCTTTCGCTCAGCAAGTACAACTATTATAAACCGCGACACAAACAATTACCATCATAACTTAACTTAACATAACATAATCATGACGTAGCTTATCATACATATGCATGAGCCATTTATGCTTTCTTATGCTTTCTTATCCATTCATAACTTACATTCTTAGCTTATCTTAACATATGGGCCCCATAACATAAGTGTCTGTACCGGGCGCGCAACTATGGAGCGGTTGGGGCGGCCAGTCCATTTCCAACTCAAACCATAGTCCAACCCGACCTAACGCGGGTCGGTACGACACAGGCAAGCTTGCTTGCCATTATAACTTTCATTGTTTTCATACTTGATCTTGTTCTTGTTAATTGGTGAACATGCTTCGTGATGTTTCACACAATTAAATCATAGTCTTATCTTAAGCATATCATAGTCTTAACATGTTTCTAACATTTTTCATAACATATTTCTTAGCACATAATCATAGCATACTTCTTTTCATAACACACAGCATATAACATTTCATAACACATCGTATATGACTTTTCATAGCACAAAGCATATGACTTTACTTTACACATAGCATAAAACATAGCATATTTCATAATATTCCCTAATACATAACATTTCCTAGTACATAACATTTCCTAACACATAGCATGCTTCATACATTCATCATCATACTTAGGCAAGTATACACAACAAAGCCTATGCTGTAGGCGGAGTTGTACTTACCTTATTCGCGTTTGCTGTGTCCGATGTCGCGCTTTATTCCGTCAGGACACTGTCGCGTTCTGTATTCTGTTATCATATAAAAGTAAGGGTTAGAAATGTTGGTGATATAACCAACACCCTTATATAACTTTAGTTATATGCCCCTTACTTACTTCTCGCGTTATCCTACTTGGTTACCTTAAGTAACCCTAGGGTTTGAACCTACCCTAATCGGATTATTTTAAAATTTGGTTCAAAACCCATTTTTGTTTTCTTTTTAGAAAACCTTATATTTGGTACAAAATCCTTTGTTTGACTTTGATAATTTGAAATCATGAAGTAAAATTTGTAAAACTTATTGACTATTGGAAACTGCCTTTGGAACAGTTTCTCATTGTCAATCTATCAGTGTTTGTGTAGAATTACTCTTTTCCTGCACTGTTTCTAAAAATCATGTACAGGAATTCCCTATTTCCTGTACTGTTTTTGAAAACCAATTCAGTTTAAAAATCAAAGCCGAATTTGAAAAAGTTTTCTTCATGAAAGTTTTAGCTTTCGAAAAACCCTACAACTTTCGTGTTTTGAGAAAAACCTAGTTCGGACCTTATCACGTTCATATTCCTTGTTAAACTAATCCTGGCCGTGCATAAATCCTGGGCACGGTCAGGCTCGGGTTTTCATAAAAACCGAGGCCATTGGAGCCTCATTTTGCAATTCTGCTCGCGTTTCCCCCTAGGAAAAACCCTAATCTACAACTTTCATGTTTTGAGTTTTTCTCAATTCGGCCTCTAAAGGCCTCAAAATCAGCTTTTCCCGAAACTGGCCAATTTCTACCCGAAATGGCAGTTTTCGGTTTCGATTTCGTTTTACGTCCTATTACGTTTATCCTACCTCAACCGAACACAGCGGGAGCCTAAGTCAGTCATGCAGCGTACTTCTAACGTTCAATTTTCAACATGCAAGTCAACATTAACATCATACATCAAACATAGAAACCTTAGCCATATTATCAAACACTTAGCATGCATATTTGAAACTACTAAACATAAAACCTTAACTAAATCAAGCACATATTCTAAATTCCTAACTAAGGCAGAAAATTAAAGTGAGCTTATGCTCATACAAACTTTGCTTAAAATACATTTAAATTTCCCAAATGAAATTTAAATGAAAAGCTTAGAGTTCAAGGGGTTTATACCTCACTTTAGACCAAGGATTTGGCTTGCTTTTCTTTCCCCTTTTTCCTTCACTAGCCGCTGGTCCTGCTTGGCCAAAAGGATCCAAAATTTTCCAGCCTTCCTCCCCTTGAAGTCCGGTCAGCAACTTGCTCACAAATTCCGGCCAATTGCTCCAAAATCCGGCCAATGTCTTGGCTTGGTTCTCCCCCCTACAACCGGCCTTGGTTAGGGAATTGGGCACCAAATTTTTTTTTCACTCTTCTTGCTTGCTCCTCAACCAAAAACCGACCCTTACTCTCCTAATTTGCTCTTGATTTAGGCTAGGATTCCTCTCTTTCCTTCTCCCTCAAATCCGGTTTTGGTGGGTAAAAATTTGGCAAAGTTTGGTTGCTTTTCTCTAATTAATTTTTGATTTTGGGTCACCTATTTATAGAGGTTGTGGAACTTCTTGAAATTGCTCTTTAGCCCTTGAAAAAAATCAGAATTTACACCTTGGGGGGAAGCATGTGGCCGGCCATGCATGGTTCAAATTAAACCAAATACTTTCCAATTTACATAATAAACATAATGATGCAATAATCAAAAAGGTGGATGATATCATCCACCATAAGGGTTGTTTGGCTCTTTTCATAGTGTACAGTCCATTTTTAAATTAACACAGGTATTTTCAATACTGGATTCACTTATACACAGTATTGGTTTACTGAACTGCAGTCTAAAATTCATCTGTGTAAAAACAAACTGTATAAAACTTTTCTTATAACTTGAAACCACTTGGCTCAAGATATCCTAATTAATGTGCTTGATTTTCTATGGTGGATCTAAATTCTAAACATATCGTTTTATTCATAAAAACGGCTCTTTACAGTATAATTTATATACTGTAGATTATTTTGCCATACGGTCTTTTCTTTGACTTTTTGGGGTCAATCTTCGGCTTTTTCGTCCACCATTGACTTTCTTGTCAACCGTTGACTTTCCTGCCAAGATTTGACTCCTGTGGTCAATAGTTGACTTTTTGGTCAACCATCGACGTTTTTGGTCAAACTTTGACCATCATAAAAATTTTAACGATTTTACTCCTTTTTACCTAAAAGGTCATTTACTTGACTAAGCAATCATTTTCGAGTCTTAGAAAGCTATAAAAACTCACAAAACATAATAAAAACCCTTAACCGGGCTTTTTCATAAATATCTTCACAGTACAAATAATTTCCTAACAAAAAAAGAAATCATAATGCTACAATATGCTAGTCATTACAATTCTATCGTCCCACATACAGTCACATGCAGCTCGAACGGGTCCATGCAAACCAAACCCAAAAAGTTCTAATCCTAGGTTTGCATGGTTCTAACTTTTGCATCTCATTCCAACAAGTATCAATCATCCACCCTTAAGCTAGCAGCCAAACATGCACTGCCTAGGGTAGATTTTGGACCAAAAATCAGGGGACACACAACCATTCACATCTAGCATGCAATCTATCCAACAAGCATAAATCAAAAAGCAAAGCACAAAATCAAACCAACCACCCTTAATACCTAAATCAAGCACCACACCTAACAAATCTAGGGCAAAGAAAACTTGAGCTTATGCTCTTACATTTTTCAACTTGAAATACAACTAAATTCCAAATTGAAAGCTCAAATTAAAGCTTAGGGTTGGAAAGATTACCTATAGGGTTTGGAATTGATTTCTCAAGCTTGGATCCCAAAACTTTTCTTTCTTTTCCTTGGCTGCCACCAACCGGTTCCTCCACCAAATCTTGCACCAAAATTTTAGTTAATTCTTTGGTATTTCCTTGAACCAAAATTAACCAAAACCAAATAACATTTTTCCTTACCTTTCCTCCTTATCACAGCCGGCCACTTGGCCACAATGGGTTCCAAAAATTTTTTTCAAACTTTTTCTCGGCTCTAGCTCAAATCCGAATTCTCCTAAGCAAAACCCCTTTTGAAATTTTGATTTTTCTTTCCTTTTTCTCTCTTCCTTGGCTGCTGATTTTCAAGGAGAAAATTGGCAAGAACCTCCCCAAATTTTTGAATAAAAATGAATAAAAATCACCCATATTTATAGGCAAAAGGGAACTTTTAAAAATTCAATTTTGACCCCTAAATTTTTGAAAAATTTGCCAATTGGCATGCAAGGTGGCCGGCCATGAAGTTTGGAGAACAAGGAAGAATGTTCTAGAACAAGACACTTGTCTTTACATGGTTGGTTCATGGAATTATGATGTCATAAATCCAAATAAAATTGATGTCACACTAAGGCCTTGTTTGGCTACTTTCTCCGATAAGCAGTCCATTTTAAACCAACACAGATATCTCTAATACTGTGTTTACTAATACACAGTACAATTCAGTACTGCTATACTGAACTTCAGTCCAAAATTTATCTGTGTATAGTTGGACTGTATAAAAATTTTTCTTTTTATTTAAAGCCCTTTGCCCCTTAATATCCTATTTTAGGTGCTTGATTTTTCTATGGTGGTTTTAAAACTTAATTATACTATCTTGTCTGTAAAGACGGTTTTCACAGTATATTTCTCATACTGCTGATTGAATCACAGTACCGTCTTATGTTTGACTTCTTTGGTCAACCTTTGACTATTCTGGTCAACTTTGACTTTTTCGATCAAACTTTGACCATCATAAATTTATGAAATTCCGTCATGCATTTGTCCTTAAAAGGCCTCTTATGGAGTCTCGTAATTAATTTACCGAGAACTCAACTCCATACTGATAAAACTATGAATTTTGTATTGGTATTCATAATTTTCATAAAATTGCACATAAACACATAATACGAGCTTTAGATTTCTTATATACAAGAAAATCATGAGTTCGTAAAAATTTTGGATATTACAGTTACACTAATAATTGACATTGTGAAACTGTTCCAAAGGCAGTTTCCAATAGTCAATAATTTTATACGTCTCATTTTAAGATTTTCAGTTTTCAAAGTTAAACAAAAAGGATTTTTATACCTAAACCTAAGGTTTTCTTTTCTAAAGAAATAAGATTTTGAAACCTAAGTTAAAAACAGTCCGATTAAGGTTACTTAGATAACCAACTAGGATAACGTAAAATTAAGTAAGGGCTTATAACGAAGGTTATAAAAGAGTGTTGGTTATACTACCAACATTTTTAACCCTTACTTTTATTTTAATCTCAGAATATCGCACGCAGAAGTGTCCCAACGGGATTTAACTCGACATTGGACACAGCATTTACGAACGAGGTAAGTACAACTTCGCCTACAGCATAGGCTTGTTGTGTATACTTGCCTGAGTATGTTTGCTATATGTAAATGTTACATGTTATTAAATGTTACGTGTTAAGTGTTGTAGAATGTCCTAGGTATGTTATGAATTATGCTATGAATTACGAAATGTAATATGTTATGATTTTATGTTATAGATTATGAAATGTTAAGTGCTATGTTATATGCTATGAACTATAAGAGCATGATTAGGGTTAAGAGATGCTAAAGATTAATTGAGTAAAACATCACGATGCATGTTCACCGATTAACAAAAGAAAGATTATGTATGAAATGATATGATGGCAAGCAATTGTCTGTGTCGTACCGACCCGCGTTAGGTCGGGTTGGACTATGGATTGAGTTGGTATGGACTGGCCGCCACCACCAATTCATAGTCGCGCACCCGGTACGAACACTTTGTTATGGGGCCCGTAAGATAAGATAAGACAAGTTAAGTAAGATAAGAAAAGTATGAATGATCAAGTAAGCATAACCAAGCATAACTGGCTCATGCATATGTCAAGTTAAGTTATGATATGTTACGTTGTATGTTAAGTAAGAAATGTTAAGTTAAGTTAAGTTATGATATGCTACGAATTATGTTAAGTATGGATTGTTATGTTGTGATGATTTAATTATTGAATTATTGCTTTGCGGTTTAAATAGTTGTACTTGCTGAGCGAAAGCTCACTGTCTTACGTCTATGCTGTAGGTAAGCAGCCTAACAGCAACCCCTGATACAAGATGGAAGGCGAGGTTTGGTGGACTGTGAAATGTGGGGATTATGCCGCCATGCGTTTTTGTCGATTTATGTAATTATTTTATAAGTCTTATATTACACCTGCACAACATTACTAATTATTCGTTATAATTATTTACGTATGTGCATATATGATTATATTACTTATAAAAAAAAATAAATAAATATTCCGCTGTTACGTTATAAGTAAGTATGTATGTATGTATGTATGTATGGTAACGGCCTGTGCTAGGCGGGTCGTTACACGTAGCTCCAGAATCAATTAACATGTTGGCATCTTGTTGGGCAAAAGGAAGCTGACCTGTCACCACGGTGGAAGGTCCAGCTTGAACATCCTCCTTTGTATAGGCGTAAATGCGTCCTTGAGGTTTCGGAGCTTCCAGACTGCCTTGAGAAATTGCAGGTCCCTCGAGCTTCATCTGGGTAGCGTGAAGTTGAGATCCCTGTCCTCTCTGTTGGTTCTACGGACTCTGGAGATTGAGATTGCAGTTTCTAGCATAGTGGCCTTCCTTGCCACATAGAAAACAGCGACCGTTTCCAGCACGACAATCTCCCTGGTGCCTTCTCCCACATTTCGGACAAGTGGGATAACTGTAGCTATCAGGAGTATTCTTCTTCTGGGGAAAATTCTGTTGATTCCCCTGTCCTCCTGCATTCCACTTCCTTTTCTGTTGATTGTTGCTGTACTGCTTGTTGTTGCTGTTTTGACCAAAAGGACCTCCTTGACCTCTTTGCTGGGGAGTCTGATTTGGTCTTGCCTGATTCTGCTTGGCTTGGGCCTTCTCTTCTTTCTTTTCCTTAAAGAACTTTGCCCGTTGTTCTCTGTTCTGCCCTACCCAGTACTCAGCTCGAATTGCTCGGCTGACACAATCTGCGACGGTGGTTGGTGGATAGGGTCCGCTGTTGATCACCACTGCCAAATCAGAGCGGAACATCTTCATCATCTTTTGCACTTTGTCTCTTTCGGAACCGATGAGGTGAGGACATAGACGTGCTAACTGTTCAAACTTTTGGACCGCTTCAGCCACAGACAGATTACCCTGGCGAAAACTATTGAGCTCATCTTGCTGAGCTTCCATAACCTCGGTGTTGAAGTATTTTTCTTTAAATTCCTCAACAAAATCCTCCCAAGTCATTTGGGTAACGTCTCGCCGGATCTGGACTGTCTCCCACCAAAGACGAGCATCTTTTCTTAGCGCAAAGGATGCACAAGTGACTTTCTCTTGATCACTGAGCCTGAGGAAATTCAAGATAACCTGAAGGTCGATCAGCCAGTTGTCGGCCTCAATCGGGTTTATGGAACCTTCAAATTCTGGTGCCTTCATGCGCCGAAAACTGTCATATAGTTCTTCCGGTGTTCGAACTCGGGGTGCTGGTGGAACAGCTATAGGTACAACAGGTACTTCGGGGGCTATGGGGTTCTCTGGGATCACCGGATCAGCATCAGGAATTTTCGGTGCAGCAGGCTGATTCACCGGTGCTGGTGGTACCCTGGCATCAGGAGGTCCCTGATTCTGCTGAGCCAATTGAGCTCTAAGCCCACCTATCTCTTGTTGTTGGGCTAACATCATTTGTCTCAGTTCGTTCAACTGGGCCGCAAGATCAACGTCTTGGATCGGTGCTCTTCTACGCTTTGGTGGCATGGCTCTATACGGAAAATAAGGAAATAAACTTAGCTTCTTTTATTATAAAATTAATAAAATCATCTCTTTTATATAGAATCATAATCTTCTTTCCATATAAAAGCATAACATGAACATATCTGAATTCATCATGATCTTGTTCATATCTCCTTTACAATATGAGTACATAACCATAACATTTGGGAAGATATAAAACTTTCCCATCATTTCCGTATGTCACCTAGTTGCCACCACCAAGCTAAGGCACTACCCAACGTCATCCCCGTATCCAATATTTTCTAGCATGGCCATTAAAGGAAGATACTTACTACACACATAAGATCTTAACTAATTCTAATAGTAAGAAAATAACATAACTTACTTGGGCCGTTGCAGAAGCGATGTGAGGCGAAATGAAGTAGGCTGGCAGGATACCGCTCTGATACCAAACTGTGACGCCCCGACTTCCCAAGCCAGGTCGACACCATACATACTTGATCTTTTCTTGAAAATTTGAGACTAAATTTTTTTAAAAAACATAATTATATATAGATTATCTTGTAGAGAAAAACTCACCATATATACAGACTATACTGAAAGTACCTTCTCGTGTCTTCAAACTTCATACATATAACAAAATATAATTTACTTTTGAAATATAAACATATTTTCTGAAAATTGGATGCGGAAAATTATGCGTAGTGGTATCCCACACCGCCCTTCACCCGCCGCATCGTTCGCATAGCCCAGCACTTAAGCTGCAGGCTTCTTACCTATAGTATGAAATATAAGAGTGAGCTTTCGCCCAGCAAGTTCAAACATAATCTCACAAAATATATCAAACATCTTTAAAAAGAAACATGCCAATCATCACGAAACTCATGCATGAACCATTTATGATTGATTGAATGTCTTATGTTTCATTATAGACTCAATCTTTATTATCTTGTCTCAACATGTGGGCCCATAGTGTACGTACCAAAAGCGCGCAGCCTCCAGACAAAGCTAGGGTTTGCAAGGCCCTAACAGTTCTGGGAATTAAATTGAACCCTTCACGATCACGGAAGGTAAATATCACAACTGAAACATGTAGCCTCCACGATCACGGGAGGTTGGTACGACACCTTACTTGTTTCATCTTACCATGTGGTTTAACATTAGTGAACATGCCTCATGATGTCACTATGTCATATCATACTCAACATTTGCCATAGCATAGCCTTCTTGAAAACATGGCATTTCTGAAACCATGGCATTTTTGAAAACATAACATTTCTGAAACCATGGCATTTCTGAAACCATGACATTTTTGTAAACATGGCATAACATGTCATAACATAACTTAGCACATCATAGCATAGTATCACACATTATGGCATCACATATCATAGCATAACATAGCATGTATACTTGAAAATATAGTATACTTGAAAATAGTCTTTACTATTTTCATACTGTAGGTGAGGTTCGATACTTGCCTGATATGTTATGTTCCAAGTTTTGTTGCTTTGACTCAGATTGCAACTGCAGGTTACTTCCTGCTATATAAAAAAAAACATAGGGTAAGGATCCTATAATATGTTGGTAACCTTTCCAATATTCTAGTTATATGTCCCCCATACATGTCTTGATTATTTACTAGGTTACTAATCGTAACCCTAGAGTTTGTGGTCACCCATACTTGATTCATCACTTGTTATTATTGGGCCTAAGCCTAGTAACTCAGGTATCCTACCCGGTTACTATCTGTCAACGTTTTGTTACTAAACTTTGGCTTTTAAAAATCCAATTTGAAAATTTTGGCTAAAAATCTTTTGTTTAACTTTAAAATTCGTGGTTTTCAAAGTAGGACTTTATAAAAATCATTAAAGGCTGAAAACTGCCTTTAGAACAGTTTTCACCGTCAAAACAGTGGTGTTGGTGCAAAAATACAATTTCTCTGCATGTATTTAGAAAATCCTGTGCAGGAATTTCTTGCTCTATGCACAGTTTTTTTTATATTTCAGGTTGTATTTAAAAATCCAGATTGAATTTGAAAAACTTGTCTTAATTAAAGTTCTTTCTCTTGACAAATTCTAAAACTTTCGTGTTTTAAGAAAAACCCAGTTCTGCTTGGATTCTTGTCAGTTTTAATATGAAACCTACTGGACGTGTAGACTAGGTCTGGCAGATCAGTCTCGGATTTTCATAAAAACAGAGGCCATTGGAGCCTCATTTTGCAAATCTGTTCACACTGTCACCTAGGAAAAACTGTTCCGAGCAACTTTCGTGTTTTAAGTTTTGCCTAATTCGGCCTTTAAAGGCCTCAAAATCGGCTTGCCGTAAAACTGGTCAGGATCCACCCGAACCTGGCAGTTTTTCGGTTTAGAGTTCGTTTTACGTCCTATTTCATGTAAACTACCTCAACCGAACTTGCGGGAGCCTAGATAGCAAGCATGCAGCGTATTCTAATGTTCCTTACCATAATTACATAAACATTCATCACATCAAACACTTAGTGTGCATAACCAATCACAACTTAGACATATTTAGGGACATATAACTTATCAAACACCTAGCATGTAATTCTAGAATCGGCTTGCACATAAAAAACAGGGGGCATACTATTCATCATCCATCTAGCATGCAACCCTAGTCATCAACTCAACATAAGCACAATTAAAGCTCATAACAAATATAAACATCAAACCACCCCTTAATACCTAATCAAGCACCACCTAAAGCAATAAAATAACTTTGAGCTTATGCTCTTACATTTTTCAACTTGAAATACATGTAAATTTCAAATTGAATGCTTAATTGAAAGAGATTAAGGTCTAGAATGGTTTACCTTGATTTAATGAAGAAATTGAGGCTAGGGTTTGGTCACAAAATTTTTCCTCCTAGGACACCACCCAAGGCCGGTTTTGTTACACCAATTGACACCAAAATTGGCTGATTCTTGGTGGCTGCTTGCACCTAAACTAAGCACTCTTAAATCAAAATTTTCTCACTCACTCACCCCCCCTTGGCAGCCGTCTGTTGGTCCCCAAAATTGGGCACAAAACTGTCAAAATTTTTGGCTTGAACTTACTAGGAGAAACCGAAGACTACCAACATCAAAAACCCCTAAGTTCTCAAAATTTTTTTTTTTCTTTGATCTTGCTCACACTTAGAAGTCCGGATTTTTGAGAAAGAAAATAGCAAGAGTTTGGCTGTTTTTTTCTGAATTTTTGAGGCCAAAACCGCCCCCCCTTGGAGCCTATTTATAGGTGAGATTTTGGACTTTTTTGCAAAAATTTTGGTTCACTTTTTGCTCATAAATCCTTGGAGCAAAACTAATTGCACAAAAAATTGCACATTAGCCCTACATGTGGCCGGCCATTAGTGGTTGCCTTGGTGGCCAAGTTTGAATTTTTTTTTAATTCAATAAATGATGTCATAATTAGGGATAAGGTGATGTCATCCGCTTTAGACCTTGTTTGACTATTTTCTCCAATAAGCAGTCCATTTTTAAGCCAACACAGATATTTCTAATACTGTGTTTACTAATACACAGTACAATTCAGTACGGTTATACTGAACTGCAGTTCAAAATTTATCTGTGTATAGTTGGACTGTATAAAAATTTTTCTTTTTATTTAAAGCCCTTAGGCCCTTAATATCCTATTTTAGGTGCTTGATATTTTTTTTTCTATGGTGGTTTTAAATCTTAATTATACTATCTTATCTGTAAAGACGGTTTTCACAGTATTTTTCCCATACTGCTTATCATATCACAATACCGTCTTACTCTGGTCAACCTTTGACTTATTCTGGTCAAACTTTGACCATCATGAATTCATAAAATTCCGTCATGCATTTTACCTTAAAAGGCCTATTATGGAGTCTCGTAATTAATTTACCGAGAACTCAACCCTATACTGGTAAAATTATGAATTTTGTATTAGTGTTCATAATTTTCATACAATTGCACATAAACACATAGTACAAACTTTAGATTTCTTATATACAAGAAAATCATGAGTTCGTGAAAATTTTTGGATATTACAGATTCAACCTCCTTGAAATCTTTGATCTCCAACACCTAGTCTCTCGTACTAGATGATATATGAGTGGGTGTCTCGATCAACGGGTTTGATCACACACTCACTTTTGGTGCTCTTTGCTTTTATTCGCAGCATATGAGAAAACGAAGATTGCAATATAAAGAAAGAAAATTAGGTTGGTTAACCTTTTTAAATCATCTAATCTAATAGATAGTCGAACTTTTTTTTATTTAGCAAAATGGTCATTAGTCATTTTTCCATATTTGGTCAATCAGTGATTGACTAATAGTTAATTAATGATTAACTAGTCAATCAATGATTAATTAATAGTCAATCAGTAATTAATTATGAAATTTGATGATTTAAATTAGGTCAATCACTGATTAACCAAATTAACAATATCATGTGCTCAATTATTGATTAACCATCTACGAAAATTAATTGACTATTTTATGGGGGAAAAAAGGCTTTTTATCTAATTTTTTAAAAACTTTAACCATTTGTTAAAAAGCTTATTAAAATAGGCTATTTACCTCTAAATTCCTATATAGAACTCCTGCATTCTTAATAGTCGAAAGTGTCAGAGTTAATTATCATGTGTATAAATAACCAATTTTATAGAGTAATGAAAAATTAGTTATATGCTTTCCTATTAAAAAAAAAAGAATTATTTATCATGTGTATAAATAACCAATGTTATAGAGTAATGAAAAATTAGCTATGTGCTTTCCTTAAATAAATAAATAAAAAAAAAGAAGATAAATTAGCTAAATTGAATATTTATTTATTTATTTATATAATCAATTAATAAATAAGGGCCAGTTTGGGGTAGCATCTAGAGATGATGTTTTGCAGGTTAAGTTGGAAATGTGTGTTTGTAAAATTTTGAAAAAGTTTTGCAGGTTAAGTTGTATTTGTAGAGAAAAATTTTAAAAAAGTTCTGTGATATAAAAAATTAGTATAAAAATTTGAAATGTGTTTGGACAAAATATATAGACAATAGATCTTATCTTGTTTGTCTCGTTGTTACGAGTATTTTGACATAAAAATCATCGCATTTTGATTTGAAATGAGAAAGTTACGGATTTTTAAAGTTTGAATTTTTTGAAAATGAAATAGAGATAAAGTTTGATGTAGAGTTAGAAATTTGAAATCTAGATAATAAAATAACAACTAGTGATGTTATCCCGAACATCCCCTAAATGAACTGGCCACCTTCCCTAAAGGGGATGTGGTGGCGTTCACACGTCACCCAGGAAAGCACGCCCTTGTGGAGGAGATTGATTTCTTACTTTTCAAATTTTATATATGTATCCTCTTTTAATTGAAATTTTAAATAACAATTTGATTTGTAAATATTAATATTTTAAACTCAGATTCTGAAAACTTATTTTAATCTTAATCTTATCTTAACATATATAAAAGAATCAATGTGTTCTTTTTCTCATTTCGCCATGTGTCAGCCTATGTTTTACCATTTTTCATTTTTTTTTCTCCTTCTTTTATCTTTCTCCTAACCCCATGGCTTTTGTGGCCCTTTTTTTTTCCATTTTTTCCCCCTTTTTTCATCTTCTTTTCTCCCACCTATGCGACTTCTGCCAGCTTCTCCTCGTTCTCTCTATTTTTTTTTTTGTTTTTTTGGGTTTCCATTTCTTCCCTCTTGCTCTTGCTCTTCATCCCCTTCTCTTCTTCTTCAGAGTAAGTCTTCTCAATACGAAATCTTTAATCCCTAATCCCTAAGCCTCCCAACTCTTGAATATAGATTTTGTTTTTGCAGGGTAATTCTTAAGGATTTTTAATCAACATAGGGTTTGATACATTAATGGTAAGTAACGAAAAACGGTAGGAGAGGCTTGCTGAAAAAAATAAGTAGTGCTGAAGAAGTCGATAATTATCACATTTTATACTTTGTGTGTTTTTTTAAATATGGTTTCTAATATATTTTTTTTAACATGATTTCTTACACACACACACACATATATATATATATATATTCGCTCCAATGTATGGCTCCATCTTTTTTTTTTTTGCTCGTTCGGTTCTTTTTCTAGTTGATCTCTTTTTTCCCCCCTAATGTTTGGTTTGTACTTAAGATTAACTAAGAATTCCTTTTAATAAAGATTTTGTTTTTTTTTATAAAAGATTGTAGAAGAAGAGGAAGACAATCCCGACGAGCAAGGACTTGAACTCACCAAAATTAGAGCATTGGAGCTTTGGGCTAAATTTGTCACATAATTTAGCATGTGGTAAATTTGACATTAATATAACATTATTGGATATAACTTTTTTACTCAATTGTAAAAATTTACCATTGGCACAATCTTTTAATATTGTATTGGAGATGTTCTAACATATTGATTTATTTATATGATTTAATACAATTGATTTGAGTATGTAGTGGAGTTCTTTTTTTTTTTTTTTTTTTTTCCCCCCTAAATTTCTTAACTTAGGAGGAATTAAATGCTATCCATTTTCTCCAGTAAAACAAAATGCTATTTATTTGGTCAAGTTTCAATACGTTATTTTTTTTATTTAATTAAATTTTTTTTTTTGATGATTGAGTTAAATACTTCAACATTCATGATTTACAGTAACAAATTGTCAAACTTTCAAATAAAATTAAACTTCTAGATTTTTCAAAAATCAAATTAAAATACAAACAAAACGCAACTTAAAGATGCAAATAAATCTCAACTCAAAAGTCCTTTAATCACATTCATAGAGAATTTGTTACACACTAAATAAAAAGAATAAACTTCGTGGGGAGCATGTTTTTCTACTAGTACAAGATAAAAATCAGAACACCACATGGACCTCTCCTTATGGTGTAAGCGCAAATAATGTGATCTCTACCATATTTTCTCGTTCAATTTTAAATTATCTAGATAATCTCATTATTTATATAATCTCCTTATTTAATAAATTCAAAATGAATTGAGCATTTAATTTGTGAGTGTGTAAATCCCATTCAAAATACAAGGGCAAAAATAGAATATCACAAATGCAAAAAAAATAGATTAAACTATTATGAGGATAAAGTGGTTCAAGCTGGCGCTAAATGCAGTTTTGCTGCTGATCCTCATTTTGCCGAGTTGGAAGCCATCAAAACGGGTCTGATTCAGGCAAAAGCGAGGCAGTGGAGTTCTGTAGTGATCGAAAGTGACTCAGCGCTAGCTATCAAAATATTGTCTGATCCTATCCGTAGCTGTCCCTGGAGTGCGAAAACGCTGAAGATGGATTGTGTTGCTCTTTCTAACTTTTGCACCTCGGTGGAGTTCAGATGGATTCCTAGAGACATTACTTTTGCTGCTCACATTTTTACCATGTGGTCAAGGATGTCCTCCTTTTTCAGTGACTATTCACACCTCTGTCCCTGATCCTGTTTGGAAGGATACAGAGGAGTGGTTTCCGAGTCTTAACATGCATTTGGTGCACGGGTTAGAAATGAATTTTTTGGGTTGTATTTGAGTTGAATTGATTTGTTCCTCTAATGAGGCGTTTGAATTGCTGGAGATAAAATGTATAAAGATTTGAAAAGTCTTTAGAAAAAAATATCAATATGGAGCTTGTTTTGTTATCTCGAAATTCTATACAATTTAAAAATATTTATATCTCACATAGACTTGTACATACAAAGCTATGGATTTTTAAAGTTTGAGTTACAAAATAATAATTAGAACTGTAAATAGTGAAAATGAATTGAGGAAAAAAAAAAAAAAAAAAAAAAAAAAAAAAAATGCAATTGGAATTGAATCCAATTGCTACACCAAATACCTTCAAAAAATATAAAAAATAAAAAATGCCTACACCAAACACCTACTTAGTCGGTAGTGTTTTTTTTATTGTTTGTTCTGTGCTTTGTTTGTTTCCTTGTTTTTGTGCTCCTCTGGGACTTTGGTCGTCGGTCTATTCGGGTTCGGTTTTTTATTTGTTTTTTGCCTCTTGAACCTTTGCCTTATTGTTCATGTGTTGTTTGGCTGCCTCCCTTTGTTGGGCTGTCTCAATGATGTATCATTAAAAAACAAAGAAAAAAGTACAGGGCACGAAAACTGTCAACGAGTGAAGAAGAGACAATAGGCCAACTAAGTACTTCTTCAAATTACATATTTTTTCACTAGTTTCTTTTTTTTTTTTTAAGAAAATATTTTTTTTACAAGTTAATTAAACAAACATTATCCTATATATAATACGATGTATAAATAAAAGATAAGCATAAAACTCACAAAAGGGCAAAAAAATATACATTGAATAATTTATAACAATGCACTCCGAACAATTTTTTATTCAAGCATGATACGCACATACATATGCGTGTCTGGGGACCATAACTAATCAGAAACAACTGTAAAATAAATAAAGTACTATCAAAACAGCTGGAAATTATTCCCTAAAAGAAATGGCAATTCATCCTTAAAAATCTGCTCACTGAAGTAGAGAAGGTTGGCTCTGCAAAGACTTTTAGTCATCTCTTTTCATCTACCGCAATGGAAGGGGTGGGATACTTTGTTCATTCCTGAAGAAATTTGTAGGATCAACTTTAGTCTTCACATGAACTAATCTGTCGAAATTATCCTTAAAATAACTTCTGCCCCAAGCGCTTGCTTGTGCATAACTTACGGTGCCCTTGTTGTTGTTCCTTCCTAGGTCAAGATCCCTGTAGTTAAGATATGCGCCTCTTGGGTTTATTGAAACAAAAGGAGTCATGTAAGCATAAGCATTTCTAATCCAATCCCAATGTCTTTCGGTTGCTGTAACATTTCCGTCTTCGTTCCACCGCACAAGGTATGTAAATTCATAGAGGTTTCCAGCGCGGTGTGGGAATGGAATTTGGGATTCCGGAATCTCACTCATTTTCGCTCCATAAGGGAATAGCTGGAAAGATGCAATTCCAACTTTTTCTTCATACAATCTTTTCCACAGCTTTTCTAACACATCTTCTGGAATAGGCTCTTCAATGTAGTCGGCTTTTGCGATGAATGACATCGGGCGTCCTTGTGGCTTACTTCTATCGAGTAGAGCGTTGGGAGGTGTTCCAAGAGAAAAACCGTTGACTAAGAGAATGTATTGAATCCAACTCATTTCGAAACAGTCGCCTTTTACTATACGCAACTTGGGGAAGCTCTTTTGCATCAAAGGGAGAAGCTTCTCCACTCTACCAAGGAACACAGAATTAAAGAAAGCTTGTAATAACGGTTTCCTCTTACCTTTTGTAGTGGAGTTTGCAGCTTGGATCCTGACTGATAGTAACAAATCTTCATGAAATTTGTCGGCAACGTATTGCCACTGATGAACAAGTTTCTTGGTTTCAGGTTTCTCCAAGTCTCTAACGACACTGAATACAGTGATATTTGATGGAACAGGAACTAGTCGAATTTTCCAAGCGAGAACAACTCCGAAGCTTACAGCTCCACCACCACGTATCGCCCAAAAGAGATCTTCCCCCATCGATTTTCTGTCAAGAATCCTGCCCTTGGCATCGACGATGTGTGCGTCGAGAATATTATCAGCTGCAAGGCCATATTTGCGCAACAGAATTCCATAGCCTCCTCCACTAAAGTGCCCACCAACGCCTACAGTATAACAAAGACCCGCAGGGAAGCCAAGAGTAGAACTTTTCTCATAAATTCTAAAATAAACTTCTCCCAAGGTAGCTCCAGCTTGGACCCACGCTGTCTTTTCCGCGACATCTACTTCGATTGAACGAACGTTTCTAAGATCGATTATTACATACGGGACAGGTGACAAGTAAGAAAGACCCTCGCTATCATGGCCTCCACTTCGGGTTCTAATCTGCAGGCCATATTTCTTGGAGCAGACAACGGTGGCTTCGACTTCTGAGGCATTAAACGGTGTAATGATAATGAGCGGTTTCGAGGTCGAAGAAGAAATAGCGAATCGGGAATTCATTATGGTGGAATTCAAGATAGAGACATAAGACGGATTGTTTTGAGTGTAGATGATATTGGATATGGAGGAAGTGTTTGATAGATGAAGAGAGAAGCAGTGAAGGAAGTGCTCATGATTATAAGCAGAAGCTGCCAAGGAAAAAGAGATAAGAAAAGCAATAAAACAGGGAAAGAACGAATAGAACTCAGAGTACTTCATTTTTGCTGAGTTCTTTGCATCCAGCTAAGAAAAGGGTACACTTTTTATATAGCTACGGTGGTTGTTTCCTTCTCCCTTCCAATTTGTTTACCGACAAAAAAATAGCTATAATATTTAAATAATGAGAAAACAATAACAACTACTTTTCCATTCAATAAGAAAAAAAGATTTCTTAAATGCAATTTGAATCATGCAAATCATATTATAATATTGTTTTGTGTTATTTTGTGATATACAGCAAGATTTTCTGTTAGACCAGGCAAGAATTGATACACGTTAAGTAAATATTTTGCTTTGACTCTGGTGAGAGTTGAGTCGTTTTATTGTCATTTTCTCGACTCTCTATCCTTACTGAGAATTTAACTCACCCGTATTTAAATATTTTAGTATAACACTATCCAATAATCTTGTAAAATTTGAGAAGTTTGATGTGGTGTTAAATTTTACCATCACATTAAGTTTCTGGATTAGTACATTATGTTATTATTTAGGTAAAATTTATGATAGGAGCTGTAGTTTTACTCTACCAATATGTTCTATAATTTTAACTGTTAATTTAAACTGTTAGATCGGAAATTTTTCTTAAATTTAAGAAAATAAAGGTTCCACTAGATATTATCCTAAGAATATAAAATTTTGATATGCAAATGAATCCTAACAGTATTTTTCTCTATCTTGCACTAGCACGAATCCCAATGTATCATACTGTGGGAAATCTATAGTACAGATTTTTACTGATTTTAAAACTTGGCCTCCAAGTTTTTCTACTGATAAAGTAGATCAGTATTGTAATACCAAGTTTTTCCACAATAATACGATTTCTATTGTTTTAAGAAATTTGTACAAAATATGAAGATATGCATGAAAAATCCCGGTTAAGGGTTTTTATTACGTTTTTGTGAGTTTTATGATTTTATAAGACTCGAAAATGATTGCTTAGTCAAGCAAATGACCTTTTAGGCAAAAATGAGCAAAATCGCCAAAAATTTTATGTTGGTCAAAGTTTGACCGAAAAAGTCAACGGTTGACCAAAAAGTCAACTGTTGACCATGAGAGTCAAAGTTTGGCGGGAAAGTCGGCAGTTGACAAGAAAGTCAATGACGGACGAGAAAGCCAAAGATTGACCCAAAAAGTTAAAGAAAAAGGCTGTATGATTAAATAATTCGCAGTATAAAATTGTACTGCATAAAGCCGTTTTTATAATTAAAACGATATGTTTAGGATTCAAAACCACCATAGAAAATCAAGCACATTAATTAGAATATCTTTGGCCAAGTAGTTCCAAGTTTTGAGAAAATTTTTATACAGTTCGGTTTTACACAGATGAATTTTGGACTGCAGTTCAAAATACCAATACTGTGTATAAACGAATCCAGTATTGGAAATACCTGTGTTAACCTAAAAATGGACTGTCTAATAGTAAGAAGTGGCAAACAAGCCTTAAGTTAGGCTTACCTCACTTACTTTATTAATTATTACATCATTTAGCTAATTTAATGAAAAAAAAATTGGAAAGTAATGTTGGATGCTTCTTCAGCAAGGTGGCCGGCCAGCTGTTGGGGGGAGTCAAGGGCTGATTTCCAAAAATTTGAAGGACTAAATGTTGCAATTACAAGGAATTTCCAACCTCTATAAATAGGGGTGCCTTAATTCACAAAAAAATTTGAAAAGCTAGCAAAATTATGCCCAAAATTCTACTCAACTAAAACCGGTTTTTAGAGGAGAGAAAAGAGAGAAATCTCAGCCAAGATCAAGGGGAAAAGAAAGTGAGTGGATCGGTTTTTGTGAAAGAGAAACAAGCAAAAGTTAGAAAAAAATTTTGGTGCCCATTTCCTAGTAGTGGCCAGTTGTGTGTAGTGAGAGAAATGTAAGAAAAAAATTCTTAGAACTAGTGAGATTAGGGTTTGTGAGTGGTTGGATTTTTGGTTGGGAGCATCAACCAAGTATCCACAAAATTTGGAAACCTTTGGAGGCCAAAGGGCCGGTTACAAGTAGGAAGAAAGCAAGGGAGAATCAAGCTAGGGGTGGCCGGTTTTTGAGCAGCTGGTGACCTGAATTTGGGCAAGGAAAGCTGGACATTTTGGGAGCGAACTGCCCTTGGTAGGCCGGCTGTGAAAGGAGGAAAAAAAGGAGAAGAAAGCCAGCCAAATTTGGACCCAAAAGTGAGGTAAAACCCCCCTAAACCTCTAAGCTTTTCATTTAAATTTCATTTGAGAAATTTAAATGTATTTAAGCATTGGTTGTATAGAGCATAAGCTCACTGTTGCTGCTGCCTTAGTTGAGAAAATTAGGGATTGTGCTTGATAGGTTAGGGTTTTGTTTGGTGGTTGAAAAAAATGTGCATGTTAGGTGTTTGATTGTATGTTTAGGGTTTTCTAAGTTTACGTATGATGCTTATGTTGATGTGTATGATGAATGTTGAACGTTAGAAACATACTGCATGTTTGATTTAGGCTCCCGCTGTGTTCGGTTGAGGTAGGGTGAACGTAATAGGATGTAAAACGGAATTGAAACCGAAAACTGCCATTTCGGGTAGAAATTGGCCAGTTTCGGGAAAAGTTGATTCTGAGGCCTTTAGAGGCCGAATTAGGAAAAACTTAAAACATGAAAGTTGCAGAACAGGGTTTTTCCTAGTGAGAATCATGAACATTTTTTCAAAATAAGGTTCCAATAGCCTTGGTTTTTACCAAAAACCGAACCTGACCGTGCCCAGGATTATGCACGGCCAGGATTAGTTCAACAAGGAATTTGAATGTGTTAACGTCCGAATTAGATTTTCCTCAAAACACAAAAGTTGTAGGACTCTTCGATAGATAAAACTTTCGTGAAGGAAATTTTTCCAAAATCAGCTTTTATTTTCAAATGAAATTGGATTTCAAAGACTGTACAGGAAATGGGAAATTCCAGTACAGAATTTCCTAAAACAGCATGAAAAAGGATGTTTTTGTACTTGCACAGATAAAATTGGCATTGTGAAACTGTTCCAAAGACGGTTTCCAATAGTCAATAATTTTTATGAATTTACTTTATGATTTCTAATTTTAAAAGTGAAATAAAGGGTTTTGTACAAAAAACATAAGGTTTTCTAAAAAGAAAACAAAAATGGAATTTTGTAATTTAAAATTTAATTAAGATAAAATAAAATAATCCGATTAGAATAGATTTAAACCCTAGGGTTACTCAATGTAACCAAGTAGGATAACGTAAAATTAAGTAAGGGCATATAACTAAGGTTATATAAGAGTGTTGGTTATACTACCAACATTTCTAACCCTTACTTTTGTTCGATTACAGAATATAATATACGACGGTGTCCCAACGAGATCAAGCTAGACAGGGGACACAACAATCATAAACAAGGTAAGTACAACTCCGCCTACAGCATAGGCTTTGTTGTGTATACTTGCCTAAGTATGAAATGTTAAGTGCTACAAATGATGAAGTGTTACATGCTAAATGCTATAAAAGTTATATGTTAGGATTTAGGAAGTGTTACAAATGTTATGATTGTATGCTATGATTTATGAAATGTCATTAAATAGGTTATGAAAAGTAAAATGCTATTAAGTATGTTATAAATAATGTTGAAATATGTTAAGGTTAAGATATGCTATAATTTAATTATGTGAAACATCACGAAGCATGTTCACTACTTAACAAAGAATGAGATCAAATACAAGATAAAAAATGTTATGATGGCAAGCAAGTTGCCTGTGTCGTACCGACCCGCGTTAGGTCGGGTTGGACTATGAATTGAGTTGGAAATGGACTGGCCGCCCCAACCAATTCATAGTTGCGCGCCCGGTATGGACACTTATGGGCCCCATATGTTAAGATAAGCTAAGAAAGCAAGTTATGAATGATAAGAAAGCATAAAAAAGCATAAATGGCTCATGCATATGTAGGATAAGTTACTTTATGTTATGTTATGTTAAGCTATATGATGTTATGCAATGATTAAGTTATATATGTATGTGTGTCATATTGTGTAGTGTCGCGGTATAGGACAGTTGTACTTGCTGAGCGAAAGCTCACTGTCCTACGTCTATGCTGTAGGTAAACAACCTGCTAGCAATTGCTGATACAAGATGGAGGGGCGAGACTTGGCGGACTGTGAACCGTGGGAATTATAGAGCCGCTACGCGTTGTGTAATTATTTTATATGTTATAAATATGCCGAACGACTTTAATTAATATTCGTTATATCTTACGTACGACTTCGTGTGTGTGTCACACTGTATAAAAAAAAAATTCCGCTGTTTATATCAAATAAGTAAGTACGAAATATACGATATGTATGTATGTACGGTAACGGCCTGTGCTAGGCGGGTCGTTACAAGTATAAGCTTGAATTGTGGACAAAAACTTATTCTTCAAGTTTTCATACTACTAAAGGTGTTCTGTCTAATTCTTATTTGTAAGAAAGTAGACAGTCTAAATACTAATATGTCTAATTTTCACATGTAAAAAGTAGACAACCTAAATATAAGGTATGTCTAGAATTTTGATGTCTAATTTTCAATACTGTATTTTTATATGTAGTAGGAATTGCATCTGTGTTAAGTTTAAGAATGATATTTCTCTCGCTTATTATTATTATTATTATTATTATTATTATTTATAATAAGAGATTGCTATTTCTCTCTTGCTACCCTACTAATATTGTTTGACTGCAGTATAAGGTGATTTGACAACACTATAACTGTGACGCCCCGGCCATCTACTTAGGGCCGACTACGTAAACGTGGGCCGTTACTATACTTCCTTAACTTATTTCTTAGTTTCTAATGCTTGAACTTTCAGAAAATTTCAGAGTATTTTTTTTTTCTTCGTAACTTAATTAAACTTACCCATATGGGTAAATTTCACCATGCCTACCAATTACTTGTTAAGCCGATTAAAATGTCACATATAACCTTTTAAACCGGACTTTTGAAACATCACATACGTAACATGGTACTTAAGTATGGTACATATTACTTAATCATATATGTACAAGTTCATAGTTTAAAGAGTTTGCGGGAAATCTGCGTAGTGATATCCTACACCGCTCTTCACTTGCCGCATCGTCTCCATGGCCCACCAAGTAAAGCTGCAGGCATATTATCTATAGTATGAAATATACTAATGAGCTTTCGCCCAATAAGTACAAACATAATCTCACAAAACACGTCAACATCATATAACTTATGCATGATCCATTTATGATCGATTATGAATGTCTTATTGTAATACCTGAAATTTTGATGACTCTAGATTTCCTTAGAAACAAGAAAACCTAAGTCTGAATCATGACTGGAATAGAATAACCGTATGCGTTTGAGTTCTCGATCAACTAGCTACGAGACTCAACAATAGATTATTTAGTCAAGTATAAGGCGTTTTAAGGAAAACGGCATGATAAAATTTCATGATTTCATGTTGGTCAAAGTTTGATCAAGAAAGTCAAAGTTGACCAAAAAGTCAATGGGTTGACTAAGAACGGTCAAGGGTATGACTGTACAATAATAGGATAAGCAGTATGGAAAAAATATTGTGAAAACCGTCTTTACGGTTGAGATAGCATGAATAGGCTTTAAAAACCACCTTAGAAAATCAAGCACACCAAGTAGGAATTAAAGACGAAAAAGGGCTCGGAAAAATAAGAAAAAAATTTTATACTGTCCGTTTTTACAACAGATAAATTTTAGTTAAATAAATACTGTGTATAAGTGAACACAGTATTGGAAATATCTGTGTAGCTAAAAAATGGACTGCTTAATGATGAGAATAGCCAAACAAGGCCTAAGGTGAATGACATCACCTTATCCTTTAATTATGACATCATAATCATTTAAATTGGCTTGGAAAGAAATTTTTTGGCTTGTTCACCAAGCATATGGCCGGCCACCTCATTCCCCCTTTGTGTAAATTTTTGTTTCTTCAAGGACTTTTTATGCAATTTAAAGAAATTCTCCACCTCTATAAATAGGGGTGGTTGCTATTCACTTTTATTCAAAAATTTGGGGAGGTTCTTGCCAATTTTCTTCTTGAAAATCAGCAGCCAAGGAAGGGAGAAAGAGGAGAGAAAAATCAAAATTTTCATAGGGCTTTTACTTAGGAGTGTTCGGTTTTTTAGTGGAAAGCCAAGGAAAAAGTTTGGAAAATTTTTGAGACCATTTGGCCTAGTGGCCGGTTGTGGGAGAAAGGGAAAGGAAGAAAATTTTGGTGTCCTATTAGAGTGTGGAGGCCGGTTGTGATAGCTAGAAGGGAGGAAGAAATTTTGGTGCCCAAACCCTAGCCTAGCCTTAAGTTCGCATTATGCGTTTATGTAATGTTTCATGAAAATTATGAGTATCAATGCGAAACTCGTAATTTTATCGGTAAATATTTGAGTTCTCATCAAATTAATAATGAGACTCAATAAACAGTTGTTTTGCTAAGCATGTGACATTTTGAGCAAAAAGGGATGAAAAATTTTATAATTTCATGTTGAAGTTTGACAAAAAAAAAAAAAAAAAAAAGTCAACAAGTTGACTACACAGATATATGACAGGCAGTATGGAAAATATACTGCAAAAATCAAAATTTTGGACAAGAAAATATAAATGAGAAATAAAACCACCATAGAAAAATCAAGCACAATTATAGGAATTTTTGGGCCAAAAAGTTTTAAGAAAAAAAGAAAATTTTTCGTACTGTATATTTTTACACAGATAAATTTTGGACTGCTTTACAATACCACAGTATGGTGTATTAGTGAGCACAGTATCAAAATATCTGTGTTGGCTTAAAAGTGGACTGCTTTTTAAGGAAAAAGCCAAACAAGCCTTAACTAGGCTTAGGTCATCACCTTTTGATTTATGACATCATTATGGCTTTTGTCACGCCCCGACCACCCACGTAGGACCGACCACGCGAATGACGGTCGTGACTATACTTAACTTAAACTTACCCAATTTTTAGAGTAATTTTTTTTTTTTATTCCTTTAAAACTTAAAAGCTTTAACTTCATTTTAAAATCGTGACTTAAACACGTTACTTACATGAAACATGAAGCCTTAAACTTAGGCTTAAACATAAACTTAAACTTATATATAAGAACATATCTTCTTCGTATGTACTCACTCGAGTACTGAGCTTTCACCTAATGGAAAAGCTATCATACATAAACGTAAATCGTGGACCAACCCGACCTAATGCGGATCAGTACAACACGAGGCAACTCGTTGCCATACATACTGAAACCTTGCCATACATACTTAAAACATAATGTAAACACATTTTCCTTTCAAACACCTTTTATGGAAATCCGTGGTGGTGTCCATCCCACATTTCACAGTCCGCAGCACCGTCTTTCCACAGTCTCGTATCAGGTATTGCCGGTAGGTAGCTTACCTACAGCATGAACGTAAGTAATGAGCTAAAAGCCCAGTAAGCACAATATGCAATCCGCATGCAACTGAAACACAAAATGCATGAACAGGTTATGATTTCTTATTATTCAATTATGGTTCCTTATTATCTTACTCTATAACATGTGCGCATGTACTGTGGTACATAACCATGGAGTGGTTGAAGGCGGTCCGTCCAATCCAACTTAAACCATGAAACAAGACGTTTAACATGGAGTAGTGAAGGCAGCCAATCCAATCCAAGTCAAACCATGGAATATACCATTTGAACCCACCACAAAGGCAAGCCAGTACAACACAACAATCTTTACTTAACTTATCTCGTATCTTAAGAACTTATTCTTACCATATGATTCATTATTAGTGAGCATGCTTTATGATGCCAAGATATCGAACATAAAACATAACATACTTTATCATAACATACTATCTCATAACTTAACATGAAACATGGACATACTGCATCTTAACGTAACATCATACATAACATAACATACTTCATAACATACTACATCTTAACATGAAACATGGACATACTTAACATATCATCATGTCATAACGTACTACTTCATAACATCATAAATCTTGAAATGCTATTCATGATTTCTTAAAAACATCATATGCAAACAAACATGTGTTCATGCTGTAGGCGGAGTTGTACTTACCTTCCGTCCTACGCTCTTGATTTATTGTCCCAACTAATGCTGTTCCTTTTCCGGTACAGCTGCAGGTTCTATCCTACTCGATAAAGGACATTGTCTAACTTAAACTCGTGAAATGTTGGTGACCTAACCAACATGCTTACCTTACATGGTCTTGGTTGTATGTCCCTTGTGCATAACGTCTTACTAGGTTACATTGGATAACCTTGTGTACTAAGCCCATAACAATAACATACCATTAGGGTTAGATCATCTTCCAACCCTGGGCTTCATCCTTAATCCACAAATCATTGGGTTACTTTCCTAACCCAATATCTTAGCTCAAACGGGTATCCTTTAGGGTTATATTGAGTAACCCTTAAGATCAAACTAAAATCCACTTGTTAGTCAACCAAAGTCAACTATGGTCAACAATGGTCAACTTCGGTCAACTATGGTCAACCCTCGTTGGGTCAACCTTTGGGCCTTGGGCTTGACCCAGTAACTCGGGTATAACTTCCGGTTACCTTTCGTAAACTAATCGCTTGCTATACTCTAGCTTGAAAAATTCATTTTCCTTACTTGGAAAATTTAGGGAAATTAATCCCAAAACTTCTTTCTTAACTTTTAAAAATCCTTTACTTAAATCGTAAAAATCCAAACTCTTGGATTAGTGCTTCATAAAATCATTTGAGGTTGAAAACTGCCCTTGGAACAGTTTTCCATAATCAAAACAATAGTTTGTAGTAGAAAAACAGTTTTCTAGAAACATTTGTAAAGCTAGTGGTGCAGGAATTTTCGGATTCCCTGCGCACCCTTCAAAAAACGATCCCAGTTTAAAAATCGGTTCGTAATCTGAAAAAGTTTTCTTCACGAAAGTTGTAGCTCTCGAAATATTCTAAAACTTTCGTATTTTGTAAAAATTCCAATTCGGCCTAGATTCGTCCCAGTTTTTGTTTGAATCTGGCTGACCCCGAAAAACTGAGTGAAAACTGGGTCTGGGGATCAGCCACGGTTTTGGGGTAAACGGAGGCCATTGGGGTCTCATTTTGGGAAACGGTTCGCATTGTCCCCCTAGGAAAACCTCTTCCGAACAATTTTCGTGTTTTACGTTTTTCCCAATTCGGCCTCTAAAGGCCTTATATTTCACTTTTCCAAAAACTGGGCAGATTTGATCCGAATCTGCCAGTTTTTGTGCTTACTCGGTTTTACGCGTCCTACTTCACGGAACTAACTCACCGATCACGCGGGAGCCTAAGTAACCAACATGCAGCGTTAACTAATGTCCCATATGAATCAACACGTGATTCTAACGCAGCCATGCAACCCAAACCAAATCTACACAAACCTAGGGTTGCATGAACTAGAGTTGCATCACATCTCATACATACATTCGAGCCGAACCATAGCTAGCTCTAATAACCATGCACACAAGCCACAACCGGCTGCACACTAATAGGGAACATACCAACCTTAAAGCCATGCAATCCTAGCATGCAAACAAGCACAAATATAATGCACACAAGCATAAACAAAACCATAAGCAACCACCCTTAAGCAACACCCTAATCAAGCACCACACCTAGTCTAGGGCATTAACCATAAAACTTTGAGCTTATGCTCTTACATATTGGACTTGGAAATACACTTAAATTTCCACATTAAATCTCAAACCAAAAGCTTATGGTTTTAGGGTTTACCTCTAGGGTTTGGAAGTTGGTTTACTAGCTTGGATTCCAAACTTCCTTTCTCCTCCCTCTTGGCTGCCAACAAGTCCGGATTTCCCCTCCAAATGGGGTTCCAATTTTCAGCCATGCACATACAAACATACACATAAATATCCCATCTAACTTGCATGGAAAAATGTTAGGGTTTGAGGGAGTTTTACCTTAGCTAACCCTAGGGATGGGTTAGGGTATGCAAACCGAAATCTCCCTCCCTTTTGGCTCTCCAAACACTCTGCTCTAGCTCTCCAAATGGCACCAAAATTTTTCACCAAACTTGGTGATTTCTTGCAGCCAAAACCGAGCCCTCTACAGCCCAAAAACCTCAAAATTTTCTCTTCAATTTCTTGCACATCTCATGGCCGACCATGCACAGACATAGGACACCAAAAATCTTTTTGGCTTCTTGGTTGGGGTTTTCTCACCCACTCGGCCACTCTCTCCATTTTTTTTCCATTGAAATTTCTCTCCCCTTTCTTCCTCTCCCATGCACGGCCACTGCCCAAAAATTGGGTCCAAAATTTCCAGATTTGCCCTTGGTTTCTAGCTTGAAACCGAACATGCACACTAACTAGCCTCCCTTGGCTTTTTCCAACTTTTTCTCTTGGTTCTCTCTTGGTTTCTCTCCTCCTCTCTTTCTCGGATTTTTCTGCAGAAAAATGGCAAGAGTTTGGCCAAATTTTCTGATTTAAATGATTAAATGCCACCCCTATTTATAGGCAAATGCAAACTTTCCAAAAATTGCATTTTAGCCCCTAAACTTTGAGAAAATCATGCAATTGGCATGCTAGGTGTCAAGGTGGCCGGCTGTCAACTTGAAGAGCAAGGCAAGATGACCTCATCTTGGTGACATCACATGCTTACATCACCAAATTTCCAAAATTTGCACTTTGGCCCCAAAAGTGAAAATTCTTACAAAAATGCCCCCTAGGTGGCCGGTTGCTTTCTTGGTGAACAAGCCAAGCTTATCATCATGATGACATCATCTTGATGACATCATGTGCTTACATCATCAATTATCCAAAATTTACACTTTTACCCCAAAAGTGAAAATTTTGACATTTTTGCCCCTGCATGTGACCGGCCCCAATGGGTTACTTGGTGACCAAGTTTTCCATATTTTCACGTCCTTTTGCCCTTGACCTTAACTAGGTGTGCTTGATTTTCTAGGGTGGTTTTAAAGCCTATTTGAGCTATCTCGCCCATACTGACATATTTTACAGTATTTTCTCATACTGCATCATACCATACTGCCAAGTCAACCCATTGACCACTATTGGTCAAAATTTGACTTTCTTGGTCAAATTTGACTTTTTCTGAAATTACGTCCTTTTTCGTCCTTTTCGACTTGAAAGAGCGTTTTCTAACCTTAAAACTTATTTTGAGTCTTACTGACCCAAAAGAATTCACATAATCAAACAAAAGCTCTTACTTGAACTTTTTCATAAATACCTTCATGGCATAGAATCTAATTTCTTAAGAAGAAATTAGTGACATGAAAAATCTAGGTATTACAATCTACCCTCCTTAAAAATTTTCGTCCTCGAAAATTCGGATGTATCTAGGTGACTTTTCTCAAAAATCCACCATAGATTCATAATGGTTCGTTCATGTTCCCATTTTAACACTTTAATGGGATCATATCTCTTATACAGAACCATAATTTTACATCTATAGCCTCATAATTCATACTTCATATCCTCTTACTTTCGTACTTTCATGCTTACTTTCATCATACTTTCTTATCTTATCATCATACTTACATACTTATCATCATACTTGCATACTTATCATACATACTTCATGCTAACATACATACTTTCCTTTCTTACTTGTCATACTGATCATACTGCATACTTACATACTTACATACTTTCCTTTCCTATTGCATCACGAGAATCATTTACGTAAAAAGTTGAGCAAGTATATCATATATAACTTGCCATATTTTGAAAACATATTTCATGTAACTTTTTCATACTTGAAAAGTTTATCATAAAAAAATTTTTCCATGCTTGGAAAACACATATTTCTTCCTTACTTGGAAAACATATCATATTCTGTACTCAAAACTCGTTCTTGAACATAGTTTCTTTCTTGAAACTTGATCTTATGCTATTAGAACCCTTTGCTTTTCCTGGTGGCCCCTTTCTTGGACTCGTCCTCAAGGTTTTCGGCCTATGGCTCCTATCTTGGAACCCTTATTTTTCATGACAGCCCCTATCTTGGAATTTGTTCCTCAAGGATTTGGCCGTCTTACATAAAATGAGGGGGTTCTATTAAACATAAGATCTTTTATAAAAATATTTTCTTTGAATTCTTTTAAAGCCAATCTTGGAAAAGCATAATATCGTTCGAGTGATGCATTGAAAGGTACACTTAAAATGTCCAACTACTTCTTGGATAGTAGAAGCTTTTCTCTTTTCTTCAAACTTGTCTTTCATAATCATAATTCTTAGGAATGTCTAAACTTCCCAATATCACATAATTTCCCTTACTAGGGCATAATTTCCATAAATATGAAACTTTAGCTTTTATAGCATCGATCCTATCTCTTGTTGATAATCTAGCAAGTATCTTTGCAACTTAGACACTATAGCTACAAGATTAGGCTCTTACGAAAAATTTGGTTCGGTCGTATCTGCGACAAACCAATTTCTCGTTTCTAATTCTAACGTCCATTCTTACTTTCATAACTTAACTTATCATATCGTAACTTGTCTAACTTATCCTACTAAAGATTTCTAGCAATCTCTTCATATCATGTCGTAAACGTAGCGTATCCACCATGCTTTTGCTGCGCAACTCTGATCCACTAGCCGTAATAACCCATAGAGTTATTTGTGCCAAGCTGCAACATAGTTGAGATATCGTCTCGTATACGCATCCTGGTATATCATGGAATCGTGACACTACCGAACATAGGCGGTCCTGAGTGTTATAAAAATAACATTTAGGAGCCTCCTCTTAAGTCTCCATGCTAAGGCCCCATACTCGAGCCTCCTCGTCTTGTCGTTGGCTGGCAACGTAACATAGCCTAGAAATATGTCCTTGCAGCACATAACCGGAGAAGAATCCCCATTATGTGAAACCACTTCTTGGGTCCTGTCGAGGGTGCGGAGTCGGAGCTCCTCCTCTATTCCTTGAAATGCTAACGAAGCTTCACTGCCCTTTTCGATCCTGAAAATCTAATCTGGGTTTAACACCAGGTACATGTCTTTGTACTAATCTTATGACTACACATAAGACAGAGTAAGAAAACAACTTACAAAACTGTGGCTCCGGCGGCAAAACTGTGAAATTGGATGGCAAGAAAACCTTCGCTCTGATACCAAACCTGTCACGCCCCGACCACCCACGTAGGACCGACCACGCGAATGACGGTCGTGACTATACTTAACTTAAACTTACCCAATTTTTAGAGTAATTTTTTTTTTAATTCCTTTAAAACTTAAAAGCTTTAACTTCATTTTAAAATCGTGACTTAAACACGTTACTTACATGAAACATGAAGCCTTAAACTTAGGCTTAAACATAAACTTAAACTTATATATAAGAACATATCTTCTTCGTATGTACTCACTCGAGTACTGAGCTTTCACCTAATGGAAAAGCTATCATACATAAACGTAAATCGTGGACCAACCCGACCTAATGCGGATCAGTACAACACGAGGCAACTCGTTGCCATACATACTGAAACCTTGCCATACATACTTAAAACATAATGTAAACACATTTTCCTTTCAAACACCTTTTATGGAAATTCGTGGTGGTGTCCATCCCACAGTTCACAGTCCGCAGCACCGTCTTTCCACAGTCTCGTATCAGGTATTGCCGGTAGGTAGCTTACCTACAGCATGAACGTAAGTAATGAGCTAAAAGCCCAGTAAGCACAACATGCAATCCGCATGCAACTGAAACACAAAATGCATGAACAGGTTATGATTTCTTATTATTCAATTATGGTTCCTTATTATCTTACTCTATAACATGTGCGCATGTACTGTGGTACATAACCATGGAGTGGTTGAAGGCGGTCCGTCCAATCCAACTTAAACCATGAAACAAGACGTTTAACATGGAGTAGTGAAGGCAGCCAATCCAATCCAAGTCAAACCATGGAATATACCATTTGAACCCACCACAAAGGCAAGCCAGTACAACACAACAATCTTTACTTAACTTATCTCGTATCTTAAGAACTTATTCTTACCATATGATTCATTATTAGTGAGCATGCTTTATGATGCCAAGATATCGAACATAAAACATAACATACTTTATCATAACATACTATCTCATAACTTAACATGAAACATGGACATACTGCATCTTAACGTAACATCATACATAACATAACATACTTCATAACATACTACATCTTAACATGAAACATGGACATACTTAACATATCATCATGTCATAACGTACTACTTCATAACATCATAAATCATGAAATGCTATTCATGATTTCTTAAAAACATCATATGCAAACAAACATGTGTTCATGCTGTAGGCGGAGTTGTACTTACCTTCCGTCCTACGCTCTTGATTTATTGTCCCAACTAATGCTGTTCCTTTTCCGGTACAGCTGCAGGTTCTATCCTGCTCGATAAAGGACATTGTCTAACTTAAACTCGTGAAATGTTGGTGACCTAACCAACATGCTTACCTTACATGGTCTTGGTTGTATGTCCCTTGTGCATAACGTCTTACTCGGTTAATTACATTGGATAACCTTGTGTACTAAGCCCATAACAATAACATACCATTAGGGTTAGATCATCTTCCAACCCTGGGCTTCATCCTTAATCCACAAATCATTGGGTTACTTTCCTAACCCAATATCTTAGCTCAAACGGGTATCCTTTAGGGTTATATTGAGTAACCCTTAAGATCAAACTAAAATCCACTTGTTAGTCAACCAAAGTCAACTATGGTCAACAATGGTCAACTTCGGTCAACTATGGTCAACCCTCGTTGGGTCAACCTTTGGGCCTTGGGCTTGACCCAGTAACTCGGGTATAACTCCCGGTTACCTTTCGTAAACTAATCGCTTGCTATACTCTAGCTTGAAAAATTCATTTTCCTTACTTGGAAAATTTAGGGAAATTAATCCCAAAACTTCTTTCTTAACTTTTAAAAATCCTTTACTTAAATCGTAAAAATCCAAACTCTTGGATTAGTGCTTCATAAAATCATTTGAGGTTGAAAACTGCCCTTGGAACAGTTTTCCATAATCAAAACAATAGTTTGTAGTAGAAAAACAGTTTTCTAGAAACATTTGTAAAGCTAGTGGTGCAGGAATTTTCGGATTCCCTGCGCACCCTTCAAAAAACGATCCCAGTTTAAAAATCGGTTCGTAATCTGAAAAAGTTTTCTTCACGAAAGTTGTAGCTCTCGAAATATTCTAAAACTTTCGTATTTTGTAAAAATTCCAATTCGGCCTAGATTCGTCCCAGTTTTTGTTTGAATCTGGCTGACCCCGAAAAACTGAGTGAAAACTGGGTCTGGGGATCAGCCACGGTTTTGGGGTAAACGGAGGCCATTGGGGTCTCATTTTGGGAAACGGTTCACATTGTCCCCCTAGGAAAACCTCTTCCGAACAATTTTCGTGTTTTACGTTTTTCCCAATTCGGCCTCTAAAGGCCTTATATTTCACTTTTCCAAAAACTGGGCAGATTTGATCCGAATCTGCCAGTTTTTGTGCTTACTCGGTTTTACGCGTCCTACTTCACGGAACTAACTCACCGATCACGCGGGAGCCTAAGTAACCAACATGCAGCGTTAACTAATGTCCCATATGAATCAACACGTGATTCTAACGCAGCCATGCAACCCAAACCAAATCTACACAAACCTAGGGTTGCATGAACTAGAGTTGCATCACATCTCATACATACATTCGAGCCGAACCATAGCTAGCTCTAATAACCATGCACACAAGCCACAACCGGCTGCACACTAATAGGGAACATACCAACCATAAAGCCATGCAATCCTAGCATGCAAACAAGCACAAATATAATGCACACAAGCATAAACAAAACCATAAGCAACCACCCTTAAGCAACACCCTAATCAAGCACCACACCTAGTCTAGGGCATTAACCATAAAACTTTGAGCTTATGCTCTTACATATTGGACTTGGAAATACACTTAAATTTCCACATTAAATCTCAAACCAAAAGCTTATGGTTTTAGGGTTTACCTCTAGGGTTTGGAAGTTGGTTTACTAGCTTGGATTCCAAACTTCCTTTCTCCTCCCTCTTGGCTGCCAACAAGTCCGGATTTCCCCTCCAAATGGGGTTCCAATTTTCAGCCATGCACATACAAACATACACATAAATATCCCATCTAACTTGCATGGAAAAATGTTAGGGTTTGAGGGAGTTTTACCTTAGCTAACCCTAGGGATGGGTTAGGGTATGCAAACCGAAATCTCCCTCCCTTTTGGCTCTCCAAACACTCTGCTCTAGCTCTCCAAATGGCACCAAAATTTTTCACCAAACTTGGTGATTTCTTGCAGCCAAAACCGAGCCCTCTACAGCCCAAAAACCTCAAAATTTTCTCTCCAATTTCTTGCACATCTCATGGCCGACCATGCACACACATAGGACACCAAAAATCTTTTTGGCTTCTTGGTTGGGGTTTTCTCACCCACTCGGCCACTCTCTCCATTTTTCTTCCATTGAAATTTCTCTCCCCTTTCTTCCTCTCCCATGCACGGCCACTGCCCAAAAATTGGGTCCAAAATTTCCAGATTTGCCCTTGGTTTCTAGCTTGAAACCGAACATGCACACTAACTAGCCTCCCTTGGCTTTTTCCAACTTTTTCTCTTGGTTCTCTCTTGGTTTTTCTCCTCCTCTCTTTCTCGGATTTTTCTGCAGAAAAATGGCAAGAGTTTGGCCAAATTTTCTGATTTAAATGATTAAATGCCACCCCTATTTATAGGCAAATGCAAACTTTCCAAAAATTGCATTTTAGCCCCTAAACTTTGAGAAAATCATGCAATTGGCATGCTAGGTGTCAAGGTGGCCGGCTGTCAACTTGGAGAGCAAGGCAAGATGACCTCATCTTGGTGACATCACATGCTTACATCACCAAATTTCCAAAATTTACACTTTGGCCCCAAAAGTGAAAATTCTTACAAAAATGCCCCCTAGGTGGCCGGTTGCTTTCTTGGTGAACAAGCCAAGCTTATCTCATCATGATGACATCATCTTGATGACATCATGTGCTTACATCATCAATTTTCCAAAATTTACACTTTTACCCCAAAAGTGAAAATTTTGACATTTTTGCCCCTGCATGTGACCGGCCCCAATGGGTAACTTGGTGACCAAGTTTTCCATATTTTCACGTCCTTTTGCGCTTGACCTTAACTAGGTGTGCTTGATTTTCTAGGGTGGTTTTAAAGCCTATTTGAGCTATCTCGCCCATACTGACATATTTTACAGTATTTTCTCATACTGCATCATACCATACTGCCAAGTCAACCCATTGACCACTCTTGGTCAAAATTTGACTTTCTTGGTCAAATTTGACTTTTTCCGAAATTACGTCCTTTTTCGTCCTTTTCGACTTGAAAGAGCGTTTTCTAACCTTAAAACCTATTTTGAGTCTTACTGACCCAAAAGAATTCACATAATCAAACAAAAGCTCTTACTTGAACTTTTTCATAAATACCTTCATGGCATAGAATCTAATTTCTTAAGAAGAAATTAGTGACATGAAAAATCTAGGTATTACAGCTTTAAAAAAAAATTATTAGAAGATTATGGAGTGTTCTAGAACCACTAGGTGGCCGGCTGCCAGGGGGGGGGGTCAAAATAGAATTAATTTTGCTCTATGGATTTATGAGCAAAAGTTGAACAAAAATTTTTGCAAAAAGGTCCCATTTTTCACCTATAAATAGGCTTATGGGGGGATCAGTTTTGGCTGATAAAATTCAGAAAAAGCAGCCAAATTCTGCCCATTTTCCCTCTCCAAAAACCTGCAATCTCAAGTGGGTGATTGAGTGAAGAAAAAAATTGAGAAACTTAGGGGTTTTGATGTTTGTAATCTTCGGTTTCCCCTAGCAAGTTCAAGCAAAAATTTTGGCAGTTTTTGTGCCCAATTTTGGGGCCAACAGCCGGCTGCCAAGGGGGGGTAAGTGAGTGAGAAAATTTGGATTTAAGAGTGCATAGTTTGGGTGCAAGCAGCCACCAAGAATCAGCCAATTTTGGTGCCAATTGGTGCAACAAAACCGGCCTTGGGTGGTGTCCTAGGAGGAAAATTTTAGTGACCAAACCCTAGCCTCAATTTCTTCAATAAATCAAGGTAAACCATTCTAGACCTTAATCTCTTTCAATTAAGCATTCAATTTGAAATTTACATGTATTTCAAGTTGAAATTGTAAGAGCATAAGCTCAATTTATTTTGTGCCCAAAGTTAGGAATCTAGGGTTGTGCTTGATCTAGAATTAGGGGTGGTTTGATTTTTATGTGCATGCTTGCTTTAATTTTCTTAATTTGCATGCTAAATACTAGTTTATTATATGTCCCCAATCTGCCCTAGTGTTGGTGAATGATAATTTTGTGCTAGGTTGCTAGAATTTAATTAGTATGCTTGTTAGGTTTTGTGCAACCGAAATCATGCAACTTAGTTGATCCAATATCAATTAGGTTTGCATGGTGATGTTAGAAATTGTGATTAAAGAAAATTTACGCTAAAAAACCGCTGCATGTGTGTATTAGAGCTCCCGCGGTGGCTGGTTGAGCTAGATTCCACGTCTAGGACGTAAAACGAACTCTAAACCGAAAAACTGCCAGGTTCGGGTGGATCCTGACCAGTTTTACGGAAAGCAGATTTTGAGGCCTTTAGATGCCGAATTTGAAAAAACTTAAAACACGAAAGTTTCTCGGAACAGTTTTTCCTAGGGTGTAAAGTCAAAGGATTTGCAAAATGAGGCTCCAATGGCCTCCGTTTTTATGAAAATCCGAGGCTGATCTGCCCAGACCTAGTCTACACGTCCAGTAAGTTTCAAATTAAAACTGACAAGAATCCAAGCAGAAATGGGTTTTTCTTACAACATGAATGTTTTAGAATTTTTCAAGAGCAAGAACTTTCATGAAGACAAGTTTTCCAAATTCAATCTGGATTTTTAAATACAACCTGAACTATAAAAACTGTGCATAAGAGCAAGAAATTCCTGCACAGGATTTTCTAAAAACATGCAGAAAAACTGTATTTTTGCACCAACACCACTGTTTTGACGGTGAAAACTGTTCTAAAGGCAGCTTTCAGCCTTTAATAATTTTTATAAAGTCCTACTTTGAAAACCATGAATTTTAAAGTTAAACAAAAGATTTTTAGCCAAATTTTTCAAATTGGATTTTAAAAGCCAAAGTTTAGTAACGAGACGTTGACGGATAGTAACCGGGTAGGATACCCGAGTTACTAGGCTTAGGCCCAATAATAACAAGCGATGAATCAAGTATGATTGACCACAAACTCTAGGGTTACGATTAGTAACCTAGTAAATGATCAAGACATGTATGGGGGACATATAACTAGAAGGTTGGAAAGATCACCAACATTTTATAGGATTCTTATCCTATGTTCTTTTTAATAGCAGGAAGGAACCTGCAGTTGCCACCTAAGTTGGAACAACAGGAAATAGCATAACAGGCAAGTATCGAACCTCACCTAAAGTATGAAAATAGTAAAGACTATTTTCAAGTGTACTATATTTTCAAGTATACATGCTATGTTATGCTATGATATGTGATACCATAATGTGTGATTATATGCTATGATGTGCTAAGTTATGTTATGACATGTTATGCCATGTTTACAAAAATGCCATGGTTTCAGAAATGCCATGTTTTCAGAAATACCATGTTTTCAGAAATACCATGTTTTTAGAAATGCCATGTTTACAAAAATGCCATGGTTTCAGAAATGCCATGTTTTCAAAAAATGCCATGGTTTCAGAAATGCCATGTTTTTAAGAAGGCCATGTTATGGCAAATGTTGAGTATGATATGACATAGTGACATCATGAGGCATGTTCACTAATGTTAAACCACATGGTAAGATGAGACAAGTAAGGTATCGTACCAACCTCCCGTGATCGTGGAGGCTACATGTTTCAGTTGTGATATTTACCTTCTGTGATCGTGAAGGGTTCAGTTTAATTCCCAGAACTGTTAGGGCCTTGCAAACCCTAGCTTTGTTTGGAGGCTGCGCGCTTTTGGTACGTATACTATGGGCCCACATGTTGAGACAAGATAATAAAGATTGAGTCTATAATGAAACATAAGATATTCAATCAATCATAAATGGTTCATGCATGAGTTTCGTGATGATTGGCATGTTTCTTTTTAAAGATCTTTGAAATATTTTGTGAGATTATGTTTGAACTTGCTGGGCGAAAGCTCACTCTTATATTTCATACTGTAGGTAAGAAGCCTGCAGCTTAAGTGGTGGGCTATGCGGACGATGCGGCGGGTGAAGGGCGGTGTGGGATACCACTACGCATAATTTTCCGCATCCAATTTTCAGAAAATATGTTAATATTTCAAAAGTAAATTATGTTTTGTTATATGTATGAAGTTTGAAGACACAAGAAGGTATTTTCAGTTTGGTATGTATGGGTGATAAGTTTTTCTCTATAAGATAATTTATGTGAATATGTTTTTTTTTTTTTTTTTTTTTTTTTTTTTTTTTTTAAATTTCTCAAATTTTCAAGCAAGTTAAGTACAAGTAAGCACGGTGTCGACCTGGCTTGGGAAGTCGGGGTGTCACAGAGTTGGTATCAGAGCGGTATCCTGCCAGCCTACTTCACATTGCCTCACATCGCTTCTGCAACGGCCCAAGTAAGTTATGTTATTTTTCTTACTATTAGAATTAGTTAAGATCTTATGTGTGTAGTAAGTATCTTCCTTCAATGGCCATGCTGGAAAATATTGGACACGGGGATAACGTTGGGTGGTGCCTTATCTTGGTGGTGGCAACCAGGTGACATACGGAAATGATGGGAAAGTTTTATATCTTCCCAAACGTTATGGTTATGTACTCCTGTTGTGAAGGAGATATGAACAAGATCATGATGAATTCAGATATGTTCATGTTATGCTTTTATATGGAAAGAAGATTATGGTTCTATATAAAAGAGATGATTTTATTAATTTTATAATAAAAGAAGCTAAGTTTATTTCCTTATTTTCCGTATAGAGCCATGCCACCAAAGCGTAGAAGAGCACCAATTCAAAGACGTTGATCTTGCGGCCCAGCTAAATGAGCTAAGGCAAATGATGTTAGCCCAACAATAAGAGATAGGGGGGCTTAGAGCTCAGTTAGCTCAGCAGAATCAGGGACCTCCTGATGCCGAGGTACCACCAGCACCTGTGAATCAGCCTGCTGCACCGGAAATTCCTGATGTTGACCCGGTGATCCCAGAGAACCCCATAGCCCCCGAAGTACCTGTTGTACCTGTAGCTGTTCCACCAGCACCTCTGGTTCGAACTCCGGAAGAACTATATGACAGATTTCGGCACATGAAGGCACCAGAATTTGAGGGGTCCACAAACCCAATTGAGGCAGACAACTTGTAAGAACCCGAAATTTCAATGAACTTATGATTTCCTTAGAAATAAGGAAAATCTAAGATTTTATTATGTATGTCGATATAAAGCTCATGATCTAAGTAAATATCAGAATATGTTTGAGTTCTCGTTTAATTAGCTACGAGACTCAATAATAGGTTGCTTTGTTAAGCACGGGGCCTTTTGAGGAAAAAGGACAAAATAGGAATTTATGATTTTCGACAGGTCAACTTTGACCAAGGTTGACTTTAGGTTGACCAATGTTGACTTTTGGTTTGACTGAGACGGTACTGCAGTGTAATCAACAGTATGGAAATTATACTGTGGAAAACCCTCATTTCAGTCAAATAAGCTATAAGACCACCCTAGAAAAATCAAGCACATTAGTTAGAGTAGTATGGATTAAATAGTTTCAAGTTCTAAGAAAAATTCATACGCAGTCCAATTTTACGCAAATGAACTCTGGACTGCAATTTAGTAAAACAGTATTGTTTTAAGTGAAAACAGTATTTGTAAAATCCTTATTAGTATGATTATGGACTGCATTGGTGGAGAAAAACCAAATTGAGCCTTAATTAGGAGGACACCTCATATGGTGATGACTAACTGGATTAATTGGATTTTTGAAATTATGGAAAGTAAGATTTAAGCATGAATTGTGGTTGAAAATTTTGCCAACAAATCACTCCATCATGGCCGGCCACTCTAAGGTTTTAGGGGGGCAATTATGTTTGCTTTTAAGGACTTAAATGCAAGAGAAGATATAAAAGGTGTGATAGGTGTTGCCTATGGTTCACCCTTAGACACATCACCTTGATTGGCTTCCACACACTTGTTCTAGCTAGCATGACCGGTTTTTTTAGCAAGACTTGGTGAACAAGTTTTGCTTTGGTGAGGTAAGCTTGGTGATGTAATCTTGATAAGGTAGGCATGGTGAGGTAAGTAACCAATTAGCTTGGTGAACAAGCCATTTTTTGGCTCACACCCATTGAATGGCCGGTTGTTAGGAGCCTTGGTGAACAAGTCAAATTTTTGTTTCATGTACTAGTATGGCCGGTGGTCCTTGAAAGCCTTGGTGAGCAAGTATTTTTGCTTGATGATGTAGGCCATGTGATGCAAGCAAGGTGACATAGGCTTGATGAGGTAAGCAAGAAATTTGCTTGGTGAGCAAGCAAATTCTTGGCTCATTCTCACCTTGAATGGCCGGCCACCTAGGGAGGGTAGATGAGCAAATATTTTACTCATTAAACCCTTATGTGCAATTAAGGAAACTTTAAGTTTCACCTATAAATAGGGGTAGTTGGTTCACAATTTTTGAGCATTGAATTAAATCCGAAACTCTGCCAAAATTTCCATTCATTCTCTCTCCCCCTCACCTAAAGGCCGAACCCATGGAAAAGAAAAAAAAAAAGAGAGAGGTTGGCCGGATTTTAGAGAAGAATAGGTAGGGAAAATTCGGATCCAAGTTTGAGATTTCATCTCTAAGATTTAAGGGGTAATCTTCTCAAATCCCTAAACCTTTTTATTAAGTTTTGATTCAAGGTTTTATGTGTATTTTCAGTGGGTTTTGTAAGAGCTTAAGCTCATTTATTTTCATGCAAAAGTTTAGTATGTGCTTGATTAGGGTTATGGTAAGCTAGATCTATGTTGTGGTAGCTAGATCTAGGTTTTTATTTATGTGTTATGATTTTATGTATGGATGTATGATGATAAGTTTTTATGTTAGACACGCTGCATGTTTGTTGTAGGCTCACGGTTGCTACCGTTTGAGGTAGTGTGCGCGTAGATTTTTCGTAAAAACGGATTTCAAGCAAAACTGCCAGTTTCGGGTAAAACTGGGCAGCTTACGGGAAAACGTAATTTTGAGGCCCTTAGAGGCCAAATTTGGAAAAAGTTAAAACTAAAAAGTTGTAGAAAATGGATTTTCCTAGGGGAAACCGCAGACAGAAAATGGATTTACTTATGTTTATGTTATGATAAGATTAAGTTATGTTATGATAAGTTTATGTTATGTTATGATAAGTTTATGCTATGATGTTATGCTATGAAGTTTATGTTATGATAAGATTAAGTTATGTTATGATAAGATTATAAGATTAAGTTATGTTATGATAAGTTTATGTTATGTTATGATAAGTTATGCTATGATGTATGTTATGTTCTGAAGTTTATGTTATGATAAGCTTATGCTATGAAGTTATGCTGTGAAGCTTATGTTATGATGTTATGCTATGAAGTTATGTTATGATATGTTATGTTATAGTAAGTTATGTTATAATGTATTATGCTAGAAGGTTTTAAGTTATGATTGAGATTATTTTCTATTGTATGTTTGGATACGTGACATCATGAAGCATGTTCACGAATATTAAATCACATGGTAAGAATAAATTAAGTTATGAGATAGGATAAGACAAGTTAATGTTATGGTGTCGTACCGACTTGCCACGAGGGCGGGTTTAAATGGTTTTAGTCTATGGTTTGAATTGGATTGGACTGGCTGCCCCAATCACTCTATGGAAACGATTAGTTTCATGGTTTGACTTGGTTTTGGACTGGCCGCCTCCAACCACTCCATGGCTATGTACCACGGTACGTGCACATATGACATGACATGTTAGGGAATAGAACCAAGTTAATGAAAGCACAATTGATTTATAAGAAAACATAATCGGTTCACGCATTCTTGCACGTAAAATGTTTTGCGGATTGAATATTGTACTTACTGGGCATTAGCTCATTACTTACGTTCATGCTGTAGGTAAGCGACCTACCGGCAATACTTGATGCAATACTGTTGAGAGTTGGTACTGCGGACTGTGAAATGTGGAATGGACACCGCCACGGGTTTTGGAAAATATGTTTTTATAAAATACGTTTGTAAAATGTGTTTTGTTATGTTATAAGGAAGTAATGGTATGTTTTAAGAAAAGTTTCAAGTATGTATGGCAAGCAAGTTGCCTCGTGTTGTACCGATCCGCGCTAGGTCGGGTCTGGTCCACGATCTTGGTACTCAGGTGAGTACATATGAATATGTATGAAGATAAGTTAAGTTTTATGTATGAGAATAAGTATGAGACTAAGTCAAGTTTAAGTTTGAGAGTAAAAGAGTTTTAAAATAAAGTTTAAAAAAAAAAAATTTTTACTCCAGAATTTTCAACAAACTTAAGTATTTAAGACCGAGTTTTAAGTTAAGTATGTATGGTGACGACCCGGCATGGGAAGTCGGGGCGTTACAGAATGGTATCAGAGCAAAGTTTTCCTGCCATCCAGTTTCACAGTTTTGCCGCCAGCGCCACAGTTTTGTAAGTTTGTTTTCTTACTCTATTTTATGTATAGAAATTATGTGAGGTTATAATATTGCTTTGATTAAGATATGAACTTGGTGTTAAACCCGGGTTGGACTAAAGAGGACTGCAAGGCTTCGTTGGCATTCCAAGGAATGAAGGAAGAGCTACGCATCTTCGATAGGACCCAAGAAGTGATTGCACGATATGGAGACTCTCTTCAGATTTTGTCATGTAGGGACGCACCTTCAAGATATGATTGTCAGCCGACGCCTAGTCAAGGAGACTTGTGCTCGTGCAAGGTGCCTTGGCATAGGGTACCTTGAGAGGAGAATTCCTAAATTTTTAATGACATTTAGGACCGCTTATGTATTAGCACGATATCGAGATATACTAGGATATGTATATGAGATGATACGTCAGCTATGTTACGGCTTGGCGTGCTTATCCAGATGAGTCTAGGGGCTGTGATTGCCAGTAGATCAGAGTTGCGCAGCGAAAGCGTGGAGGATAAGCTAAGCTTACGATATGATATGATGAGATCGTGAGGAATCTCTAGTATAATATGATAAGTTATGATGATTTTATGATATGATATGCTAAGATATGAATACAAGAATAGGTATTAGACATGTCGAGGATTAGAATTAGAAACTAGAAGATGGTTCGTTGCATGTACGACCGAACCAATTTCGCAAGAGCCTAATCTTGCAACTGTAATGGCTAAGTTTCAATGATAATTCCTAGAGCAGTAATAAGAAATGAATAGGCTTCGAGATTAGATAGCCTATTGCCTTACCGTAGTAGGGTGATAATTAGAAAATTTTCATTTCCAAGAAATAAGATTGATGGCTATAAGTTTGACGATGAAAGTGATGATACGATCCCTCAGTAAGGGAAATTAAGTAATGTTGGGGAATTTTAGATATTCCTAAGAATTATGATTATGCACTTGTGCTATCAAGGAAATGTTTGAAGTAATGAAAGAAGCTTTTACTATCTAGCAAGTGGCTAATTGATTTAGATATGCCTGTCATTGCATCACTTGAACGATATTATGATTTTCCAAGATTGGCTTTGAAAGAATTCAAATAAAATATTTTTATAAAAGATCTTATGTTTAATAGAACCCCCTCATTTTATGTAAGACGGCCGAATCCTTGAGGAGGAAATTCCAAGATAGGAGCTGTCATTAAAAGTAAAGGTTCCAAGATAGGAGCCAAAGGCCAAATCCTTGAGGAAGCAAGTTCCAAGATAGGGGCCATAGGCCGAATCCTTGAGGGGTGAGTTCCAAGAATGGGATGAGTTCCAAGAAAGGGGCCATTATGAAGAGTAAAGGGTTCTGATAATATAAAATCAAGTTTCAAGAAAGGAACTATTTTCAAAAAATTGTACTGAATATATGGTACGATATGCTTTCCAAGTGTGGAAAATTATGTAATACGATAAACTTTTCAAGAATGAAAAAGTTATATGATAAGATATGTTTTTCAAACATAGCAAGTTATATGATATACTTGCTCAGTTTTTACGTAAATAGTTCTTGTGATGCGGTATGAAGGGACAGTATGTATGAAAGTAAGAAAGTAAGAATGTATGCAAGTATGTATGAATGTATGAAAGTATGATGATAAGATACGAAAGTAAGATTATGGTTCTATATAAGAGACATGATCCCATTAAAGGATTAAAATGGGAATTTGATCAAACCATTATGAGTTTATGGTGGATTTTAAGAAGAGTTACTTAGAAGTAACTGAATTTTCGAGGACGAAATTTTTTTTTAAGGAGGGTAGAATGTAAGAACCCGAAATTTCAATGAACTTATGATTTCTTTATAAATAAGGAAAATCTAAGATTTTATTATGTATGTCGATATAAAGCTCATGATCTGAGTAAATATCATAATATGTTTGAGTTCTCGTTTAATTAGCTACGAGACTCAATAATAGGTTGCTTTGTTAAGCACGGGGCCTTTTGAGGAAAAAGGACAAAATAGGAATTTATGATTTTCTTCGGGTCAACTTTGACCAAGGTTGACTTTAGGTTGACCAATGTTGACTTTTGGTTTGACTGAGACGGTACTGCAGTGTAATCAACAGTATGGAAATTATACTGCGGAAAACCCTCATTTCAGTCAAATAAGCTATAAGACCACCCTAGAAAATTCAAGCACATTAGTTAGAGCAGTATGGATTAAATAGTTTCAAGTTCTAAGAAAAATTCATACGCAGTCCAATTTTACGCAAATGAACTCTTGACTGCAATTTAGTGAAACAGTATTGTTTTAAGTGAAAACAGTATTTGTAAAATCCTTATTAGTATGATTATGGACTGCATTGGTGGAGAAAAACCAAATGGAGCCTTAATTAGGAGGACACCTCATATAGTGATGACTAATTGGATTAATTTGATTTTTGAAATTATGAAAAGTAAGATTTAAGCATGAATTGTGGTTGAAAATTTTGCCAACAAATCACTCCATCATGGCCGGCCACTCTAAGGTTTTAGGGGGGCAATTATGTTTGCTTTTGAGGACTTAAATGCAAGATAAGATAGAAAAGGTATGATAGGTGTTGCCTATGGTTCACCCTTGGACACATCACCTTGATTGGCTTCCACACACTTGTTCTAGCTAGCATGACCGGTTTTTTTAGCAAGACTTGGTGAACAAGTTTTGCTTTGGTGAGGTAAGCTTGGTGATGTAATCTTGATAAGGTAGGCATGGTGAGGTAAGTAACCAATTAGCTTGGTGAACAAGCCATTTTTTGGCTCACACCCATTGAATGGCCGGTTGTTAGGAGCCTTGGTGAACAAGTCAAATTTTTGGTTCATGCACTAGTATGGCTGGTGGTCTTTGAAAGCCTTGGTGAGCAAGTATTTTTGCTTGATGATGTAGGTCATGTGATGCAAGCAAGGTGACATAGGCTTGATGAGGTAAGCAAGAAATTTGCTTGGTGAGCAAGCAAATTCTTGGCTCATTCTCACCTTGAATGGCCGGCCACCTAGGGAGGGTAGATAAGCAAATATTTTGCTCATTAAACCCTTATGTGCAATTAAGGAAACTTTAAGTTTCACCTATAAATAGGGGTAGTTGGTTCACAATTTTTGAGCATTGAATTAAATCCGAAACTCTGCCAAAATTTCCATTCATTCTGTAACGCCCCGACTTACACCATCTACGTAGGGGGATGACTACGTAGACGTGGGTCGTCACCTTACTTACTTACTTAACTTAATTCTTATTACTTTAAGCTTACTGAAAATTTCAGAGTAAAAATATTTTCTTTAAAACTTTATTTTAAAACTCTTTTACTCTTCAAACTTAAACTTGACTTAGTTCCATACTTCTTCTCATACATAAAACTTAACTTATCTTCATACATATTCATACGTATTCACCTGAGTACCAAGATCGTGGACCAGACCCGACCTAGTGCGGATCGGTACAACACGAGGCAACTTGCTTGCCATACATACTTGAAACTTTTCTTAAAACATACCATTTCTTCAAAACACACTTTACAAATGTATTTTACAAAAACCTATTCTCTAAAACCCGTGGTGGTGTCCATTCCACATTTCACAGTCCGCAGCACCAACTCTCCACAGTATTGCATCATGTATTGCCGGTAGGTCGCTTACCTACAGCATAAACATGAACTATGAGCTTTCGCTCAGCAAGCACAACCATTTAATCCGCAAAACATTTCATGATGACTTAATGCATGCACCATTAATGCTTTCTTACTGTTTTCATAGGTTAGCATACTTTTTGGACCCTTACATAACATAAATGTACGTACCGTGGCGCGCTGCCATGGAGTGGTTGGGGCACCAGCCCTGTCCAACTCAAACCATGAACCAAACCCGACCTAACGTGGGTCGATACGACATAAGCATCCTGCTTATCATAATGATGCTTAATCTTATTCTTACCTTGTTTCATACTTGAAACTTGTTTTCGTGATCATAATCAGTTTCTTAACTGAAACTGGAATTTCATATTTTACCGAATAACTTATCATTAGTGAGCATGCTTCGTGATGCCATAATATCAAACTATTCATCATATGAACTTACATATTATAAACATACATCATGTACTTCTTAACATGAACTTGATATCATACAGGCCATAGCATTTTATCATACTCATATCATCATAAACTTGAAAGCATACATCAAACAATTTCGTTTATGCTGTAGGCGGAGTCGTACTTACCTTTACTGCGCCTTGAATTAAATTACTTCACTCAAACAGGTCGTTTTCCTGTTTTCAAGAAAATCATAGGATAAGCATCATCCTATCATAACAACGTATCGATTCTAGTTACTAACTTAATACAAACCACAAATCCTAAAATTCAACTCCTTTTTGAAATTTAGTAAAACCCTAGAGTTCTCAAAACCGGGTTTTAAACCAATTCATAGGGTTTGATCCTTTTCTTACAAATCTGTTTAAAATTTGGAAAAGTTTTCTTCATGAAAGCTGTAGACCTTGAAGTCTCCTACAACTTTTGTTTTTAACTCAAAACCCAATTTGGTATTTATCCTACTTGTTTCTTCCTTTGAAGATTTTTCGACCAAATTCATTACTCATAAATTGGTCTCGGGTTTTTGCAAAAAAAAAGGTCTTAGAGGCCTTATTTTCAAAAACTGTCCACGTTAACCCCTAGTATTTTCCCTTCTCTACAACTTTGTAGTTTTGACTTTTTCCAAATTCGGCTTCTAAAAGCCTCAAAATATGGTTACCAGAAAAACCGTTCAGTTCAAACCTTAATTGAACATACTAAGAACCCTTGTGCATAAGTTTTGCAAAGTTTGAACCCATACTTATTTATACTAATCATACTCTTAAATTTTAAATGAAGAACTAGGGAATAAAAATATTTACCTCAAGTTCTACTGATGAATTTCTTAGACTAGGATATGATAATCTCTCTTACACTTTCCACACTAACCGAAAACTTTTCTCTTGTTTTATTTTCTTTCTTTTCTCTCCTCCCTTGCTCGGCTTCTATGGCAGAGTTTAGAGGGTTTGTGTTGCTTGTGTGTTTGTGTTGGCTAACCAAAATAATGAGAGAGCCTTCACCTATTTATAGATGAAGCACAAATTTCTAAAATTGCCTACTAACCCCTAAAGATACAACCATTGCTCCTTAGTCCTTGGAAGAAACCAATTTGGTCTTGTCTTCTTGAGTGGTGGCCGGCCATCGAGCCATGTGGAGGAGCATGCTAGCTCAAGTTTGTAGCTTAGTCAAATAAGCAAAGCTAGTTTGCTTATTCACCACTCTAGAAGCATGATATGTCAACCTCACAAATTTTCTTATAAAATTATTGTTTTCACAATTACATATTGGTCCTTAATAGCAAAATATTTGCTCATGCCCCCTATGTGGTGGCCGGCCATGCTTGTCTCAAATAGCCAAGTAATCAAGGCTAGGGAGGCTTGCTCACCAAGGCTAGAAGCATGAGGTGTCTTCTCCCAGTGATGGCCGGCCTTAGGTGGCGAGTGGTGAGTGCCCTTGCTAGCCAAGTGAGCAAGGCTAGGTGCTTGCTCATCCAAGCTAGGACATGAGGTGTCCAATGCTCATGATGGCCGGTTCTTAGGTGGTGAGCTGTGCAAGCCTTAGCTAGCCAAGTGAGCAAGGCTAGGAAGGTTGTTCACCAAAGCTAGTCCATGAGGTGTTGTCTCCTTGTTATGGCCGGTCATGGGTGATGAGTTGTGCAAGCCTTGGCTTGCCAAAGGAGCAAGGCTAGGAGGGTGGCTCATCCAAGCTACAAGCATGAGGTGTCTCTCCCTCATGGTAGCCGGCCATAGTGTGCCAAATAGGACTAACTTTGCTAGTTGAACCATAACCCAAAATCAACCAAGCAAATCAAAGTGCTTAGTTACTAAACTTAGGGCATGATTTGTCAACTTTTAATGACACTTAAATTCTTCTAATTTGCATAATGCTCCTCAAAAACAAGATCCCTTGCTCAAAAGGCCATGATGTGGCCGGTTCCCATGGTGATACATGGAACAATGTGATTGGTTCTAACTAGTCATTCAATTCAATCTTAACTTGTCTTCCTTGATTTCCAATCAAGCTAACCGAACTTGAAATGGATCAATTACTTAATTGAATTAAGAAACTGTACTTAAAAAGTCCTTAGTTCAAAAATTTACATATTTGCTGCTAAGTCCACAACTTTTCCCAAAATTGCACATTGGCCCCTAAAGGCAAAAATGTTTGCACTTTAGTCCCTGTAAATTGGCCGATTACAACTAAATTTCCAAATATCAAATTTCTTGCTTGATCATGCCTTATAAGACTTCTTAACTTCTAAAAGTTCAAAATCATGAACTTTTCTTAATTTTGCAAAATGACCCCTAAACATAAAATATTTGCATTTTGGTCCCTGTAAGGTGACCAATCATGGCAATGACACTTGTCATCTGAGGTGTCATCCTTAAAGGCCTTGTTTGACTTATTTCCTAAATGCAGTCCATTTTCATACTAACATGGATATTCATATACTGTTTTCAACTGATAATAGTATAATTTAACTGGACCATCGTCCAAAACTTATCTGAACTGCGTATAGGATTTTCTTAAAATTATAAACTATTAACATGGAGTCATAAATCACAACTTCCTCTTTTAATAAAAGAGTCGTAATTAAATTTATCGAATCTTTTAACAAAAGATTCAACTTCTTTTCTTATATCATATATATCACATAAACAGACTTTGATTCTTAACGAAAGAAATCATAAGTTTACAAACAGGTTGGTTAAAAGTCAACTTGGTCAAACTTTGACCGTAATAAAAATCATAAATTCCTATTTTTTTCCTTTTCTCAAAAGGCCTCATGCGTGACTAAGCAAACTATTTTTGAGTCTCGTAGCTAATTCAACAAGAACTCAAACATATACGGATATTCAACTCAGATCATGAGCTTCATATCGACATACATGGTTCAGTCTTAGATTTTCCTTGTCTCTAAGGAAATCATAGGTTCATTACAATTTCGGGTTCTTACACATTCTCTCTCCCCCTCACCTAAAGGCCGAACCCATGGAAAAGAAAAAAAAAAAAAAAGAGAGAGGTTGGCCGGATTTTAGAGAAGAATAGGTAGGGAAAATTCGGATCCAAGTTTGAGATTTCATCTCTAAGATTTAAGGGGTAATCTTCTCAAATCCCTAAGCCTTTTTATTAAGTTTTGATTCAAGGTTTTTTGTGTATTTTCAGTGGGTTTTGTAAGAGCTTAAGCTCATTTATTTTCATGCAAAAGTTTAGTATGTGCTTGATTAGGGTTATGGTAAGCTAGATCTATGTTGTGGTAGCTAGATCTAGGTTTTTATTTATGTGTTATGATTTTATGTATGGATGTATGATGATAAGTTTTAACGTTAGACACGCTGCATGTTTGTTGTAGGCTCACGGTTGCGACCGTTTGAGGTAGTGTGCGCGTAGATTTTTCGTAAAAACGGATTTCAAGCAAAACTGCCAGTTTCGGGTAAAACTGGGCAGCTTACGGGAAAACGTAATTTTGAGGCTCTTAGAGGCCGAATTTGGAAAACGTTAAAACTAAAAAGTTGTAGAAAATGGATTTTCCTAGGAGACTTCGAGGACAGTTTTTCAAAATAAGGCTCCAAAGGCCTCTGTTTTTATGAAAATCTGAGACCTGGTCTGCCCAGACCCTATGCACGGCCAGCCGGTTTCAACTCAGAATATGAACAAGTTAAAGGCAGAATTAGGTTTTAAGTAAACATGAAAGTTTTAGTATCTTTCGATATCTACAACTTTCATGAAGAAAAATTTTTCTAATTCCGAACAGATTTTAAAGTAAAAATTAGATTCCCAAAACTGTGCAGGAATCAAGAAATTCCTACACAGGATTTTAAGAAAACAGTGTAAAAACAAGAAATCCCTACTCATGCACTGACACTTGAATTAAGAAACTGTTTTCAAGAATTGAACAAGTTTTCTGAAGAAAAGAAATAACTGAATTATGCTAAGTAATATGGTAACCAAGTGGGATACCACTATTGGGTCTCGATAACCCAATAAGACATTAACTGTAACGACCCGCCTAGCACAGGCCATTACCATACATACATACTTACATACTGAACTTCTTATACTTACTTACATACTTATGAAAACAGCGGAATTTTTTATTTTTTTTTTTATGGCATACGAGTGCAACATATAAAAGTATCTTTAGCAAAATATTTACCATAACATAAATTCATAAAGAACAAAACGCGTAGCAGCTAGATTTCCCACATTTCACAGTTTGCCCCGCCATGCCCTTCCATCTTGTATCAACCATTGCTGACGGTTGCTTACCTACAGCATAAACGTAAGACAGTGAGCTTTCGCTCAGCAAGTACAACCTCCTATACCGCGATAAAAACAAACATAATTTAACCTTACATATTCTAGCTTAACTTATCATGCATATCATATCATTTCTTATCATAACATAACATTCATGTCATAATGCATGGTCCATTTATGCTTATTTTATGCTCAATTCATGCTTAACTTACTTTCATTTCTTATTTTACTTATGGGCCCCTTACTTGTGTGTATGTACCGGGCGCGCGACTATGGAGTGGTTGGGGCGGCCAGTCCATTTCCAACTCAAACCATAGTCCAACCCGACCTAACGCGGGTCGGTACAACACAGGCGACTTGCTCGCCATCTTACTTTCTTTTCATCTTGTCGTGTCATACTTGATCTTATTATTCTTATAAGATTTCGTGAACATGCTTCGTGCTCTTATACTTACATGCTTCATGTAATCATAACATAACATTCATCATAAACATACCTTAACTTATCATACTACATAACCTAGCATACAACATATGATATATTGCATAGCATATCAATAACATAACATAACAACAATAACATCACTTAGCATTAACAATATAACATAGCAACAACAACAACATAACATAGCATCAACAACTGCATAACATACATTCCTAGCATACATCTAACATACTTAGGCAAGTACCACAACAAAGCCTATGCTGTAGGCGGTGGTTGTACTTACCTCTCTTGCTATGTCCTGCGTTATGCTGCTTCTTCTCAGAGTACAGCTGCAGGTTCCCTCCTGCTCGTTGAAGGACATAGGTGAGGTTCTAATCAGTATTGCAGAATGTTGATAATCTAACCAACATGCTTACATAATCCTAATTGTATGTCCCCAATACTAGATGTCTTACTGGGTTACAAATAGTAACCCTATTATTAATAGCAACCAAATATGAATTAATTCTTTAAGAGGTTACGTTGAGTAACCTCATGTGCTAAACCCTATACATACTGTTAGGGTTAGGTTACCTTCCTAACCTTGGGCTTTATTATAATTATTGGGTTTCCTTAATTAACCCTCTATCTTAGCCCAATTTATTAATCTTAGTATCCTTTAGGGTTATCTTGTCTAACCCTTAAGGTTAATTATAATTAGACTCTTGATCAATCAAAGTTAACCCTATATGGGTCAAACTTGAGCTCTAGGCCTTGGCCTAGTAACTTGGATATTATTTCCGGTTATTACCCGAAATCATTTTACTTACCCAGTTTGGTTTAAAAAATCCATTTTCCATTTCTTTGGAAACTTGGGTAAATTAACTTCAAAAATCTTTTACATAACTCATAAAAATTCATATCCTTGAAATAGGTTTTTGAAAAATCATTTAGGGCTGGAAACTGCCTTTGGAACAGTTTCCCTAGTCAAAACAGTGGTTTTGGGAAAAGATATCATTTTTCGGAACTGTTTTTAGAAAATCCTGTACAGGAATTTCCTATTCCCTGCACAGTCTTTATAAAACCGTGTCAGTTTAAAAATCCATTCTGATTTTAAAAAAATTGTCTTCATAAAAGTTCTAGCTCTCGAAAAATCCTAAAACTTTCGTGTTTTGAGAAAAATCCAATTCTACTTGTATTTGCGTCAGTTTTTGTTAGAAACTGGCTGATCCTGTAAACTGGGTCTGGGCAGACTAGCCACGGATTTTTGTAAAAACGGAGACCATTGGAGCCTCATTTTGGGATTCGGCCCGCGTTTCCTTCTAGGAAAACTCGTTCTGAACAACATTTATGTTTTACGTTTCACCCAGTTCGGCCTCTAAAGGCCTCAAATTCCACTTTTCCCGAAACTGGCCAGTTGGTACCCAAACTGGCAGTTTTCGGTTTTAAATTCGTTTTACGTCCTATTTCGTGTAATCTAACTCAACCGATCACGCGGGAGCCTAGATAGCATACATGCAGCATTTTCTAACGTCCCATATGAACCAACATGCAACTCAAACGTGCCCATGCAAACCAAAACCCGCATTAACCTAGCCTAGGTTTGCATGGTTCTAACTTTGCATTACAATTAAACCATTCATCATCCATTCACCCTTAAACTTAGCAGTCCAACATGCACTGCCTAGGGCAGATTGTGGACCAAAAATCAGGGGCATACAACCATTCACATCTAGCATGCAACCTATCAATCAACAAGCATAAACATAACCAAATCAAAGCTATTAAACCAACCCACCCTTAACCCTAAATCAAGCACCACACCTAACCAATCTAGGGCAAAGAAAACTTGAGCTTATGCTCTTACAAATTTCAACTTGAAATACAAATAAATTTCAAATTGAAAGCTTAATTGAAAAGGTTTGAGCTAAAGAAATTACCTTGGCTCAAGGCTAGGGTTTGGGTCCAAAAACTTCCACACCACACACGGTTTTCACCACACCAAGTTGCCAAAAATTTTGGTTTGGCCTCAAGATTTGTCCTTCACCTAAGGCTCGGCCACACCACCCTTGAAACACTAAAATTGTAATTTTTTTAACTGCTTTCCCTTGCTCAAAACCGTGGCTGCCCTAGACCAAAAAAAAAATGGTCTCAAAACTTGTTTTCGGTTGATTGAATCAAACCCGAATTGACCCTAACTTTTCCCCTTAAATTTTGAGTTTCTCTCTTGGTTTTTCCTGCACTTAAACACTCGGCAGCAAGCCTAGAAAAGGCTGGGAAAATTTCTCAAACTCTCCCCTTAGCTTTCCCTTGCAAACCGAACACTAACCTAAGCTTGGTTTAGGAAAATTTTCATTTTTTTCTTGGCTCCCTCTCACTTTCTTTCTCGGTTTTGGATGGGCAGAAAAATGGCAAGAGTTTGGCTAGATGTTGTGAAAAATGAACAAGGACCACCCCTATTTATAGGCAAAAGGAGAACTTTTTAAAATTCAATTTTGACCCCTAAATTTTTGAAAAATTTGCCAATTGGCATGCAAGGTGGCCGGCCATTCCCTTGTGGAAGAAGCAAAAATTTTTCTAGAACAAGACACTTGTCATTCAAGGCTTGGTTCATGGAATTATGATGTCATAATTCCAAATAAGGATGATGTCATAATTTAGAAGGTATATGATGTCATCCTAAGGCCTTGTTTGGCTAATTTTTGAAAAGCAAACCCATTTTAAGCTAACACAGATAAATCTAATACTGTGTTTACTAATACACAGTACAATTCAGTACTGTTTTACTTGACTGCAGTCCAAAATTTATCTGCGTAAAAATGGACTGTATAAAATTTTTCTTATACTTCCGAGCCCTTTTGGTCTTTAATTCCTACTAGGTGTGCTTGATTTTCTAAGGTGGTTTTCAAAGCCTATTCATGCTATCTCAACCGTAAAGACGGTTTTTACAGTATTCTTTATTATACAATACTGCAAAGTCACTCCTTTGACCGTTCTTGGTCAAACTTTGACTTTCTTAGTCAAAGTTGACTTTTCGGTCAAATTTTGACTTTCGTAAAATCATGTACTTTTTCGTCCCTTTTTTGTCTTAAAAGGTCCGTTGCTAATCTACATAGTCCATTTTGAGTTTTATTGATCCTGAAAACTCATAAAATGTAAGAAAACTCTTAACCGAGCTTCTCTTTTAATAATACCTTGATGGTATACATTTAATTTCTTTAAAAAGAAATAGTAACATTGAAAAATCTAGGTATTACAATCTACCCCCCTTAAAAAATTTCGTCCTCGAAAATCAGAATAATTTGGGGTAGTTCTTTCCGTTTGGCCATTTTGGGGTGAAAAACCGTATTAATCTTTAATTTCGACCCCATGGCAGTATGAACATTCGTTCATAATCGAGAAAAGAAGCGTCCATCCCGGTCTGAGATGCTTGATTTTGGTGCTCCATGCAGTTTCACAATCTGAGATATGTGGATTTCAGTCAATTTTCTGCAAATCTCCTCCAGGATGTCGGTGTTTGGCCTTAACTTTCTGACAAGTTAGGCATTTTGACACGAATTCCATCACTTTATTCTACATGTTTGGCCACTGATAATTCTCTCAGAGGTCTTGGTACATCTTAAAAGCTCCTGGATGTACCAAATATGGCGTCTTATGGGCTTCTAACATCGTCTGATCCTTCGTTGCCAAGATTAATCCGGTTGTTGAGCTCCGCAACGGTCCGTAAAGGTTGAACTTTTCCTTGTCGAAAGGGCTAAACGTCTCTCAACGCTTTTGGGAATCAAACTTAGTGTTGTAATAACTTAAGAAATCCGTTTCTAAGATCACATCGAAATCCTAAAGCTTGATTGCGATGAGATCTACAAGCAATTCTCAGTCATTATAATTACAAAAATATTTTTCATTAAAAAAAATTCAAACCACAAAATTCCTTTAACAAGCAAATAAATTTTTAAAAGGCTGTTTTAAAAATTATCTATACTACTTCCTAATTTCTGGGCAAACTCCATAAATACAAGCAAGTGAGTAGCACCAGAATTAGATAATACAATAATGTCTTATGTGGCGATAAAATCTATCTTGTCACCACATTAGAAGTTCCAGCTTCAGCATTTCCATCGGTGTAAGCGTAAATCCTAGCTTGGGGTTCAGGAGCCTCTAATCTTCCTTGCGCAATTGAGGGTCCTTCGAGCCTTGCTTGGACTGCATGTAGCTGGCTGCTGGCATTCCGGTTTGGATACTGAGGGCTCTGGTTCTGGTTTTGGTTGTTCTGAGGGCAGCTCCGTGCATAGTGCCCTTCCTTGCCACAAAGGTAGCAAGCATTTGTCCCCTTCCTACACACTCCCGGGTGTTTCTTTCCACATGTTGCGCACGCGGGATAGCTGACGTTAGTATTCTCGTTCCCTCGATTGTTCTTTTTCTGAGGGAAATTCCCTTGTTGATTCTGGCCCGAGAAATTTCCTTTTCTTTTGTTCCTCCCAGCTTGATTGGAACCTTGTGTAGGATTACTAGATTGGCCCTTCGGTTGCGACTCCGAGTCTTGTCGAGGCTGCGTTGGCTTTGCTGCCACCTTTTCTTCCTTTTTAGCCTTGAAAAATTGAGCCCTAGCTTCCTTATCCTGGTTAATCCAGTATTCGGCTCTTATCGCCCGACTTATGCAATCAGACACCAGGGTAGGCGGGCTGCTGCCAGCACTCACTTGCTTGGCAATGTCGGTTCTAAGCATCTTCATCATCCTTCGCACTTTCTCCATTTCACTTGGAACCAAATCTGGACACAACCGAGCTAGCTGTTCAAACTTCTGTACGGCCTCCATTACCGTCATTGACCCTTGTCTGAAGTTCGTGAACTCGTCTTGTTGAACGGCAAGGATCTCTCTGTTGTAGTACATGGCACGAAACTCGATCACAAAGTGTAAGAACCCGAAATTATGATGAACCTATGATTTCCTTAGAGACAAGGAAAATCTAAGACTGAACCATGTTTGTCGATATGAAGCTCATGATCTGAGTTGAATATCAGTATATGTTTGAGTTCTCGTTGAATTAGCTACGAGACTCAAAAATAGTTTGCTTAGTCACGCATGAGGCCTTTTGAGAAAAGGGAAAAATAGGAATTTATGATTTTTATTACGATCAAAGTTTGACCAAGTTGACTTTTGTAATAACCAACTTGTTTGTAAACTTATGATTTCTTTCGTTAAGAATCAAAGTCTGTTTATGTGATAAGTATGATATGTTTTCTAAGAATGATTGTTGAATCTTTTGATGAAAGATTCGATAATATTAATTTAAGACTCTTTTGTTAAAAGAGGAAGTTGTGATTTATGACTCTATGTTAATAGTTTATAATTTTAAGAAAATCCTATACGCAGTTTAGATAAGTTTTGGACGTTGGTCCAGTTTAATTATACTGTTATCAGTTGAAAACAGTATATGAATATCCACGTTAGTATGAAAATGGACTGCATTTAGGAAATAAGCCAAACAAGGCCTTTAAGGATGACACCTCAGATGACAAGTGTCATTGCCATGATTGGTAACCTTACAGGGACCAAAATGCAAATATTTTATGTTTAGGGGTCATTTTGCAAAATTAAGAAAAGTTCATGATTTTGAACTTTTAGAAGTTAAGAAGTCTTATAAGGCATGATCAAGCAAGAAATTTGATATTTGGAAATTTAGTTGTAATCGGCCAATTTACAGGGACTAAAGTGCAAACATTTTTGCCTTTAGGGGCCAATGTGCAATTTTGGGAAAAGTTGTGGACTTATCAGCAATTATGTAAATTTTTGAACTAAGGACTTTTTAAGTACAGTTTCTTAATTCAATTAAGTAATTGATCCATTTCAAGTTCGGTTAGCTTTATTGGAAATCAAGGAAGACAAGTTAAGATTGAATTGAATGACTCTAGTTAGAACCAATCACATTGCTCCATGTGTCACCATAGGGACCGGCCACATCATGGCCTTTTGAGCAAGGGATCTTGTTTTTGAGGAGCATTATGCAAATTAGAAGAAATTAAGTGTCATTAAAAGTTTACAAATCATGCCCTAAGTTTAGTAACTAAGCACTTTGATTTGCTTGGTTGATTTTGGGTTATGGTTCAACTAGCAAAGTTAGTCCTATTTGGCACACTATGGCCGGCTACCATGAGCGAGAGACACCTCATGCTTCTAGCTTGGATGAGCCACCCTCCTAGCCTTGCTCCTTTGGCAAGCCAAGGCTAGCACACCTCATCACCTAAGGCCGGCCACCACAAGGAAGCAACACACCATGGCCTAGCTTTGGTGAGCAACTCATCTAGCTTGCTCTCTTGGCTAGCTCAAGCTTTGCCAAGTCACTAGCCATGACCGGCCACCATGAGGAAGCAACACCTCTTGGCCTAGCCTTGATGAATCCACACTCTAGACTCCCTAGCCTAGCCTCCTTGGCAAGCCAAGGCTTGCACACCTCACCCTAGGGCCGGCCACTCAAGAGAATGCCACATCAAGCTTGTAGCTTTGATGAGCAAGCAATCTAGCTAAGCTTGCTTGGCAAATTGGGACAAGGAAGGCCGGCCAACACATAGGGGCTAAGGGGAAATATTTTGGTTTTAGGGACCAATAGATAAATTACAAGAGATGGAATTCTTGAACTCTTCTAGCTCATGACACCTCATGCTCCATAGGCTAGCTTAGTAAGCTTGCTAGGCTTACTTGTTGGCTAAGCAAGAGCAAGCCCAAAGCTTACCAAGGCCGGCCACTCTAGGGAGATGACACCTCATGGTTCCTAGCTATCATGAGTAAGCACCCTAGCTTGGCTACATGGCTCTATGGCCGGCCACCTTTGGGGTTTTTTTTGAGCAAATATTGTGCTCTTAACTTAAGGACCAATAAGCAATTATGAAAATAAGGGTTCACCAAAAGTTGACACATCATGTTCTAGGTTTGGTGAGTAAGCACATAGTCTTGCTTGCTTGGCTAGCTAGATCAAGCTTGGTTCAACACCTCATGGCCGGCCATCACAAGGGAGAGGCACCTCATGCTTCTAGCCTTGATGAGTCAACCCCTAGCTTTGCTCACTTGGCCATCTAGAGCAAGGATGGCCGGCCACCACTCAAGAAGACAAGACCAAATTGGTTTCTTCCAAGGACTAAGGAGCAATGGTTGTATCTTTAGGGGTTAGTAGGCAATTTTAGAAACTTGTGCTTCATCTATAAATAGGTGAAGGCTCTCTCATTATTTTGGTTAGCCAACACAAACACACAAGCAAAACAAACCCTCTAAACTCTGCCATAGAAGCCGAGACAAGAAAGGAAAGAAAAAGGAGAGAGGAGAGAACAAGAGAAAGAGTTTTCGGTTGGTATTGAAAGTTAGAGGAAGGTTTCAAAACTCTAGCTTAAGGATTTTAATCCGTGGAACTTGAGGTAAATACTTGAATCCTCTAGTTCTTAATTTAAGTTTCAGTTAGGGTTTGAGTATAAGATCATTAAGTATGAGCATGAGCTTAGTTTATTAAGTTTTATGCACTATGGTTTAAGTATGCACGAGTAAGGATCAAAACTGAACGGTTTTTCTAATAACCAGATTTTGAGGCCTTTAGAGGCCGAATTTGGAAAAAGTCAAAACTAAAAAGTTGTAGAGAAGGGAAAATACTAGGGGTCAACTTGGACAGTTTTTGAAAATAAGGCCTCTAAGACCTTTGTTTTTGCAAAAACCCGAGACCAATTTATGAGTAATGAATTTGGTCAAAAAATCTTCAAAGGAAGAAACAAGCAGGATAAGTACCGAATTGGGTTCTGAGTTAAAAACAAAAGTTGTAGGAGACTTCAAGGTCTACAACTTTCATGAAGAAAACTTTTCCAAATTTTAAACAGATTTGTAAGAAAAGGATCAAACCCTATGAATTGGTTTAGAACCCGGTTTTGAGAACTCTAGGGTTTTACTAAATTTCAAAAAGGAGTTGAATTTTAGGATTTGTGGTTTGTATTAAGTTAGCAACTAGAATCGATACGTTGTTATGATAGGATGATGCTTATCCTATGATTTTCTTGAAAACAGGAAAACGACCTGTTTGAGTGAAGTAATTTAATTCAAGGCGCAGTAAAGGTAAGTACGACTCCGCCTACAGCATAAACGAAATTGTTTGATGTATGCTTTCAAGTTTATGATGATATGAGTATGATAAAATGATATGGCCTGTATGATATCAAGTTCATGATGCTATGTGTACAAGAAATGTTTATGATATGTATGTATGTATGTTTTCAAGATATGATGAATACTAAGAATATGTATGGAATGTTTAGAGTATGAATGGCATGTACGTATTCAAGAAATAATGAATGTATGGCATGTATGCATCCAAGTTCATGTTAAGAGGTACATGATGTATGTTTATAGTATGTAAGTTCATATGATGAATAGTTTGATATTATGGCATCACGAAGCATGCTCACTAATGATAAGTTATTCGGTAAGATATGAAATCCCAGTTTCAGTTAAGAAACTGTTTATGAATATGAAAACAAGTTTCAAGCATGAAACAAGGTAAGAACAAGATTATGCATCATTATAATAAGCAGGATGCTTATGTCATATCGACCCGCGTTAGGTCGGGATTGGTTCATGGTTTGAGTTGGACAAGGCTGGCCGCCCCAACTACTCCATGGCAGCGCGCCACGGTACGTACTTTTATGTTATGTAAGGGCTAAAAAGTATGCTAACCTATGAAAACAGTAAGAAAGCATAAATGGTGCATGCATTAAGTCATCATGAAATGTTTTGCGGATTAAATAGTTGTGCTTGCTGAGCGAAAGCTCATAGTTCATGTTTATGCTGTAGGTAAGCGACCTACCGGCAATACTTGATGCAATACTGTGGAGAGTTGGTGCTGTGGGCTGTGAAATGTGGAATGGACACCACCACGGGTTTTGGAAAATAGATTTTTGTAAAATACATTTGTAAAGTGTGTTTCGAAGAAATAGTATGTTTTAAGTATGAATGTCAAAGTTTCAAGTATGTATGGCAAGCAAGTTACCTCGTGTTGTACCGATACGCGTTAGGTCGGGTCTGGTCCACGATCTTGGTACTCAGATGAGTACGTATGAATATGTATAAAGATAAGTTCAGTTTTATGTATGAAAAGAAGTATGGGACTAAGTCAAGTTTAAGTTGGAGAGTAAAAAAATTTTAAAATAAAGTTTTAAAGAAAAAATTTTACTCTGAAATTTTCAGTAAGTTTTAAGTATTAAGAATTAAGTTAAGTAAGTAAGTAAGGTGACGGCCTACGTCTACGTAGTAATCCCCCTACGTAGATGGTGTAGTTCGGGGCGTTACACAAAGTCTTGCCAGCTCATGGCCGTAACATCACGGCGCATTTGCACGGTCATCCACCAATGTCGCGCATCCTTTTTCAGGGCAAAAGAAGCGCAGAGAACTTTCTCTTGTTCCGTTAGCCGCATGAAATCCAAGATAACTTGAATGTCGATCAACCAATTATCCGCAGCAATCGGGTCCGTCGGGCCTTCGAACTCAGGCGCCTTCATTCGCCTGAATCGCTCGTATAGTAAGTCTTCCCTCACTGGCTGTAGGTTTGCTTGTCCTTCAATGGGTGCCATTGGAACGTTAAGATTCTGAAGAGCTTCTGGCTGAACCTCAGGTACCGGGGGTACTATTGGAGGTACTGGTTGAGCTCGGGGTGGAACCTCGTTAATCTGGGGTCCCTGGTTCATCTGAGCTATCTGAGCTCGAAGTCTTTCCGTCTCTTGCTGCTGTTCTAGCAGCTGCCGTTGTAGATTTGCTACGATGGTCGCGAGATCTGGCTCGGGCGGGTTAAGTGGTACCGTTCTTCGTGGACGTACCATCTTTTAAATCCTAACACAAGAAAAAATATCATCGTACTATTAATATCCTTTCTTTCATACATGACTTATCACATCACATCATGTCGTGACATCATACATTTCACATTATAACATAAAAGGTATCATAACAGATACTTATCATAATATAACATAACTTTCATAATATATACAACATACTCTTGTTATATATCCCGTGTCTGCACGGTCTTTTGTACATTTCAAAAGTACATTATGTACATACTCTGTACATCGTAGTTTACAATACTTTAATTACAAATTGATTACATTATACGGTACATACATATCTTTATATATACATGGTCAAAATATGATGGAAGTGTCTAACACTTTACCATCGTACTGTACATAATCAAAAATGTGATGAGAGTGTCTACCACTCTACCATCATACATGGTCAAAAGTATATACACATATCGGCCCTAACTAAATTATAACTTCAAGCGTGATCATCGAAACATCGGATTCGGCGTCGGAGTCTACGTCCCAATCTCCATCGTGGAATAGTATCTCCTCGGGATCGCCCTCGGTGTCGTCAATGTCCTCCACCCAGTCACCCTGCTCGGCCTCGGGCTCCATATCATCCTCCTCGTCCTCGTCATCGCTAGGGATGATAATAACGGGAGGGTCTTCCGGTGGGTCCACCGGAGCAATCAAATCATCAGCAGGGCCCTCGGCGTCCATCTGGTCCTCAGCCTCTTGGGCTGGGATCTCCTGTACGGGCATGGCAGGAATAGGGTCCTCGGGAAACATTGGACCCACCTCATGCTGGGGTCCCCCTATCCCGACATCGTCGACTGGGACCTGATGCTCATTCATAAAGGCGTCAGCCTGCGCCATATGTGCTGTCACCTCAACTTGCAAGATGTCATCCATCATATCCCCAACTGTCCTCTCTATCGTGGGCTCCTTGACAAATCGTCGGATACAAGGTGGTACCCCGTTTCGCAATATCACCAACGCCTGTAGCTGGGGGTGAGGCATATCCTGAGGAATATAGGGCAGTATAACCTCCTGAAATCTGCAGCAGTAATGGCCCGTAGACTCCTGCGGTTACGCGTGCCAATCTACGACGAAACTCTGGTACCGCCTATAATGCATGTCCCGATAGATCTCGGGATCTCGGTACTGTCCATCGTCGCCGGGCCCTCCCATAAGAATCGGCCCGTATCGTGCAAGTACTACGGTGCGAAAATGTGCCCACGTTCGACTGGGCATCTGCTGCTCTCCGTAGGTCATCCACCATAGCTTAGCGTCCGCGATCAGGCAACGACTAGCTAGCGAGACCTGTGAACGGTCCTCGATGTGGCAGGTATAAAAAATCATCTCCATATCGTACAACCAAGCTGATACCGTGACCGATCGTCCCGTACCGTCATATAAAAGAGGACGTGATCCGTAAAAAGCCGCAACTGTCGCGCGATCCGCATCGATTCGTGTGGGGTCCATATCCATGCGTCTATCATAACATAATCTAATCATAAATACTTATGCATATACATAAAATATAAATTTAACTTACAATGATGGTGGCGATGGCAGGCAGACTGTGAAATCGTATCGCAGGGAACCGCTCTGATACCAACTCTGTAACGACTCGCCTAGCACAGGCCGTTACCATACATACATACTTACATACTGAACTTCTTATACTTACTTACATACTTATGAAAACAGCGGAATTTTTTTTTTTTTTTTATGGCATACGAGTGCAACATATAAAAGTATCTTTAGCAAAATATTTACCATAACATAAATTCATAAAGAACAAAACGCGTAGCAGCTAGATTTCCCACATTTCACAGTTTGCCCCGCCATGCCCTTCCATCTTGTATCAACCATTGCTGACGGTTGCTTACCTACAGCATAAACGTAAGACAGTGAGCTTTCGCTCAGCAAGTACAACCTCCTATACCGCGATAAAAACAAACATAATTTAACCTTACATATTCTAGCTTAACTTATCATGCATATCATATCATTTCTTATCATAACATAACATTCATGTCATAATGCATGGTCCATTTATGCTTATTTTATGCTCAATTCATGCTTAACTTACTTTCATTTCTTATTTTACTTATGGGCCCCTTACTTGTGTGTATGTACCGGGCGCGCGACTATGGAGTGGTTGGGGCGGCCAGTCCATTTCCAACTCAAACCATAGTCCAACCCGACCTAACGCGGGTCGGTACAACACAGGCGACTTGCTCGCCATCTTACTTTCTTTTCATCTTGTCGTGTCATACTTGATCTTATTATTCTTATAAGATTTCGTGAACATGCTTCGTGCTCTTATACTTACATGCTTCATGTAATCATAACATAACATTCATCATAAACATACCTTAACTTATCATACTACATAACCTAGCATACAACATATGATATATTGCATAGCATATCAATAACATAACATAACAACAATAACATCACTTAGCATTAACAATATAACATAGCAACAACAACAACATAACATAGCATCAACAACTGCATAACATACATTCCTAGCATACATCTAACATACTTAGGCAAGTACCACAACAAAGCCTATGCTGTAGGCGGTGGTTGTACTTACCTCTCTTGCTATGTCCTGCGTTATGCTGCTTCTTCTCAGAGTACAGCTGCAGGTTCCCTCCTGCTCGTTGAAGGACATAGGTGAGGTTCTAATCAGTATTGCAGAATGTTGATAATCTAACCAACATGCTTACATAATCCTAATTGTATGTCCCCAATACTAGATGTCTTACTGGGTTACAAATAGTAACCCTATTATTAATAGCAACCAAATATGAATTAATTCTTTAAGAGGTTACGTTGAGTAACCTCATGTGCTAAACCCTATACATACTGTTAGGGTTAGGTTACCTTCCTAACCTTGGGCTTTATTATAATTATTGGGTTTCCTTAATTAACCCTCTATCTTAGCCCAATTTATTAATCTTAGTATCCTTTAGGGTTATCTTGTCTAACCCTTAAGGTTAATTATAATTAGACTCTTGATCAATCAAAGTTAAACCTATATGGGTCAAACTTGAGCTCTAGGCCTTGGCCTAGTAACTTGGATATTATTTCCGGTTATTACCCGAAATCATTTTACTTACCCAGTTTGGTTTAAAAAATCCATTTTCCATTTCTTTGGAAACTTGGGTAAATTAACTTCAAAAATCTTTTACATAACTCATAAAAATTCATATCCTTGAAATAGGTTTTTGAAAAATCATTTAGGGCTGGAAACTGCCTTTGGAACAGTTTCCCTAGTCAAAACAGTGGTTTTGGGAAAAGATATCATTTTTCGGAACTGTTTTTAGAAAATCCTGTACAGGAATTTCCTATTCCCTGCACAGTCTTTATAAAACCGTGTCAGTTTAAAAATCCATTCTGATTTTAAAAAAATTGTCTTCATAAAAGTTCTAGCTCTCGAAAAATCCTAAAACTTTCGTGTTTTGAGAAAAATCCAATTCTACTTGTATTTGCGTCAGTTTTTGTTAGAAACTGGCTGATCCTGTAAACTGGGTCTGGGCAGACTAGCCACGGATTTTTGTAAAAACGGAGACCATTGGAGCCTCATTTTGGGATTCGGCCCGCGTTTCCTTCTAGGAAAACTCGTTCTGAACAACATTTATGTTTTACGTTTCACCCAGTTCGGCCTCTAAAGGCCTCAAATTCCACTTTTCCCGAAACTGGCCAGTTGGTACCCAAACTGGCAGTTTTCGGTTTTAAATTCGTTTTACGTCCTATTTCGTGTAATCTAACTCAACCGATCACGCGGGAGCCTAGATAGCATACATGCAGCATTTTCTAACGTCCCATATGAACCAACATGCAACTCAAACGTGCCCATGCAAACCAAAACCCGCATTAACCTAGCCTAGGTTTGCATGGTTCTAACTTTGCATTACAATTAAACCATTCATCATCCATTCATCCTTAAACTTAGCAGTCCAACATGCACTGCCTAGGGCAGATTGTGGACCAAAAATCAGGGGCATACAACCATTCACATCTAGCATGCAACCTATCAATCAACAAGCATAAACATAACCAAATCAAAGCTATTAAACCAACCCACCCTTAACCCTAAATCAAGCACCACACCTAACCAATCTAGGGCAAAGAAAACTTGAGCTTATGCTCTTACAAATTTCAACTTGAAATACAAATAAATTTCAAATTGAAAGCTTAATTGAAAAGGTTTGAGCTAAAGAAATTACCTTGGCTCAAGGCTAGGGTTTGGGTCCAAAAACTTCCACACCACACACGGTTTTCACCACACCAAGTTGCCAAAAAATTTGGTTTGGCCTCAAGATTTGTCCTTCACCTAAGGCTCGGCCACACCACCCTTGAAACACTAAAATTGCAATTTTTTTAACTGCTTTCCCTTGCTCAAAACCGTGGCTGCCCTAGACCAAAAAAAAAATGGTCTCAAAACTTGTTTTCGGTTGATTGAATCAAACCCGAATTGACCCTAACTTTTCCCCTTAAATTTTGAGTTTCTCTCTTGGTTTTTCCTGCACTTAAACACTCGGCAGCAAGCCTAGAAAAGGCTGGGAAAATTTCTCAAACTCTCCCCTTAGCTTTCCCTTGCAAACCGAACACTAACCTAAGCTTGGTTTAGGAAAATTTTCATTTTTTTCTTGGCTCCCTCTCACTTTCTTTCTCGGTTTTGGATGGGCAGAAAAATGGCAAGAGTTTGGCTAGATGTTGTGAAAAATGAACAAGGACCACCCCTATTTATAGGCAAAAGGAGAACTTTTTAAAATTCAATTTTGACCCCTAAATTTTTGAAAAATTTGCCAATTGGCATGCAAGGTGGCCGGCCATTCCCTTGTGGAAGAAGCAAAAATTTTTCTAGAACAAGACACTTGTCATTCAAGGCTTGGTTCATGGAATTATGATGTCATAATTCCAAATAAGGATGATGTCATAATTTAGAAGGTATATGATGTCATCCTAAGGCCTTGTTTGGCTAATTTTTGAAAAGCAAACCCATTTTAAGCTAACACAGATAAATCTAATACTGTGTTTACTAATACACAGTACAATTCAGTACTGTTTTACTTGACTGCAGTCCAAAATTTATCTGCGTAAAAATGGACTGTATAAAATTTTTCTTATACTTCCGAGCCCTTTTGGTCTTTAATTCCTACTAGGTGTGCTTGATTTTCTAAGGTGGTTTTCAAAGCCTATTCATGCTATCTCAACCGTAAAGACGGTTTTTACAGTATTCTTTATTACACAATATTGCAAAGTCACTCCTTTGACCGTTCTTGGTCAAACTTTGACTTTCTTGGTCAAAGTCGACTTTTCGGTCAAATTTTGACTTCCGTAAAATCATGTACTTTTTCGTCCCTTTTTTGTCTTAAAAGGTCCGTTGCTAATCTACATAGTCCATTTTGAGTTTTATTGATCCTGAAAACTCATAAAATGTAAGAAAACTCTTAACCGAGCTTCTCTTTTAATAATACCTTGATGGTATACATTTAATTTCTTTAAAAAGAAATAGTAACATTGAAAAATCTAGGTATTACATTAACCTATTTATGTTTGGGCTCATACCCAGGGTTACTAGAAGTAACCTAAAAGGATATTAACGTTTAAGGATTATGATTTATAGTAAGATAGAATATGACTGATTCTTATCTTACACCCTGTTAGGAAAACGAGAATATGTGCTATGTTTGGTGATAACTAAGAGCGTAGGACAACAGGTAAGTACAACTCCGCCTACAGCATGAACAAAACATTTTTGTTGCATGGCATGTTTTTAAGAAATCATGTATTGATTTACATGATTTACTTATGTTTATGTTATGATAAGATTAAGTTATGTTATGATAAGTTTATGTTATGTTATGATAATTTTATGCTATGATGTTATGCTATGAAGTTTATGTTATGATAAGATTAAGTTATGTTATGATAAGTTTAAGTTATGTTATGATAAGTTTATGTTATGTTATGATAAGTTTATGCTATGATGTTATGCTATGAAGTTTATGTTATGATAAGATTAAGTTATGTTATGATAAGATTATAAGATTAAGTTATGTTATGATAAGTTTATGTTATGTTATGATAAGTTATGCTATGATGTATGTTATGTTATGAAGTTTATGTTATGATAAGCTTATGCTATGAAGTTATGCTGTGAAGCTTATGTTATGATGTTATGCTATAAAGTTATGTTATGATATGTTATGTTATAGTAAGTTATGTTATAATGTATTATGCTAGAAGGTTTTAAGTTATGATTGAGATTATTTTCTATTGTATGTTTGGATACGTGACATCATTAAGCATGATCACGAATATTAAATCATATGGTAAGAATAAATTAAGTTATGAGATAGAATAAGACAAGTTAATGTTATGGTGTCGTACCGACTTGCCATGAGGGCGGGTTTAAATGGTTTTAGTCTATGGTTTGAATTGGATTGGACTGGCTGCCCCAATCACTCTATGGAAACGATTAGTTTCATGGTTTGACTTGGTTTTGGACTGGCCGCCTCCAACCACTCCATGGCTATGTACCACGGTACGTGCACATATGACATGACATGTTAGGGAATAGAACCAAGTTAATGAAAGCACAATTGATTTATAAGAAAACATAATCGATTCACGCATTCTTGCACGTAAAATGTTTTGCGGATTGAATATTGTACTTACTGGACATTAGCTCATTACTTACGTTCATGCTGTAGGTAAGCGACCTACCGGCAATACTTGATGCAATACTGTTGAGAGTTGGTGCTGCGGACTGTGAAATGTGGAATGGACACCGCCACGAGTTTTGGAAAATATGTTTTTGTAAAATACGTTTGTAAAATGTGTTTTGTTATGTTTTAAGGAAGTAATTGTATGTTTTAAGAAAAGTTTCAAGTATGTATGGCAAGCAAGTTGCCTCGTGTTGTACCGATCCGCTAGGTCGGGTCTGGTCTACGATCTTGGTACTCAGGTGAGTACATATGAATATGTATGAAGATAAGTTAAGTTTTATGTATGAGAATAAGTATGAGACTAAGTCAAGTTTAAGTTTGAGAGTAAAAGAGTTTTAAAATAAAGTTTTAAAGAAAAAAAAAATTTTTACTCCAGAATTTTCAACAAACTTAAGTATTTAAGACCGAGTTTTAAGTTAAGTTAAGTATGTACGGTGACGACCCGGCATGGGAAGTCGAGGCGTTACACAACTGGTTGATTGACCTCCAGGTTGCCCTAAATTTCCTCAGACTCAACGACCAGGAGAAAGTCCTCTGTGCATCATTTATGCTAAGGAAAGATGCTCGCCTTTGGTGGGAAACAGTCCAGCTCCAGCGAGATGTTACTCAGATGACTTGGGAGGATTTTGTGGAGGAATTTAAGGAAAAGTATTTCAACACTGAGATCATGGAGGCTCAACAAGATGAATTCGATAAGTTCCGCCAAGGAAATCTGTCGGTAGCCGAAGCCGTCAAAAAGTTTGAGTAGCTAGCACGTCTTTGCCCTCACCTCATCAGTTCCGAAAGGAACGGGCAATTCGAGCTGAGTATTGGGTAGGACAAAACAAGGAGCAACGGGCTAAGTTTTTCCAGGAGAAGAGGGAAGAAAAGGCCCAAGCTAAGCAAAACCAGGCCAAGCAAAGCCAGACCTCACAACAGAAAGGTCAAGGTGGACCTTCGGGTCAAAACAACAATAGGCAGTACGGCAGCAACCAACAGAAAAGGAAGTGGAATGCAGGAGGACAGGGAAATCAACAGAATTTTCCCCAGAATAAGAATACTCCTGATAGCAACAGTTATCCCACTTGTCAGAAATGTGGGAGAAGGCACCCATGAGATTACCGTGCTGGAAACGGTCGCTGTTTTTTATGTGGCAAGGAAGGCCACTATGCTAGAAACTGCAATCTCAATCCCCAGAGTCCGCAGAACCAACAGAGAGGACAGGGATCTCAACTTCACGCTGCACAGATGAAGCTCGAGGGACCTGCAATCTCTCAAGGCAGACTGGAAGTTCCAAAACCTTAAGGACGCATTTACGCCTATACAAAGGAGGATGTTCAAGCTGGACCTTCCACCGTGGTGACAGGTCAGCTTCCTTTTGCCCAACAAGATGCCTATGTGTTAATTGATTCTGGAGCTACGCATTCATTCACATAACCTAGGTTCGCTAAGAAACTAGGTAGAGCAAGTGATAGAATCGGAAGAACATTTAGGACTGCATTACCCTCCGGGGAGATTCTGTTGTCTGATTATTGGATACGTCACGTTCCAATAATTATATGTGGTAGGGAAATGTATGTCAACTTGATCATCATTGACCTATATGACTACGATGTCATCCTGGGTATGGATTTCTTGGGGAAATACAACGCAGTTATCGACTGTTCACGACGTACTGTCACGTTCAAGCCAATTGGAGGCGATGAGTTTATTTTTAGAGGATCGACTCCAAGACAGCCGAAAATGTTCATTTCTACGTTGAAAGCTAGAAAATTGTTGGCAGAAGGATGTATGGGATTTCTAGCCAACATGGTGGATAAGACGTAAGAGACCGAGAGCAGACCGGAAGAAGTACCGATAGTCAAAGAATTTATAGAATTTTTTCCTGAAGAGTTGTCAGGACTGCCACCAGAATGAGAAATCTCTTTTGAGATCGAGTTACTTCCTGGATCGGCACCAGTATCCAAGGCACCTTATAGGATGGCGCCTGCCGAACTTAAAGAACTGCAGATTCAGTTACAGGAGCTTTTGGATCGATGATTCATTCGTCAAAGCTACTCGCCATGGGGAGCTCCAGTTTTGTTCGTTAAAAAGAAGGACGGCACTCTTAGGATGTGCATTGACTATCGGGAATTAAATAAGATAACCATCAAGAACAAGTATCCCTTGTCTCGGATCGACGATTTGTTTGATCAGCTGAGAGGAGCTTCAATTTTTTCGAAGATTGACCTACGATCCGGATATCATCAGCTCCGAATTAGGGAAGGAGACGTCCCCAAGACAGCTTTTCGTACGCGATATGGACATTACGAGTTCCTCGTTATGCCATTCGGATTGACAAATGCTCCAGCAGCCTTTATGGACCTAATGAATCGAGTATTCAAGGATTACTTGGATAAGTTTGTTATCGTCTTTATAGAAGATATCTTGATTTATTCAAGATCAAAGGAGGAGCATGAGGAGAATTTAAGGATCGCTTTACGGATTTTAAAGCAAAACCAGCTTTATGCTAAATTCACAAAGTGTGAATTTTGGTTGGAAAAGGTCCATTTCTTAGGACATGTGGTCTCCAAGGACGACATATCTGTAGATCCGGCCAAGATTGAAGTAGTAAGTAAATGGTCAGCCCCGAAAAACGTCACCGAAGTACGTAGTTTCCTCGGCTTAGCGGGCTACTACCGACGTTTCGTTGAAGGATTTGCTAAGATTGCAGCGCCGCTCACCGCACTTACACGGAAAAGGAAGAAGTATGAATGGACTGCAAAGTGTGAAGAGCACTTCCAGGAGCTGAAAAGCAAGCTGACTAGTGCTCCAATCCTTACAATTCCAAATGTGGAGGAAGGAAACTTCGTGATATACAGCGATGCTTCCAAGATAGGATTGGGAGCCGTTCTCATGCAGAATGGAAAGGTGATCGCTTATGCTTCATGACAGCTTAAGGATCATGAGAAGAACTATCCGACGCATGATTTGGAACTTGCGGCGGTGGTATTTGCACTCAAAATCTGGAGACACTATCTTTACGGTACTAAGTGTGAAGTTTACACAGATCATCAGAGTTTGAAGTATATCTTCACACAGAAGGAGCTTAACATGAGACAAAGAAGATGGCTCGAACTGGTGAAAGATTACGACATCGACATCCGTTACCATCCAGGGAAGGCTAACAAAGTAGCCGATGCCCTTAGTCGGAAGTCGTCTTCCTCATTGATGTCAATTCAGTCGTTGATTGAACCTCTTCAGAAGGAGCTAGTGGAAGCTGGAATAGAGCTTATCACGGGGAGTTTAGCTGCTCTAACCTTCCAACCTACCATTTTGGATGGCATGAAGGAGCGACAAGAAAAAGATGCCTCGCTGCTTAGGACAAAGACCGAGGTCTTAGAAGGAAAGGAGTCGGATTTCAACATATCTGATGAGGGCATACTCTATCAGAAAAATAGATTATGCATTCCTAACGAGGACGAGTTGAAGGAGCAAATCATGAAAGAGGCTCATGAGACTCCGTATTCCGTTCATCCTGGAGCCACAAAGATGTACCAAGACTTGAAGGAAAATTTTTGGTGGCCCAAAATGAAGAATGACGTTGCTACCTTCGTCAGTAAATGCCTTACGTGTCAAAGGGTCAAGGCAGAACACCAACGTCCAGGGGGAGAATTGCAGAAAATTTCCATCCCATAATGGAAATGGGACCAAGTGACCATGGATTTTGTAGTTGGACTACCCCGAACTCCCAGTGGCAACGACGCTATTTGGGTGGTTGTTAATCGTTTGACGAAGTCTGCACACTTTATTGCCATCAAGCTTAGCTTTTCAGTAGAACAGCTAGCGGAATTATACGTCGCACAGATTGTTCGCTATCATGGGATTCCAAAATCGATTATCTCGGATCGTGATGGACGTTTCACTTCTAAGTTTTGGAGGAGTGTACATCAAGCCATGGGTACAAAGCTTACTTTTAGTATGGCTTTTCACCCTCAGACGGATGGGCAATCCGAGAGAACCATTCAAACTCTAGAGGACATGTTGCGAGCGTGTGTGATGTATTTCAAGGGAACTTGGGATAAAAAGCTTCATTTGATTGAGTTCTCGTACAACAACAGTTTTCAAGCTTCAATTGGAATGGCTCCTTATGAAGCCCTGTATGGGAGAAGGTGCAGATCTGCAGTCCATTGGTACGAGACAAGAGAGAAGGAACTTGTGTCCACGGATTTTATTCGGAGAACCACTGAGGCCGTGAAACTTATACGCAGACGGATGGAAACTGCATTTAGTCGACAAAAGAGCTATGCCGACAAACGCAGAAGGCCTCTGGAATTCCAAGTAGGAGACTTGGTTTTTCTTAAAGTTGCTCCATTCAAAGGAGTTATGAGATTTGGAAAGAAGGGGAAATTAAGTCCAAGATACATAGGGCATTCGAAATACTGAAAAGAGTTGGTAATGTGGCCTATAAATTGGCTTTACCCCAAGAATTAGCATATGTACACAATGTATTTCATGTGTCAATGCTAAAGAAGTACATCTCGGATCCATCCCACGTATTGGACCACGAACCAATTGAGGTTCACGAGGATATGACGTATAAGGAGAAACCGGTTCAAATCTTGGCACGAAAAGAAAAGGTGCTAAGAAACAAAGTTATACCTCTAGTAAAGGTGCTATGGCGAAATCATGAGGTTGAAGAAGCAACATGGGAACGTGAAGAGGATATGAAGAAAAACCACCCAGAATTATTCTAATTTTCGAGGACGAAAATTTTGTAAGGAGGGTGGATTCTAATAACCAAAAAATTTCTACGAACTTATTATTTCCTTATGTCTAAGAAATTTAAGTTCGCATTATGCGTTTATGTAATGTTTCATGAAAATTATGAGTATCAATGCGAAACTCGTAATTTTATCGGTAAATATTTGAGTTCTGATCAAATTAATTATGAGACTCAATAAACAGTTGTTTTGCTAAGCATGTGACCTTTTGAGCAAAAAGGGATGAAAAATTTTATAATTTCATGTTGAAGTTTGACCAAAAAAAAAAAAAAAAAGTCAACAAGTTGACTACATAGATATATGACAGGCAGTATGGAAAATATATTGCAAAAATCAAAATTTTGGACAAGAAAATATAAATGAGAAATAAAACCACCATAGAAAAATCAAGCACAATTATAGGAATTTTTGGGCCAAAAAGTTTTAAGAAAAAAAGAAAATTTTTCGTACTGTCCATTTTTACACAGATAAATTTTGGACTGCTTTACAATACCACAGTATGGTGTATTAGTGAGCGCAGTACCAAAAATATCTGTGTTGACTTAAAAGTGGACTGCTTTTTAAGGAAAAAGCCAAACAAGCCTTAACTAGGCTTAGGTCATCACCTTTTGATTTATGACATCATTAAGGCTTTAAAAAAAATTATTAGAAGATTATGGAGTGTTCTAGAACCACAGGCGGCCGGCTGCCAGGGGAGGGGGGGGTCAAAATAGAATTAATTTTGCTCTATGGATTTATGAGCAAAAGTTGAACAAAAATTTTTGCAAAAAGGTCCCATTTTTCACCTATAAATAGGCTTATGGGGGGATCAGTTTTGGCTGATAAAATTCAGAAAAAGCAGCCAAATTCTGCCCATTTTCCCTCTCCAAAAACCTGCAATCTCAAGTGGGTGATTGAGTGAAGAAAAAAATAGAGAAACTTAGGGGTTTTGATGTTTGTAGTCTTCGGTTTCCCCTAGCAAGTTCAAGCAAAAATTTTGGCAGTTTTTGTGCCCAATTTTGGGGCCAACAGCCGGCTGCCAAGGGGGGGTGAGTGAGTGAGAAAATTTGGATTTAAGAGTGCATAGTTTGGGTGCAAGCAGCCACCAAGAATCAGCCAATTTTGGTGCCAATTGGTGCAACAAAACCGGCCTTGGGTGGTGTCCTAGGAGGAAAATTTTTGTGACCAAACCCTAGCCTCAATTTCTTCAATAAATCAAGGTAAACCATTCTAGACCTTAATCTCATTCAAATAAGCATTCAATTTGAAATTTACATGTATTTCAAGTTGAAATTGTAAGAGCATAAGCTCAATTTATTTTGTGCCCAAAGTTAGTAATCTAGGGTTGTGCTTGATCTAGAATTAGGGGTGGTTTGATTTTTATGTGCATGCTTGCTTTAATTTCTTAATTTGCATGCTAAATACTAGTTTATTATATGTCCCCAATCTGCCCTAGTGTTGGTGAATGATAATTTTGTGCTAGGTTGCTAGAATTTAATTAGTATGCTTGTTAGGTTTTGTGCAACCGAAATCATGCAACTTAGTTGATCCAATATCAATTAGGTTTGCATGGTGATGTTAGAAATTGTGATTAAAGAAAATTTACGCTAAAAAACCACTGCATATGTGTATTAGAGCTCCCGCGGTGGCTGGTTGAGCTAGATTCCACGTCTAGGATGTAAAACGAACTCTAAACCGAAAAACTGCCAGGTTCGGGTGGATCCTGACCAGTTTTACGGAAAGCAGATTTTGAGGCCTTTAGATGCCGAATTTGAAAAAACTTAAAACACGAAAGTTTCTCGGAACAATTTTTCCTAGGGGGTAGAGTCAAAGGATTTGCAAAATTAGGCTCCAATGGCCTCCGTTTTTATGAAAATCCGAGGCTGATCTGCCCAGACCTAGTCTACACGTCCAGTAAGTTTCAAATTAAAACTGACAAGAATCCAAGCAGAAATGGGTTTTTCTTAAAACATGAAAGTTTTAGAATTTTTCAAGAGCAAGAACTTTCATGAAGACAAGTTTTCCAAATTCAATCTGTATTTTTAAATACAACCTGAACTATAAAAACTGTGCATAAGAGCAAGAAATTCCTGCACAGGATTTTCTAAAAACATGCAGAAAAACTGTATTTTTGCACCAACACCACTGTTTTGACGGTGAAAACTGTTCTAAAGGCATTTTTCAGCCTTTAATGATTTTATAAAGTCCTACTTTGAAAACCACGAATTTTAAAGTTAAACAAAAGATTTTTAGCCAAATTTTTCAAATTGGATTTTAAAAGCCAAAGTTTAGTAACGAGACGTTGACGGATAGTAACCGGGTAGGATACCCGAGTTACTAGGCTTAGGCCCAATAATAACAAGCGATGAATCAAGTATGGTTGACCACAAACTCTAGGGTTACGATTAGTAACCTAGTAAATAATCAAGACATGTATGGGGGACATATAACTAGAATGTTGGAAAGATCACCAACATTTTATAGGATTCTTATCCTATGTTCTTTTTAATAGCAGGAAGGAACCTGCAGTTGCCACCTAAGTTGGAACAACAGGAAATAGCATAACATGCAAGTATCGAACCTCACCTACAGTATGAAAATAGTAAAGACTATTTTCAAGTGTACTATATTTTCAAGTATACATGCTATGTTATGCTATGATATGTGATACCATAATGTGTGATGCTATGCTATGATGTGCTAAGTTATGTTATGACATGTTATGCCATGTTTACAAAAATGCCATGGTTTCAGAAATGCCATGTTTTCAGAAATACCATGTTTTCAGAAATGCCATGTTTACAAAAATGCCATGGTTTCAGAAATGCCATGTTTTCAAAAAATGTCATGGTTTCAGAAATGCCATGTTTTCAAGAAGGCCATGTTATGGCAAATGTTGAGTATGATATGACATAGTGACATCATGAGGCATGTTCACTAATGTTAAACCACATGGTAAGATGAGACAAGTAAGGTGTCGTACCAACCTCCCGTGATCGTGGAGGCTACATGTTTCAGTTGTGATATTTACCTTCCGTGATCGTGAAGGGTTCAGTTTAATTCCCAGAACTGTTATGGCCTTGCAAACCCTAGCTTTGTCTGGAGGCTGCGCGCTTTTGGTACGTACACTATGGGCCCACATGTTGAGACAAGAAAATAAAGATTGAGTCTATAATGAAACATAAGACATTCAATCAATCATAAATGGTTCATGCATGAGTTTCGTGATGATTGGCATGTTTCTTTTTAAAGATGTTTGAAATATTTTGTGAGATTATGTTTGAACTTGCTGGGCGAAAGCTCACTCTTATATTTCATACTGTAGGTAAGAAGCCTACAGCTTAAGTGGTGGGCTATGCGGACGATGCGGCGGGTGAAGGGCGGTGTGGGATACCACTACGCATAATTTTTCGCATCCAATTTTCAGAAAATATGTTAATATTTTAAAAGTAAATTATGTTTTGTTATATGTATGAAGTTTAAAGACACAAGAAGGTATTTTCAGTTTGGTATGTATGGGTGATAAGTTTTTCTCTATAAGATAATTTATGTGAATATGTTTTTTTTTTTTTTTTTTTTTTTAAATTTCTCAAATTTTCAAGCAAGTTAAGTACAAGTAAGCACGGTGTCGACCTGGCTTGGGAAGTCGGGGCGTCACAGGGTTACTAGGAGTAACCCTAGATTAGGCCCACTAACAAACTTAGTATCTTGTTGGGTTACATTGGGTAACCTATGGTGTGAACCAAACTTGGGGTCAACTTAGGTCAATTCCTATTGGGTTACTATGGGTGACATTGGGCTTTGGGCCCAGTCCAATAACTCAGGTATCCTTCCCGATTACCGTCGGTCATCAGTCTATTACCAAGTTTTTAAGATAACTTGGTCCAAAATTCTCTTTGGCTTTTCTTTTGGGAAAAACTTAACATTTTAAGTTCTTTTTATACAAAAATCATTTGTTCAACTTATAAAAATTTGAGACTCTTAGAGTGGGGTTTGTAAAAGTTATTAAGTGTTGGAACTGCCATTGGAACAGTTTCCACAGTCAATTTATCAGTGTTTGTGCAAGACTGTCCTTTTCCTGCACTGTTCTAGAAAATCTTGTGCAGGAATTTTCCGTTTCCTGCACAGTTCATAGAGATCCAATTTTATTTACAAATATGGATTGAATTAGAAACAGTTTTCTTCACAAAAGTTTTAGATCTCAAAAAATCCTACAACTTTTGTGTTTTACACAAAACTCATTTCAGACTCTAACCCACTCGTTTTCCCTGTTGAACTCACCTGACCGTGATGAAGTCTGCGCAAGGTCAGGCTCGGATTTTTGTAAAAACCGAGGCCGTTGGAGCCTTATTTTGGAAAATTTTTTACGACACCCCCTAGCAAAAACCCTTCTCTACAACTTTTATGTTTTAAGTTTTCCAAAATTAGGTCTTTAAGGGCCTCGAAACCTGCTTTCCAGAAAACTGGTCAGTTTTACCCGAACTGGCAGTTTTCTTTCTTAAGTTGGTTTTACGTCCTAATTGCGCAATCTAACTCAACCAGCCACCGCGGGAGCCTAAGATCAAACATGCAGTGGTTTTCTAACGTAAAGTTTCATTAAACACATCATCAATCATGCCCATGCAAACCATTATTGATTTTGTACCAACTAAGGTTTGCATAAGTTTTAGGTTGCACAAACCATTCCATACATCTCCAGCAACCTAACATGCACATTCTTCATCATACTTAAACATATTTGGGGACATACAACCTTGTCAAACATCAAGCATGCAAACCCTAATAATCATGCAAGCATAAGCACATAACCATGCAAAGCTCATAAATCAAAACCATCCATAAACCTAATCAAGCACAAAACCTAAAATCTAATCTAGGACATGAAAATTAAATTGAGCTTATGCTCTTACAAATCTAACTTGAAATATACTTAAATTTTCAACTTGAAGCTCAAATTAAAAAGCTTAGGGATCAAAGGGGATTACCTCTAAATTTGGCTTGGATCCAACACTTTTCTTCTTGTTTCTCTTCTCTAAAAACCGAGCACTTGCTCCCTTTGGTTCTCCACCACAACCGGCCTCCCTAGGCTTTGGGGGTTCCAAAATTTTTCAGCCACCCTTCCTTGGTTCCAACAAAATCCGACCACCCTACACTTACTTCTTCACTTCATTTTTTCATTTTTTTTTTCTTCTCTTTGAGTTCGGTTTTTAGGGGGGAGAGTGAAGAAATTTTTGGGCATGGTCTAGGGGCATTTTCTCATATTTGTGAACCAAAATGACCACCCCTTCATCACCTATTTATAGGTGATAATGATTTTCTTTTTGGATTTATTTTTAATCCAAAATTTGCTCATTGGTCCTTGAAGCAAAAATATTTACCCAAAAGTCCCTACACATGGCCGGCCATTATGGCTTACTTGGAGAGCAAGTTCTTTGCTTACATCATCATAACATCATCATGCTTACATCATGCTTACCTCACTTTTTCTTAAATTTACACTTTGGTCCCTACGGATAAAATATTTGCAATTTAGTCCCATGGGTGAGGTGTCCTCCCTCTAGGCCTTGTTTGGCTTTCCTCTTAATATGCATTCCATTTTCATACTAACACAGATATTTCCAAGACTGCTCTTAACTAATACAGTATTGTTACACTGGACTGCAGTCCAGAATTCATCTATGAATAAAAGGAGTGCGTAAAATTTTTCTGATAACTTTAAGTCATTTATCCCTTAATATTCTAAATAATATGCTTGATTTTTCTATAGTGATTTTGAGTCTTATTCTTACTATCTTGTCCATAATGACGGTTTTTCACAGTATATTTTTCATACTGCTAGTTATATTACAATACCGTCATATCTTTGACCTTTTTAGTCAACCTTTGACTTTTTTTATCAATTTTGACTTTTTCTGGTCAACTTTGACTTTTTCGATCAAATTTTGACCAACATGAAATCATAGACTTTCATTCTACCTTTTTGCTCAAAAGGTCATATGTGTAACGACCCGCCTAACACAGGTCGTTACCATACATACTTGCATACATATCGTAATTACATTCATAACATAAACAGCGGAAATTTTTTTTTTTTTATACAGTGTACACGCACACAATTATAAATATAAGCGTATAGGACATTAAATAAAATTGTTCGGGTGTAAAATAAAACTCATAAAATAATTACTTAACATTATCAATACACGTAGCGGTTTATTCCCACGTTTCACAGTCCGCCAATTCATGCCCTCCATCTTGCATCAAGAGTTACTGTCAGGCTGCTTACCTATAGCATAGACGTAAGACAATGAGCTTTCGCTCAGCAAGTACAACTATCCTATACCGCGATTCAATAACACATACCCTACAAATCCTAACTAGCATATCATATCATAACCTAAGCATAACTTATCGTAACTTATCTTAGCATATGCATGAGCCAATTATGCTTCGTTATGCTTTCTTATTCATTTATATCTTACTTTCTTCACTTATCTTGGCTTATCTTATGGGCCCCATAACGTAAGTGTCTGTACCGGGCGCGCAACTATGAATTGGTTGGGGCGGCCAGTCCATTTCCAACTCAATCCATAGTCCAACCCGACCTAACGCGGGTCGGTACGACACAGGCAAGCGTACTCGCCATCTTAACATTCATTGTCTCATATTTATTCTTATTTTTGTTAGTTGGTGAACATGCATCGTGATGTTTCACCTAATGAATTATCAGGCTTATCTCATAATCTTATTATAACTTTTATCATAGCATATATACATAATATGCATTCATAACATACTTTAATAGCATTTCATAAAATCATAGCATTTCTTATGACATTTTCTAAACCCTAGCATACCATCATAACATTTAACTTTTTATAACACATAACATACCATAGCATTTTTCATAGCATTTCCTAACATATGGCTCTACATAACATTTAACATGTAACACAGAACACTTTACACACATACTTAGGCAAGTATACACAACAAAGCCTATGCTGTAGGCGGAGTTGTATTTACCTTGTTTGGGTTGGCTGTGTCCGATGCCGAGTTGAATCCCGTTAGGACACTACTGCGTACTAAATTCTGTGATCAAATAAAAGTAAGGGTTAGAAATGTTGGTGATATAACCAACACTCTTACATAACCTTAGTTATATGTCCCTTACTTAATTTCACGTGGTCCTAATTGGTTACATTGAGTAACCCTAGGGTTTAAATCTACCCTACTCGGATTATTTTTAACTTTAGATTTCAAAATCCTATTTTTATTTATTTATTTATTAAATCTTTTATTTAACTTTAAAACTGGAAATCATAAAATAAGATTGGTAAAAATTCTTGACTATTGGAAACTGCCTTTGGAACAGCTTCCCAATACCAATTTATCAGTTCATGTGAAAATTTTCCTCTTTCTGTACTGTTTTTTTTTTTAGAAATCCTGTAAACGAATTCCCTATTTCCTGTACAGTTTTTGAAATCCAATTCCATTTAAAAATCTAAACAGATTTTGGAAAAGTTTTCTTCATGAAAGTTTTAGCTATCGAAAAACCTTATAACTTTCGTGCTTTAAGTAAAACCTAGTTCGGACGTTTACCTAGTCATATGCCCTGTTAAACCAATCCTGGCCGTGCATGGGTCCTGGGCACGGTCAGGCTCGGATTTTGATGAAAACCGAGGCCATTGGGGCCTCATTTTGCAATTTTGTCCACACTGTCCCCTAGGAAAAACCCTAACCTACAACTTTCATGTTTTGAGTTTTTCCAAATTCGGCCTCTAAAGGCCTCAAAATCAGCTTTTCCCGAAACTGGCCAATTTCTACCCGAAATGGCAGTTTTCGGTTTTAGATTCGTTTTACGGCTTATTACGTACACCCTACCTCAACCGAACGCATCGGGAGCCTAACATCATTCATGCAACACGTTTCTAACATCCAATTTTCACCATACAAACAAAATTAGCATCATACATCAACATATAAAACCCTAACCATACTACAAACACTTAGCATGCAAGATTGCAACCACCAAACCATAAACCCTAACTAAATCAAGCACATATCCTAAATTCCTAACTAAGGCAGCAAATTAAAGTGAGCTTATGCTCATTACAAACCATGCTTAAATACATTTAAATTTCACAAAATGAAATTCAAATGAAAGCTTAGGGATCCAAGGGATTATACCTCACTTTGGGTCAAGGGTTTGGCTTGACCTTTGCTCCCTTTGTTCCTACTCCAACAGCAGGCCTTCCTAGGTCAGTTGGCTCCCAAAATTCCCAGCTTCCTTGCCCTAAATTCCAGTCAGCAACCTGCTAAAAATCCGGCCACACTAGCCCCAAAAATCCGGTCTCCACAAGCTTATCCTTCCTTCCTTTGTTGCTTCCCTACAACCGGCCTCCTTGGCCAAATTTGGGCACAAAAATTCTTAGAGCTCTTGATTGATGTTCAAGGTAGAAAACCCAACACTCAAAACCCTAATTTCCCTTAGATCTAAAATTTTTTTTCCCTTCTTCCCCCTTGGTTCCCACAACCGGCCTTGGCTAGGGAAATTGGTGCAAAATTTTTTTTCCACACTTTTGCTTGCTCTCCAACAAGAAACTGACCATACACTCTCTCTTTTCCCTTGATCTTGGCTTGAATTTCTTCTTTTCCTTCTCTCTCAAATTCGGTTTTGGTTTATAGAAAATTTGGCAAAGTTTGGTTGCTTTTCTCTAATTAATTTTTGTTTTGGGGTCACCTATTTATAGGAGGTGAACAATTCTTGATAATTGCCAAATAGTCCTCCAAATTTTTGGCAATTTGCCCTTGCCCCCCATGAGTTGGCCGGCCACCTTGCACCCTAGAAGACTCCATGATTTCTTTCCAACTTTTATTAATTGATTAATGATGTAATTAATCAAAAGTATGGTGAGGTAAGCATACTTTAGGGGTGTTTGGCTCTTTCTCCTATTGTACAGTCCATTCCCAAATTAACACAGGTATTTCCAATACTGGATTCACTTATACACAGTATTGGCATATTGAACTGCAATCCAAAATTCATCTGTGTAAAAACGAACTGTATAAAAATTTTCTCATAACTTAAAACCACTTGGCCCAAGATATTCTAATTAATGTGCTTGATTTTCTATGGTGGTTTTGAGTCTTAAACATATCATTTTATTCATAAAATGGCTCTATGCAGTACAATTTCTATACTGCGGGTTATTTTATCGTACAACCTTTTCGTTGACTTTTTGGGGTCAATCTTCGGCTTTTTCATCCACTATTGACTTTCTTGTCAACCGTTGACTTCCTTGCCAAGATTTGACTCCCATGGTCAATAGTTGACTTTTTGGTCAACCGTTGACGTTTTTTGTCAAACTTTGACCAACATAAAAATTTTGACGATTTAATTCCTTTTTACCTAAAAGGTCATTTGCTTGACTAAACAATCATTTTCGAGTCTTATAAAGTCATAAAAACTCGCAAAACGTCATAAAAACCCTTAAACGGGCTTTTTCATAGATACATTCATGGTCTGTACAAATTTCTTAAAATAAATCGTAATGTTACAGAAAAACTTGGTGTTACAATCTACCTCCCTTAAAAATTTTCGTCCTCGAAAATTAGAACAAACTGGGGTAGTTCTTTCTCATATCGTCTTCTAATTCCCAGGTTGCTTCTTCCACCTTGTGGTTTCGCCATAACACTTTAACCATGGGAATTGTCTTATTTCGAAGAACCTTCTCTTCTCGATCCAAAATTCTTACGGGCTTTTCCTCATAAGTCAAGTCCGTTTGAACCTCCACTGGTTTCTGGCTAAGTACATGAGAAGGGTCTGGCACATACTTTTTCAGCATTAAGACGTGAAATACATTGTGCATTGACGCTAGTTCTGGCGGTAGGGCAAGCTTATAGGCAACTTTTCCGATCCTTTCAAGGATTTCGAACGGTCCTGTATACCTTGGACTAAGCTTCCCTTTCTTGCCAAAACGCATCACTCCTTTCATTGGAGCTATCTTGATGAACACCGCATCTCCGACCTGGAATTCCAAAGGCCTTCTACGTTTATCAGCATAGCTCTTCTAGCGACTGAAAGCTACTTCGAGCCTTTGCTTGATCTTCTTAATATCCTCTGAAGTCTTTCTAATGAAATCCGTGGTTTGAAGCTGCTTCTGCCCGACTTCTTGCCAATGAATAGGGGATCGACATTTTCTCTCGTATAATGCTTCGAACGGAGCCATACCAATCGAAGCGTGATAGCTGTTGTTGTATGAAAATTCGATCAACGGCAGCTTCTGATCCCAGTTTCCCTTGAAATCCAAAACGCATGATCTCAACATATCTTCCAGTGTCTGGATAGTTCGTTCTGACTGGCCGTCGGTTTGTGGGTGAAATGCCGTACTGAACTTCAATCTCGATCCCATGGCATTGTGCACACTTGTCCAAAATCGAGAAGTGAACCGTCAATAACGATCTGAGATGATTGATTTTGGCACTCCATGCAGTCTAACAATCTGGGACACGTAGACTTCAGCCAATTTTTCCACTGAATGGGTGGCTTTGATAGCGATGAAATGAGCTGATTTGGTTAGTCGATCAACAATAACCCAAATCGTCTCATTCCCATTTGTAGTTCTGGGCAGTCCCATGACAAAATTCATGGTGATTTGCTCTCATTTCCATTCAGGAAGTTCTATTTTCTGCAATTCTCCACCAGGATGTCGATGTTCGGCCTTAACTTTCTGACAAGTTAGGCATTTTGACACGTACTCCGCTATCTCATTCTTCATTTTTGGCCACCAATAATTCTCTCGGAGATCCTTGTACATCTTGGAAGCTCCTGGATGTACTAAATACGGTGTCTTATGAGCCTCTGACAATATCTGATCCTTCAGAAATTCAAAATTGGGGACACAAACCCTTCCTTTGAAATACGTAACACCGTCAGCAGAGGTCTTAAACTCCTTTTTCTTTCCGTCAAAAAGTTGTGCCTTAATCAAAAAGGGATCTTTTCCTTGATGTGTTCGGATGGTTTCGAGAAGATCGGACTGGAGAGTCAGAGAAGATAATTTTCCTGTCAACAGCTCCAAGTTGAACTCAGAAATTTCTCTTTGTAGTGGCTTCGGAAAAGCTTCGATAGACATCAGCATGCCTATAGATTTTCGGCTTAAAGCATCTGCTACCCTGTTCACCTTTCCCGGATGGTAAAGGATTTCACAATCATAATCCTTTACAAGCTCTAGCCATCTACGTTGTCTCATGTTGAGCTCCTTCTGAGTAAAAATATACTTAAGGCTTTGGTGGTCTGTGTAAATTTCACATTTATTCCCATATAAGTAGTGCCTCCAGATCTTGAGTGCGGAAACTACCGCTACAAGCTCCAAATCATGCGTAGGGTAGTTTTTCTCGTGATCCTTCAGTTGACGTGAGGCATAGGCGACCACCTTTCCATGTTGCATCAGAACTGCTCCAAGTCTCGTTTTGAAAGCATCGCTGTAGATTACGAAATTTCCTGCAACCACGTCAGGAATTATCAACACTGGGGCTTTCGTCAGCTGCTTCTTGAGCTCCTGAAAACACTCTTCACATTTCGATGTCCACTCGAAATTCCTTCCTTTTCGAGTAAGGGCAGTAAGAGGGGCTGCAATCTTGGAGAATCCCTCGACGAATCGTCGGTAATAACCAGCCAATCCAAGAAAACTCCTGATTTCCGTAACATTTTTGGGTCTGGGCCACGAGCTAACTGCCTCCACCTTAGCAGGATCAACGGAAATCCCTTCTTTTGACACAACATGCCCCAAGAAATGCACCTTTTCTAGCCAAAATTCACATTTGGTGAACTTGGTATACAGCTGATGTCGTCTCAACGTCTCCATCACCATTCTCAGATGCTGCTCATGTTCCTCCTGGGACCTTGAGTAAATCAAAATATCATCAATAAAGACGATGACAAACTTGTCCAAATATTCTTTGAACACTCGGTTCATAAGGTCCATAAAAGCAGCTGGGGCGTTCGTCAGTCCAAACGACATAACCAAAAATTCATAGTGCCCATAGCGCGTTCGAAAAGCCGTCTTGGAGATATCTGACTCCCTAATCCTTAGCTGGTGATAACCTGATCGCAGATCGACTTTTGAAAACACAACTGCTCCCCTGAGTTGATCAAAGAGATCGTCTATCCTCGGAAGGGAATACTTGTTCTTGATTGTGATCTTATTCAGCTCACGATAGTCGATGCACATGCGCAACGTTCCATCCTTCTTCTTTACAAATAGAACTGGCGCTCCCCACGGAGAATGACTCTGCCGGATAAATCCCTTGTCGAGCAGCTCTTGTAATTGCACTTGAAGCTCCCTAAGCTCTGCAGGTGCCATGCGATAAGGTGCTTTTGATATCGGAGCAGCTCCAGGTAGCAACTCGATTTCAAACGAAATTTCGCGTTCCGGTGGAAGTCCTGGCAAATCCTTTGGAAAGATATCCACATATTCCTTGATAATGGGGACATCTTCTGGCGTTAACTGCATTTCCCGATCCTTGTCCACCATGTTAGCTAAGTACCCCTGACAGCCATTAGCTAACATTTTCCAAGCCTTCATTGCCGTGACCAGTCTGGTTGCTGAGTTCCGAGACTGTCCATAGAAACTGAACTCTTCCTCATCGTAGGGGTTGAAAGCCACACAACGCTTCCAGCAGTCGATCATGGCGTTGTACTTGCCCAAGAAGTCCATTCCTAAGATCACATCGAAATCCTGAAGCTTGATTGCGATGAGATCTACATATAATTCTCTACCACAAATGATTATGGAAATATTCCGTATCCAGAAATCGGACCATAAAATTTCTCCGGATGGCAGAGAAGTATTGAAAGGCTGTTCTAACTTATCCACACCTCTTTCTAACTTCTGGGCGAACTCTAAGGATATAAACGAATGAGTGGCACCAGAATCAAACAAGGCAATAGCTTCATGAGTGGCGATAGAAATCTGACCTGTCACCACATGAGAAGTTCCTGCTTCAGCATCCCCTCTCGTGTAAGCATAGATCCTGGCTTGCGGTTCAGGAGCCTCCAATCTGCCTTGCGCGATTGAGGGTCCTTCAAGTCTGGCTTGAACTGCATGCAACTGACTGGGTGCATTTCGGTTCGGATGTGGAGGGTTCTGTTTCTGGTTCTGGGTGCAGTTTCTGGCATAGTGCCCCTCCTTGCCACATAAATAGCAAGCATTCGTCCCCATTCTGCACACACCCGGATGCTTCTTCCCACATTTAGCACACGACGGGTAGTCAATGTTGTTACCCTCCCTTCCACGATTATTTCTCTTCTGTGGGAAGTTACTCTGTTGTCCCTGGCCTGTGAAATTTCCTTTTCTCTTATTCCTGCCAAACTGCTTGGAGCTCTGAGCAGGGTTACTGGTTTGGCCTTTCTGATTTGACTCAGCATTCTGACGAGGCTGCGTCGGCTTTGCCACGGCCTTCTCTTCTTTTCTGGCTTTGAAAATCTGAGCTCGTACTTCCTTGTCCCGATTAATCCAGTATTCAGCCCTTATTGCCCTGCTGACACAATCTGATACCAGGGTAGGCGGGCTACTGCCTGCACTCACTTGTTTGGAGATATCTGTGCGGAACATCTTCATCATTCTTCTGACTTTTTCCTTTTCAGTCAGAACCAGTTCCGGGCACAGACGAGCTAACTGCTCAAATTTCTGAATGGCCTCCATAACCGTCATCGATCCTTGTTGCAGACTGGAGAACTCATCTTGTTGAACTGCCAGTATCTTTGCATTGTAATACATGGCACGGAACTCGGTTACGAAATCCTGCCAACTCATTGCCATGACATCCCGGCGCATCTGTACTGTCATCCACCAGTGTCTTGCATCTTTCTTGAGGGCAAATGAAGCATAGAGAACCTTCTCCTGTTTTGTGAGCCGCATAAAATCCAAAATAACTTGGATATCGATCAACCAGTTATCGGCGGCTACGGGATCGGTTGGTCCTTCAAATTCAGGCACCTTCATTCGCCTGAATCGCTCGTAGAGCAAATCTTCCCGCACTGGCTGTACATTAACTTGTCCTCCAACTGGTGCCATCGGAATCTCAACATTCCGGGGAATCTCTGGTTGGACCTCTGGGACTGGGGGTACTACGGGCGGTATTTAGTAAACTGGTGGTACTTGGTGAACTGGGGGTGGAACCTCGTTCACTTGGGGTCTCTGATTCATTTGGGCTATTTGTTCCCGCAACCTTTTCGTTTCTTGCTGCTGTTCGAGCAGCTGCCTTTGTAGATTTGCTACAATTGTTGCAAAATCCGGCTCGGGCGGATTTACAGGCATTGTTCGACGTGGGCGCACCATCCTATCAAATCATCAGAAAAGATATTATCATACTGTTAATATCCTTTCTTCCATAATTTATCGTGTCATAACTTACTATTTAACATTGCATAGTTATCGTAGTATTCATAATCATAACATTGCTCTTGCATCACATATCATAATATTAGACATACATATGCTTGTCATAGCATCAATAATCACAAGTATCAGTTTAACATATTTCTCATTTCTGAACTTGTCTTTTTGTACATTTACAAAAAGTATTCATATTTACAATAACGTATGTACATATCTTTTCATCGCACCATATACATGGGGTCAAAATATGGGATGGAAGTGTCTAACACTTTACCATCGTACATAGGTACAAGCCTATATCCAAAAATAATAAGCTAGTACGACTGTCTCAAAATACAAAAATATATACATGATCGATCTAATCCTAATCTAGCTCCACTACCGTAACAGCTGAAACATCCAAGTCGGCCTCTCCGTCATCATCCGGGATCTCCTCTGGATCCTCCTCAAAATCATCACCCTCATTGAGCCATCCTACAAACCCCGTCTCGTGCTCAGGCTCCTCCTCATCATCCTCGTCATCGCTCGATATCACGATGAGCAGAGGGTCCTCAGGCGGATCCTCAGGAGCCTCCATGTCATCAGCCTCCTCCTGATCATCAGCCTCGGCCTCAATCTCGGCCTCCTGTACAGGGTCGGCGGCCATCGGGTCCTCTGGATAGACGGGGCCTGGCTCATACACCGGCTCCGGCTCGTATACCGGCTCCGGCTCGTACTCCGGCTCTGGCTCGCCAATGTCGTCAGCTGGTGCCTGTGGCTCTACCACGTAAGCATCGGCCTGCATAGCGTGGACGATGACCTCTGCACCCAGAATGTACTCGATCATATGCCCCAGAGTCATGTCTAGCGTGGGATCTGGAGTGTGCTGCCGAATCTGAATGGGTAGTCCAGTGCGGAGGATCGTCAAGGCGTGCAGCCCTGGACTAGGTATGTCCTATGGGATATGAGGCAACATCGCCTCCTGAAATCGTCGACAATAGTGCCCCATGGACTCCTGGGGGTATGCGTGCCAATCTGCGACTAAACTGAAGAATCGCTCGTGGTACATATCCCGATAAATCTTGGGATCGCGATAGGGCTCGTCAGCTCCCTCCTCCGGTACTGGCCCATAACGCGCAATCACTAGGGTACGAAAATGCGCCCAGGTGCGCTCTGACAACGCTCTCTCGCCCCATGTCATCCACCAGAGACGGGTGTCTGCAACGAGACATCGACTAGCCAAAGAGACCCGTAGACGCTCCACGATATGGCTAGTGCGAAAAATCAACTCCGTGCCATACAGATAGCGACACTGTCCGTCTCGTGCCGTCGAAAAACAGGGGCTGTGACGCGAAGAATGATGTAGTCGAGCGTCGGTCCTCCTCTACTTGTGCAGGATCCATAACCGCGTATCTATCATCACATGTTCGTATAATAATTATTAATATATGAAAATAAATTTTTTTTTTTTAACTTACAAGGATGGCGGCGATGGCAGGCTGACTGTGAAACTGAGTCGCAGGAAACCTCTCTGATACCAACTCTGTAACGACCCGCCTAACACAGGTCGTTACCATACATACTTGCATACATATCGTAATTACATTCATAACATATACAGCGGAAATTTTATTATTATTTTTTTTATACAGTGTACACGCACACAATTATAAATATAAGCGTATATGACATTAAATAAAATTGTTCGGGTGTAAAACAAAACTCATAAAATAATTACTTAACATTATCAATACACGTAGCGGTTTATTCCCACGTTTCACAGTCCGCAAATCCATGCCCTCCATCTTGCATCAAGGGTTGCTGCCAGGCTGCTTACCTACAGAATAGACGTAAGACAATGAGCTTTCGCTCAGCAAGTACAACTATCCTATACCGCGATTCAATAACACATACCCTACAAATCCTAACTAGCATATCATATCATAACCTAAGCATAACTTATCGTAACTTATCTTAGCATATGCATGAGCCAATTATGCTTCGTTATGCTTTCTTATTCATTTATATCTTACTTTCTTCACTTATCTTGGCTTATCTTATGGGCCCCATAACGTAAGTGTCCGTACCGGGCGTGCAACTATGAATTGGTTGGGGCGGCCAGTCCATTTCCAACTCAATCCATAGTCCAACCCAACCTAACGCGGGTCGGTACGACACAGGCAAGCGTACTCGCCATCTTAACATTCATTGTCTCATATTTATTCTTATTTTTGTTAGTTGGTGAACATGCACCGTGATGTTTCACCTAATGAATTATCAGCCTTATCTCATAATCTTATTATAACTTTTATCATAGCATATATACATAATATGCATTCATAACATACTTTAATAGCATTTCATAAAATCATAGCATTTCTTATGACATTTTCTAAACCCTAGCATACCATCATAACATTTAACTTTTTATAACACATAACATACCATAGCATTTTTCATAGCATTTCCTAACATATGGCTGTACATAACATTTAACATGTAACACAGAACACTTTACACACATACTTAGGCAAGTATACACAACAAAGCCTATGCTGTAGACGGAGTTGTACTTACCTTGTTTGGGTTGGCTGTGTCCGATGCCGAGTTGAATCCCGTTAGGACACTGCTGCGTACTAAATTCTGTGATCAAATAAAAGTAAGGATTAGAAATGTTGGTGATATAACCAACACTCTTTTATAACCTTAGTTATATGTCCCTTACTTAATTTTACGTGGTCCTAATTGGTTACATTGAGTAACCCTAGGGTTTAAATCTACCCTACTCGGATTATTTTTAACTTTAGATTTCAAAATCCTATTTTTATTTATTTATTTACTAAATCTTTTATTTAACTTTAAAACTGGAAATCATAAAATAAGATTGGTAAAAATTCTTGACTATTGGAAACTGCCTTTGGAACAGCTTCCCAATGCCAATTTATCAGTTCATGTGAAAATTTTCGTCTTTCTGTACTGTTTTTTTTTTAGAAATCCTGTACAGGAATTCCCTATTTCCTGTACAGTTTTTGAAATCCAATTCCATTTAAAAATATAAATAGATTTTGGAAAAGTTTTCTTCACGAAAGTTTTAACTATCGAAAAACCTTATAACTTTCGTGCTTTAAGTAAAACCCAGTTCGGACGTTTACCTAGTCATATGCCCTATTACACCAATCCTGGCCGTGCATGGTTCCTGGGCACGGTCAGGCTCGGATTTTGATGAAAACCGAGGCCATTGGGGCCTCATTTTGCAATTTTGTCTGCTCTACCCCCTAGGAAAAACCCTAACCTACAACTTTCATGTGTTGAGTTTTTCCAAATTCGGCCTCTAAAGGTCTCAAAATCAGCTTTTCCCGAAACTGGCCAATTTCTACCTGAAATGGCAGTTTTCGGTTTTAGATTCGTTTTACGGCTTATTACGTACACCGTACCTCAACCAAACACATCGGGAGCCTAACATCATTCATGCAACACGTTTCTAACGTCCAATTTTCACCATACAAACAAAATTAGCATCATACATCAACATATAAAACCCTAACCATACTACAAACACTTAGCATGCAAGAATGCAACCACCAAACCATAAACCCTAACTAAATCAAGCACATAACCTAAATTCCTAACTAAGGCAGCAAATTAAAGTGAGCTTATGCTCATTACAAACCATGCTTAAATACATTTAAATTTCACAAAATGAAATTCAAATGAAAGCTTAGGGATCTAAGGGATTATACCTCACTTTGGGTCAAGGGTTTGGCTTGACTTTTGCTCCCTTTGTTCCTACTCCAACAGCCGGCCTTCCTAGGTCAGTTGGCTCCCAAAATTCCCAGCTTCCTTGCCCTAAATTCCAGTCAGCAACCTGCTAAAAATCCGGCCACACTAGCCCCAAAAATCCGGTCTCCACAAGCTTATCCTTCCTTCCTTTGCTGCTTCCCTACAACCGGCTTCCTTGGCCAAATTTGGGCACAAAATGTAATAACCTGAATTTTGATGACTTTAGATTTCCTTTGAGTGAGGAAAACTTAAGTCTAGATCATGTTTGGAATAGAATATCGGTATAAGTTTGAGTTCTTGGTTAATTAGCTACGAGACTCAACGATGGATTACTTAGCCTAGTATAAGGCATTTTAAGGAAAATGGCGTGATGAAATTTCATGATTTCATGTTGGTCAAAGTTTGACCAAGAAAGTCAAAGTTGACCAAAAAGTCAAAGGGTTGACCAAGAACAGTCAAAGGTATGACTGTACAGTAATAGGATAAGCAGTATGAGAAATATACTGCTAAAATTGTCTTTTTGGACAAAATAACAAGAATAAGCTATGAGACCACCCTAGAAAAATCAAGCACACTAAGTTGGATATCAAAGTCCTAATGACTTTCAGAAATAAGAAGAAAATTTTTACAGTCCATTTTTACGCAGATAAATTTTGGACTGCAGTCAAGTATAACAGTACTGAATTATACTGTGTATTAGTAAACACAGTATTGGAAATATCTGTGTTAGCAAGAAAATAGACTGTATTTTAAGGAAAAAGCCAAACAAGGCTTTATGATGATGTCACCTTATTTTGGAATTATGACATCATTTCTTGATTAAAGAAAATTGGAAAGTAATTGATGGCTCTAGAACCTCCCAAAGGCCAGCCACTTGGAGGGTAAAAATGTAAAAATTTTACCTTTTGGGGCAAAAGTGTAATTTTTAGAAAATAGTGATGTAAGCAAATGATGTCATCAAGATGATGTCATCATGATGAGGTAAGCAAGGAAACTTGGCCTCCAAGGAGTGAACAAGGGCCGGCCACCTAAGAGCGATCAATTTGTAAAGATTTTGTCTTTATGGGCAAAAAGTGTAATTTTGAAAAATATGATGATGTAAGCATGAGGTAAGCACATGATGTCATCAAGATGATGTCATCATGGTGAGGTAAGCAAAACTTGGGCACCAAGTCATGCAATGGCCGGCCAACACTTGTAGGGGTCAAAGTGCAAATATTTTTGCTTCAAGGACTAAAGTGCAATTTTGGAAAAGTAATTAAATCCAAATTCAAGGACTTTTAAGCAATTTTGAAAGTTCAAAATCAGCTATAAATAGGGGTGAAGGGGGGCGGATTTTTGGGGTTGGAAAAATTGGAAAAACAAATCCAAACTATGGCAAAATTCTCCCATACCCATTTTCTCTCTAAAACCGACCCTAGGAAGAAAAAAAAATTTTGGTTGGCTGGATTTTTGGTAATGGCCAGATCTTGTGTGAGTGTGTGAGGCTCAATTTAATTGGCCAAAATTTTTGGAACCCCAATTGGAGGGGAGGCCGGTTGTGTGGAGCCAAGGAAAAAGGGAGAGAAAAGTTGGAATCAATCAAGCCAACCTCTAGGATTGATCTAGGTAAATCTCTAAAACCCTTAAGTTTTTATACTGAGCTTGAAACTAGATACTCATGTGGTTGTTTTTCATGAGGAATGGCCGAAAATTGGAACCCATTTGGGGGAGGAGATTCGGCTGCAATGGCAACCAAGGGGGAGTGAGGAAAAAGTTGGAATCCAAGCTTGTGAACCAACATCCAAACTCTAGAGGTAAACCCTTAGCCCTAAACCTTTTTTAATTTGAGCTTAAATTTGGGAAATTTAAGTGTATTTCCATGTTTGGGATGTAAGAGCATAAGCTCATTTTCTTATGCCATGCAATAAGTTTTCTTCTTGATTATGTGCTTGATTAGGGTGCTAAGGTCTCAATTATTATTATGGTGCATGGTTTGGTAATTATGCTTGCATAATTTTTAGGGTTTCATGCATGCACATAAGGGGTTTGATATATGTCCCCAACATGCCTAAGAAGTTATAGGTCATGCATGTTTATGTTTGAGCTAGATTAGAAGCTTGATTGATGATTGGTGATACAAATCAAATGTTTTGCAAACCCCAGTTTGATGCAAGAACACCCAAGGGTTTTGCCTTGCATAAAGATGTTTGAATGATGTATGAATGTATCTTTTACGTTAGAAAACACTGCATGATGATTGTAGGCTCTCGGCTGCTGCCGGTTGAGGTAGTGTGCACGTGTTAGGGCGTAAAACGAATTTAAACCCAAAAAACTGCCAGTTCGGGTAAAACTGGCCAGTTTTCTGGAAAGCTATATTTGAGGCCCTTAGAGGCCGAATTTGATAAAAGTTAAAACATGAAAGTTGTTCATAAGGGATTTTCCTAGGGAATAACTTAAATATTTTTCAAAAATAAGGCTCTAAAGGCCTTCGTTTTTATAAAAATCCGAGCCTAGTCTGCCCAGACCTAGTTTACACGACTAGCCAGTTTCAAATGAAAACTGACAAGGATACAAGCGGAACTGTAATTTTCGCAAAACATGAAAGTTTTAGGATTTTTCGAGAGCTAGAACTTTCATGAAGACAACTTTTTCAAAATCGGAATGGATTTTTAAACTGACACGGATTTCTTAAAAACTGTGCAGGAAACAGGAAATTCCTGCACAGGATTTTCTAAAACAATACAGGAAAACTGTATTTTTGCACCAACACCAATGTTTTGACTGTAGGAACTGTTCCAAAAGCAGTTTTCAACAGTTAATAATTTTTACAAACCTTTCTCAAAGAATTACAATTTTTCAAGGGTTTTTATAAGAAATGAACAAAGAGAACCAAGTTTTTCCAAAGCAAAGAGAAAAACAAGTTTTTTTGAACTCTAAGTTATCTTTCTTTCGGTAACAAGACAATGATGGACGATAACCGGGAAGGATACCCGAGTTATCGAACGGGGTTCAAAGCCCAAGGTTAGCTTAGGATAATTGAACTAAGATTGACTACCTCAAGGGTTACTCAAGGTAACCCAACAAGGTGTTAAGATTGGGTTTGGATCTAAAACCAGGCATAGGCCAAGGTTAGGATGATAACCTAACCCTATTCATGTATGATTGAGATTAATACCCAAGGTTACCTTATGTAACCAATTAAGCTATCATGAGTATAGGAGGGGACATATAACTAAGACTATGAATGGGTGTTGGTTAGGTCACCAGCATCTTAAGGTTATAATTATAATTATGAAGCCTTATACTATGTCCTTTGACATAACAGGAGATAGCCTGTTCTTGTGCCTCAGCTTGGAGTCGTACGAAATAGGACACAGCTAACCAAGTAAGTACAACTCCGCCTACAGCATAGGCCCTTTGTTGTTACTTGCCTAATGTGATGGTATGTGATGATATGTTATGGCGTGTAATGTTATGGTATGATATGTTATGGTATGTATGGCATGTTATGGTATGTTATGAATGAGGTTATGTTATGTTATATGTTGTAATATTGTGACATCATGAAGCATGTTCACTAAAGTTAAACCACCTGGTAAGAACAAGACAAGTAGGATGTTGTGTCGTGCCGACTTGCCACAAAGGCGGGTTTAAATGGTATGGTTCATGGTTTGAGTTGGATTGGATGGCTACCTAAACTACTCCATGTTAAACTTTGTGTTTCATGGTTTGAGTTAAAATGGACTGCCGCCTTCAACCATTCATTGGCTATGTAGCACGGTACGAGCACACATGATAAGTAAAGGAATAGAACTAAATTAAGTTATGAATCCATAATTGATTCATAAGAGATCATAATTGGTTCATGCATAATGATATGTTTTGTGTCGCGGATGTAACAGTTGTACTTGCTGAGCGAAAACTCACGTCTTACGTCTATGCTGTAGGTAAGCAACCTGCCAGCAATCTCTGATGCAATACTGTGGAGGGCTGGTTCTGCGGACTGTGAAATGTGGGATGGACACTGCCACGGCTTTTGAAAAAAAAATATATACTCTATAAAATATGTTGTAATGAAAAAGGGTTTTCATATTTTCATGATGTTTTAAGTATGAATGACAAAGTTTATGTATGTATGGCAAGCAAGTTGCCTCTTGTGGTACCAATCCACATTAAGTCGGGTTTGGTCTACAATTTGATTATGATGGCCTTCAAGGAGGGTTTGAAAGTTCGGTACTCGAGTAAGTACCTATCAGTAAGTATGAGTTTGAGGATGAAGTTCAAGTTGAAAGTTTTAAAATAAAGTTAAAAAAAAAATAATAATTTCCCAAATTTTCCGCAACTTTAACTTAAGTATGTAAGTAAGGTGACGACCCGGCGTGGGAAGTCGGGGCGTTACACAAAAATTCTTGGAGCTCTTGATTGATGTTCAAGGTAGAAAACCCAACACTCAAAACCCTAATTTCCCTTAGATCCAAAATTTTTTTCCCTTCTTCCCCGTTGGTTCCCACAACCGGCCTTGGCTAGGGAAATTGGTGCAAAATTTTTTTTCCATACTTTTGCTTGCTCTCCAACAAGAAACTGACCATACACTCTCTCTTTTCCCTTGATCTTGGCTTGAATTTCTTCATTTCCTTCTCTCTCAAGTTCGGTTTTGGTTAGAAGAAAATTTGGCAAAGTTTGGTTGCTTTTCTCTAATTAATTTTTGTTTTGGGGTCACCTATTTATAGGAGGTGAACAACTCTTGATAATTGCCAAATAGTCCTCCAAATTTTTGGCAATTTGCCCTTGCCCCCCATGAGTTGGCCGGCCACCTTGCACCCTAGAAGACTCCATGATTTCTTTCCAACTTTTATTAATTGATTAATGATGTAATTAATCAAAAGTATGGTGAGGTAAGCATACTTTAGGGGTGTTTGGCTCTTTCTCCTATTGTACAGTCCATTCCTAAATTAACACAGGTATTTCCAATACTGGATTCACTTATACACAGTATTGGCATATTGAACTGCAATCCAAAATTCATCTGTGTAAAAACGAACTGTATAAAAATTTTCTCATAACTTAAAACCACTTGTGCTTGATTTTCTATGGTGGTTTTGAGTCTTAAACATATCATTTTATTCATAAAATGGCTCTATGCAGTACAATTTCTATAATGCGGGTTATTTTATCGTACAACCTTTTCGTTGACTTTTTGGGGTCAATCTTCGGCTTTTTCGTCCACTATTGACTTTCTTGTCAACCATTGACTTCCTTGCCAAGATTTGACTCCCATGGTCAATAGTTGACTTTTTGGTCAACCGTCGATGTTTTTGGTCAAACTTTGACCAACATAAAAATTTTGACGATTTAATTCATTTTTACCTAAAAGGTCATTTGCTTGACTAAACAATCATTTTCGAGTCTTATAAAGTCATAAAAACTCGTAAAACGTCATTAAAACCCTTAAACGGGCTTTTTCATAGATACCTTCATGGTTTGTACAAATTTCTTAAAATAAATCGTAATGTTACAGAAAAACTTGGTGTTACAATATGCTTGGCTAAGTAATCATTTTTGAGTCTTATAACATCATAAGAACTCTCAAAATTTAATAAAAACCCTAATCGGCTAAACACCTTCATGGTACAGCTTAAATTCGTTGAAAAGAAAATCTTAATATCGTAAAAAGCTAGTCATTACAGTATCTACCATAATATATACATACACATGGCATATCATGGCATAGCATGGCATATCATGGCATAACATTGCATACCATGGCATATCAGGGTATATCATGACTTAACATGGCATATATGAAAACAAATCATGCTTGAAAATAGTTTACTATTTTCCATACTGTAGGTGAGGGTTGTACTTATATGATACGTTACGTCCTGAGTTTGTTGCTCCAATTAATCGCAACAACATGTTAACTTCCTGTTTTCAAAAAGGACGTAAGGTAAGGATCGTCCTATCTTATTATAAATCATAATCATTAAATGTTGGTATCCTTACTAACATCCATGAGTAACCCTAGTTCACTACTACAAAAAGTACATTACACGACGGAGATTACACGACGGTTCTTTGGAATCGTCGTGTAAAGTCGGACTTTACACGACGGTTCTTTGGAACCGTCGTGTAAAGTGCTCTGCGAGGGACTTTACACGACGGTTCCAAAGAACCGTCGTGTAATCTCCCTCGCGGAGCCACTTTACACTACGGTTCCAAAGAACCGTCGTGTAAAGTGCCTTGCGGAGCAACTTTACACGACGGTTCCAAAGAACCGTCGTGTAATCTCCCTCGCGGAGCAACTTTACACTACGGTTCCAATGAACCGTCGTGTAAAGTGCCTCGCGGAGCAACTTTACACTACGGTTCCAATGAACCGTCGTGTAAAGTCCGACTTTACGCGACGGGTTTTAAGAACCCGTCGTGTATTCCTAACTTTTTTACCCTTCAACAACTCTCATTTCATCTCATTACAGATCTATCGCGCAGCCGCGAAAAACATCACAGACACATGCGAACACACGTCTCCTCCACTGCGAAACCAACACTCGCGTATATTAAATATTTGTAAGTATTGTGATTATTACTTACTCTTCTTTTTATTTATTTGATTTTTATGGACGATTTATTGTAGATGTCAAAAATGGTATATATTCTCTTTTTTTCTTTTTCGGTTTGATTAGTTGTTGACTATACATTGTGTTTTTAAATGCAAAAACTTGATTATTGAATAATTTGTATGATAAATTTAATATCGATTTAGGTCGGGTTCTTGGAAATGGATCGAAAATGGATGTGGGCTAATAGATTGACTAGAAAATATCGAGATGGGATTGAAGAATTTTTGTCATTTGCGGAAACTAACATGAAGAATGATAAGATTCGATGTCCTTGTGTGGATTGTGGAAATCATAGATCTCATCCAGTTGATGAAGTTAGAAGACACTTGCTTGCGCGTGGGATTATTTGTTCGTACCAAACGTGGTATTTACACGGTGAAATGTTTTTTAATCCATCATCGAACAACAAAGCGAAAGATGATGTTGTTGAGGAAGTTGTAGGAGATAATTGTTTGATATGGTTAATGATTTGGAAGAACAGTTTGTGCATCGTCCGGAGTTATTTGAAGCAATGATGAATGATGTCGAGATGCCCTTGTATGACGGGTGTAGTAAATATACGAAATTGTCCGCATTGGTCAAATTATGGAACATGAAGGCATCGGGAGGGTGGACAAATTCTAGTTTCACGGCTCTTTTAGAATTTCTAAGCGAGGTTCTACCGGTTGATAATAAAATACCTGCTAGTATGTACGAAGCTAAGAAGACGTTGAGCACTTTGGGAATGGAATATGAAAAAATTCATGCATGTCCAAATGATTGCGCCCTTTACTGAAATGCATACGAGAATTTGGATGAATGTCTGGTTTGTAAGGAGTCAAGATGGAAGAAGGGCAAGAAGCCAACGAATGGCAGCAAAGGTGTGCCGGCAAAGGTGTTATGGTACATTCCTCCGGCACCGCGTCTACGACGTTTATTCCGTAATGCCGAGCATGCCAAGAATTTGACTTGGCACCATGATAAACGTGTTGAAGATGGTATGCTTAGACATCCAGTCGATGCACCACAATGGAAGACCTTTGATGCCGATCATCCTGAATTTTGTGCGGAACCACGGAATCTACGTCTTGGTTTGTCGGCGGACGGAATTAACCCGCATGGTAATATGAGTAGTAGGCATAGTACTTGGCCCGTCATACTTGTCAACTACAATCTCCCTCCGAAGTTGAGCATGAAGCGAAAGTTCTTGATGTTGACCTTATTGATATCTGGTCCTCAACAACCAGGGAATGACATTGATGTGTACTTAGCACCACTAATCGATGATCTAAAGAGCTTATGGGAAAAGGGGATCGAAGTTAGAGATGCTTACCGTCAAGAGACATTCACACTCCGTGCAATGTTAATGTGGACAATCAATGACTTTCCTGCTTATGGAAATCTATCTGGTTATTCAGTCAAGAGTTCTATCGGTTGTCCCGTTTGTATGAAAGAAACATCCTCCATCCGATTGAAGAATGGTAAGAAAACCGTTTACCTGGGTCATAGGAGATTTTTACCACAAAATCATCGATACCGCAAACAGAAAAAGGCTTTCTGTAAGGCCCCGACTTACACCATCTACGTAGGGGGACGACTACGTAGACGTGGGCCGTCACCTTACTTACTTACTTAACTTAATTCTTAACAAAAAGCTTTAAGCTTGCTCAAAATTCCGGAGTAAAATTTTTTCTTTAAAACTTTATTTTAAAACTCTTTTACTCTCAAACTTAAACTTGACTTAGTCCCGTACTTCTTCTCATACATAAAACTTAACTTATCTTCATACATATTCATACGTACTCACCTGAGTACCAAGATCGTGGACCAGACCCGACCTAGCGTGGATCGATACAACACGAGGTAACTTGCTTGACATACATACTTGAAACTTTTCTTAAAACATTCTATTTATTCAAAACACACTTTACAAATGTATTTTACAAAAACCTATTTTTTTTTTCCAAAATCCGTGGTGGTGTCCATTCCACATTTCACAGTCCGCAGCACCAACTCTCCACAGTATTGCATCAAGTACTGCCGTTAGGTTGCTTACCTACAGCATGAACGTAAGTAGTGAGCTAATTGCCCAGTAAGTACAATATTCAATCCACAAAAACATTTTGACGTGCAAGAATGCGTGAACCGATTATGTTTTCTTATAATTCAATTATGCTTTCATTAACTTGGTTCTATTCCCTAACATGTCATGTCATATGTGCACGTACCGTGGTATATAGCAATGGAGTGGTTGGAGGCGGCCAATCCAAACCATATCAAACCATGAAACTAATCGTTTACATAGAGTGATTGGGGCAGCCAGTCCAATCCAATTCAAACCATAGACTAAACCGTTTAAACCAGCCCTCGTGGCAAGTCGGTACGACACAATAACATTAACAGGTCTTATCTTATCTCCTGACTTAACTTATTCTTACCATGTGATTTAATAATCGTGAACATGCTTCATGATGTCACGTAGCCAAACATACAACATAAAATAATCACAATCATAATACATCATAACATAATTTACCATAACATAACATACCATAACATAACATATCATAGCATCATATCATAACATAAACTTATCATGACATAAACTTCATAGCATAACATCATAGCATAAACTTATCATAACATAAGCATATCATAACATAAACTTATTATAACATAAACTTCATAGCATAACATCATAGCATAACTTATCATAACATAACATATCATAACTTAATATCATAACATTTATAACATAAACTTCATAGCATAACATCATAGCATAACTTATCATAACATAAACATATCATAACATAACTTAAGCTTATCATAACATAACTTAAACTTATCATAACATAACATAGGTAAATCATGTAAATCAATACATGATTTCTTAAAAACATATCATGCAACAAAAATATTTTGTCCATGCTGTAGGTGGAGTTGTACTTACATGTCGTCCTATGCTCTTAGTTTATCGCCAAACATAGCACATACTCCCGTTGTCCTAACAGGGTGTAAGATAAGAATCAGTCATATTCTATCTTACCATAAATCATAATCCTTAAACGTTAATATCCTTTTAGGTTACTTCTAGTAACCCTGGGTATGAGCCCAAACATAAATCGGTTAATGCCCTATTGGGTTACTAAGACCCAATAGTGGTATCCCACTTGGTTACCATACAACTTAACATAATTCAGTTATTTCTTTTCTTCAGAAAACTTGTTCAATTCTTGAAAACAGTTTCTTAATTTAAGTGTCAGTGCATGAGTAGGGATTTCTTGCTTTTGCACTGTTTTCTTAAAATCCAGTGTAGGAATTTCTTGATTCCTGCACAGTTTTGGGAATCTAATTTTTTACTTTAAAATATGTTTGGAATTAGAAAAATCTTTCTTCATGAAAGTTGTAGATCTTGAAAGATCCTAAAACTTTCATGTTTCACACAAAACCTAATTCTATCTTTAACTTATTCATTTTCTTGGTTGAAGCCGGCAGGCCGTGCATAAGGTCTGGGCAGACCAATATTGACTAGGTCTCGGATTTTCATAAAAACAGAGGCCTTTGGAGCCATATTTTGAAAAAATGTTCTTGTTATCCCCTAGGAAAAACCCTTCCCAACAACTTTCATGTTTTACGTTTTTCCAAAATCTGCCTCTAAGGGCTTCAAAATTTCGTTTTCCTGTAAGCTGCCCGGTTTTACCCGAAACTGACAGTTTTGCTTGAAAATCCGTTTTTTCGTAAAGTCTACGCACACGCTACCTCAAACGGTCTCAACCGTGAGCCTACGACAAACATGCAGCGTATCTAATGAAAAATCATATCATCATACATCCATACATAAAATCATAACACATAAATAAAAACCTAGATCTAGCTTACCATAACATAGATCTAGCTTACCATAACCCTAATCAAGCACATACTAAACTTTTGCATGAAAATAAATGAGCTTCAGCTCTTACAAAACCCACTGAAAATACATATAAACACTTGAATCAAAACTTACTAAAAAAAACTTAGGGAAGTTTAGGAGTTTTACCTTAACTCCATGGGGTGGGATCTACACTTGGATCACCAAATCTCTCTAGTTTTTCTCACTCAAGAATCCGGCCACTCACCCATTTTTTTCTTTCTCTTTGGTCGGCCTTTAGGGAGGGAGGAAGAAGAGAACTAAATTTTTGAGGTCACTCTAAGCGAGCCAAAATCCCACACACACCACCTATTTATAGGTGGAAAATTCCCAATTTTCCACATTAAATTTTATTTCACTAATTCCACTTGAATTTCCACATTTGCCATTAAAAACAAATGGGTTCCCTCCTTGTCCCTAGATGGCCGGCCACTAGAAAGCCTTGGGAGGCAAGTTACTTGCTCACCAAGCAAGTGCTTACCTCACCTAGCTTATGTCACCTTGGTGAGATCACTTTGCTAACATCATCAAGGCCATTGCTTGCTCTCCAAGCAATAAAACAACCGGCCATTTTGTGATGTGTGAACCAAGAATGGCTTGTTCACCAAGCTACTTCCTTACCTCATCAAGCTTACCTCATCTTGCTTGCATCACCAAGCTAAAAGCTTGCTCTCCAAGGCACAAAGGGAACCGGCCATGCATGTGTGGGAGGCAAGGAAAATCTTTTCAACTAACTCTAACTTAATTGCTTGTTCCATTGTAACCAAGCTAACTAAATTTGTAACCAACCATTGGCCTAACATTGGCCTAGTTGGAGGCTTAGTTAGGAATATCCATAAATCCCATAATTCAAAAATTACATATTTACTTACTTTTCTTAAAATTACAATTTGGCCCCTAAGGACAAAGTATTTGCACTTTGGTCCCTGAAGGTGGACGGCCTTGGAGGAATCACTTGGCTTCCAATTCATATATAGTTATCCACTTGATTCTAAAAATCCGTTAATATAATTATGCAGTCCATTTCCTTACTAACTTAAATAATATCAATACTGTTTTTCACCAAAAACAGTATTTCCAAACAGGACTACAGTTCAGAGTTTATCTGCGTAAAAATTGGACTGCATATGGATTTTTCTTCGAACTTGTAACTATTTAATCCATATTGCTCTAACTAATGTGCTTGATTTCTCCAGGGTGGTCTTATAGCTTATTTGATTGAAATGAGGGTTTTCCGCAGTATAATTTCCATACTGTTGATTACACTGCAGTACCGTCTCAGTCAAACCAAAAGTCAACTTGGTCAACCTAAAGTCAACCTTGGTCAAAGTTTGACCTGAAGAAAATCATAAATTCCTATTTTGTCCTTTTTCCTCAAAAGGCCCCGTGCTTGACAAAGCAACCTATTATGGTAAGTACAACTCCTATTATTGAGTTTCGTAGCTAATTAAACGATAACTCAAACATATTTTGATATTTACTCAAATCATGAGCCTCATATCGACATTCATAATAAAATCTTAGATTTTCCTTATTTCTAAGGAAATCATAAGCTCATCAAAATTTCGGGTTCTTACACTTTCGATGGCAAAACGGAAGAAAGAAACCCTCCCCGGGTTTTGACCGGCGAAGACGTTTATGAGATGGTTAAGGATTTGAAAGTGGTGCTCGGGAAAAGAAAACGGCGTAACAATGATCCCGTGGTTGACGGCCCTTGGAAAAAACGGTCAATCTTCTACGAACTTCCATATTGGAGGACACTTTTTGTTCGTCATTGCTTGGATGTGATGCATATTGAGAAAAACGTGTGTGAATCAATAGTGGGTACATTACTAGACATTCCTAATAAGAGCAAAGATGGTGAGAAGGCACGGTTGGATCTTAAGGAATTGAAGATTAGACTTAACTTGATCCCTACGAAGAAAGGGAATGCAACTTACTTACCTCCGGCGAAGTACACACTATCAAGACAAGAAAAAAGAAAGCTTTGTGAGTGGCTGGCTTCTGTAAAAGTGCCCAACGGGTATTCTTCCAACTTGAAAAGGTTGGTGTCTATGAAGGATCTGAGGCTGATTGGCATGAAATCACATGATTGTCATATCTTGATGCAACAGTTATTACCGCTGGCGTTGCGAGGAGTTTTAACGAAGGATGTGAGATTCGCAATTACCAAGTTATGCTCATTTTTCAACTCGATATGCTCTAAGGTAATAGATCCATTGACACTAGATTCGCTACAATTAGAGTTGGTTAAGACTTTGTGCTTGCTTGAAAAGTACTTTCCACCCTCATTTTTTGACATAATGATTCATCTAACGTTACACTTAGTCCGGGAATTGAAGCTATGTGGACCGGTGTACTTGAGATGGATGTATCCTTTTGAAAGGTACATGAAGGTTTTGAAGGGTTATGTCAAGAACCGAAATCGGGCAGAAGGATGTATAGTAGAAAGCTACATTGCGGAGGAATCGGTCGAATTTTGCTCCGAGTATTTGTCCACCGCGGAGGCGATTGGGTTGCCGAAGACTACAAACATTGACTGGAAAAGACTATCCGTCGGCGTTCCATCGCAGGTAAATCGATGTGAATGGGAGAAAGCTTGTCTCTATACTTTACATAATAGGGTTGAAGTTGAGCCTTTTATCGAGATTCACCTACAGGAAATAAGAGATAAATATCCTAGAAGAGGACGAAATGAAAAGTTGATACACGATGACCACAATCGGACGTTTCGTCTGTGGCTACGAAGTCATGTCTTTCAGAAGGACGGCTGTTCGCAAGAGTTAATGAACCTCGCTAGAGGTCCGTCGACGATTGTTACACGGTATACATCGTACTTCGTCAATGGTTATACATTCTACACTCGCGAAAGAGATGAGAAGCATCCCGTTCAAAATAGTAGTGTTAGTATCCGTGCTAAGTCAATGCATATTTCATCTGCAAAGGACAAGAATCCAGTTTATGGAACTATGAACTACTTCGGTTTCATTGAAGATATTTGGGAACTCGATTACTGTGGTTTACATGTAGCACTCTTTAAGTGCAAATGGGCAGACAATAATTATGTAAGGATTGACAGTGATGGCATCACAGTTGTGGACTTTAGACGATTGGGATACAAAAATGATCCATTCATTATGGCATCACAAGCAATCCAAGTATTTTATACAACGGATCCCAGCAATGCAGAGTTGTCCTTAGTTGTGCCCATGAAGCCAAAATTGTACCGTGATGGGCAAGAAGATGAGGAAGATTGCTCCGACATTCCATCTTTCACACAGGGAATGCCACCGGTTGAGGAGATTGACGAATTCGATGATGATGTTTCACACTTGGTTCGACCAGATATTGAATGGACACGTGTTGAGGCAGCAAAGAGAAAAAAGAAAAAAACTTGAACATTATGCTATTTACTGTGTACAAGTACATTAATTAATTTCTATTATAATTCATCATAATCTATACAATATTTAATTTGTTATGTTGATTGCTATATATATATATTGAATATTAAATTTGAATCAGGACCAATGCTACAGTTTGCGTAATTTTTTGTATACAACACAGTGGTATGTGGCCGTCGGAATGTGGTGACAAATTTTTAAAATTTTTTAAAGATTACACGACGGTGCATTTTAAAACCATCGTGTAATAGGGAGATTACAAGACGGGCCCTATGGGACCGTCGTGTAATATCCACTAAGTCGATGGGATTACACGACGGGCCCTTTAGGGCCCGTCTTGTAATCCCTAAGATTGCACGACGGGCCCAAGGGCCCGTCGTGTAATCCACCTGAATAAGGGGATTACACGACGGGCCCATAGGGCCCGTCCTGTAATCCTCCCTAATTTGGGGGGGATTACACGACGGGCCATAGGGCCCGTCGTGTAATCTAGGGGATTACACGACGGTCCGTGGTGGACCGTCGTGTAATCTTGAAAAAATTTTAAAAATTTTTTACTTGGGGTTTTCGAAATCCGCGCGCAAACCCATTACTTAAATACAACTTCCTTACCTTTTCTCTCCACATACCTTCTCATTTCTCTTCACACTCTCTAAATTTCTCAAGTACCCACTTCCTCCTCCAAGCCGCCGCCAACTCCGTCGTTGCCGCCGCCGATTCATTGGTTTTGGAGTGTCTATTCATCTTCAAAGAAAATTAAGGTAACTTCATATACAACTTAAAATAAATTTGGGATTTTGTCTTGTTGTTTGTCACTAAAGATCCATTTTTTAGCATGGGTGTTTAAGTTCATAATGATGCTCTTTGTAGATTTATGGTTTGTGAATGGTTTTTACACTTTACATACACATGAATTTTTCCCGCCCACAATATGCTCGATGAAATGTCAACTTGAGATTTTGGAGGAATAATAAAGAAGCAATCACATATATATATGTATAAAAGCATAAACATGAATTTTTCGAATGTTATTTTTGTCCTATGGTAGCGTTATGCACTTATGCTTTTATTTCGAGTGTTTTTTTTTTGGTCCTAATTCGTGTGGGGCGGCAGGCGCCCGTCTGGGGCGCCAGGCGACCCCCGTCTGGGGCGCCAGGCGCCCTTGTGGCGCCCGTGTGGGGCGCCAGGTGCAAATAAAACTTTTGTTATATTTTCCACTATATTTTATTTGTGCCAACATAATAACAATTAAATTTAAAAAAAAAAGGAAGAAAAAAGTTCAAATACCCATTAATGTAATTTTTTTTTTAATTTGCCAATAAATGTAGGTGAACCACAACAATGGAACATTCCAAAAAGGGACGAGCACGAAGGAGAAACCCGATGGATCCCACTGTCGAGGGCAAGCGAAGGGCAAAAATAATGAAACGCGTCCATATGGCAAGGAAAAGAGGTGAACGAATTCAAGTCACGTTTGACGAGAAAGGACAACCGGAAGGGAAGCACGGTGACGAATTGATGAGCTGGATTGGCGTGCTCGCTAGAGAGCACGTTCCAATATGGATTCAAGATTGGAGATCTCGTGATTTAGACGGATTGAAAGAAATTATTTGGAAAGAAACTGTTACTTCTTTCACCGTGGAAGAAAGCTTCCGGAACACTTGTTTAAAATCATGTGGTGAGGCTGCAAGGAATTTTCGCTACGATCTGTACAAGACATTTGTCGAGGAATTTATAAATGAAGAAAGTGTGTGGACACGGCCGAAAAAAGTTATTGACAACTACCCCAATATTGAAGAAGAGGATTGGATGAAATTCGTCCAGTATAGAACGTCCTCGCAATTCCAACAACTATCTGATCGTGGAAGCGAAATAAGGACAAACAACGAATACTCATCAAGAGGAGGCCGAGACGGATATAGGAAGCTCGACCAGGAAATGGTATGTCAATAAATTTTTTTTGTACTAAATCGTATCCCAGTTATACTAACGATGTTAATTACAGTTTAAGAAGAATGGGAAATGGGAGAGAAGAGATGGTTTGTGGCTTGAGCAACAGACGGGACCTGATGGAGAGTTGAAAAATCCAGCATGTAAAAATGCTAGCGAGTTGATAGTAAGTTTACTAACTAACAATGATTTCTTCATCACAACTATACGTACTTACAACCCTTTTGCTTAAATGATTTCTGTTAATAATCTTGTAGGTGGAGTACAATACACAGGAGAGCCAAGGCACTTTCGAGTTAGTTGGCACTAATGATGTATTGTCGCAGGCATTATCTAGACCTGAACACAAAGGTCGTGTCCGTGGCCAATCAAAGTTCGTAAAGCCGTCTCAGTACTTTAACCTAAGTCGCAGTTCGAACAAAGACAATGAAGTACAATCAATGAGACGTGAAATAGAAGAATTAAAGGCGTTAGTGCGTGGTCTATGTGCGAACAGAGATGTGGAGCCGTCGGTTGATCCCAAGAATGTGCCAGCCGTAGACCAACACAACAGCTTTAAGGCTAGTTGCTCTGCCCAAGAAAAACAAGATGGAGTTGCTGAGCCGCCAACCATGCCGGTCGACAGTCAGGAGTGTAAGCTCTATATCTTCGATGAAGTTCAGGGTGGACAGTTGCTTGTTGCGTTTGGAAGAGTATGGCTCGAGAGCCTCCCCACCGATACGGTGCATGGGATTCCACTGGGGGAAGGGAACGTGCGAGTGTCAATCAACGTGCCCAAATTAAAAAAATCACCATTACCTATACCGACGTACAACGCAACCACTGTGGATGATGCTGTTATTGGGTTTGTTGCTTGGCCTAAAAGTTTAGTTGAGTTCGACATGAGTATGAACAAGGCGAGTCGAGGGCCTAGTCACGTTCCCGACCCAGCAGCTGGCAACAAAAAACGACAAAAAAAGGCTGGAAATAAAACGATCGACTCTCGAACTGAGGTACAACAAGGTGCGCAAGAACAAAAACTGGTGTTCGACTTTAATAACATGAACAGGGCGATGAAGCCTTTGGCTTATTATGCACATAGTTCCATGCGTCAAGGTAATCAGATTGAGGTCCCAATACCATACACGATTATGGGTTTTGATATGCCTGTCTTTCTGAGCTTTGAAGATATTTAGGAGTTCATCAATTTACAAGAAATCAGTGCGAATTGTATATTAGTCTACATGAGGTACGACATTCTTTATCTTAAATTTTCTTTTTATCTGGAAAATCTTCTATATTTCATGTAGAGTAACATTTTTGATACGGTTATGCAGATATTTGGAGGAACTATGTAGAATTAACGGGCAAGCTGAGAAGTTTGTGTTTGTGTCTCCAAGCTTGATCTCACCGGTGAGAACAGATACTGAAGATGCTGGAAGGAGAGAGCGAGCCGACAATCTTCTCAGCTTTTTGCGTGACGCACCCAAAGAACGGCTTTATCTTGTGCCACATAACAGAGGGAGACATTGGGTTTTGGGTGTCATTGACCCATGGGAGGACCTTGTCCTTTATTTTGATCCTCTTCGGGAGAAGAAGCGCGACGATTTTACTGAGCTAATGAACATGTAAGTTAATTTGAATATGTTATTTTTTTTAATCTTAATTATATGCATCTTAATTAGTTTGAATTTTACCAATTTGCTAGGGCCCTCACGGATTGGAAGATTACTACCGGAGAAGGGATTAGAAGGAGACGAGACTGTAAAACCAAATTCTCGAACCGTCCCTATCCTCTCCAAGAGGGAAGTGTTGAATGTGGTTATTGTATTTTAGGTTTTATGAGGGATATAGTGTTGAATGGAATTGACGCACTTGAAAGTAAACAATTTTATATTTCTGAGGATTTGGATCTGATTAGGGGAGAATGGTCTGGACATGTAATGGAATTCATTAATTATGATGTATAAACTTGTAATGTAATTCGAGTGTATTTTTAGTTTGATTAATGAAGTTAATATCTTGAATCGTGTATTGGATAACATACAGATTAGGCCACCTGTGTGGAAAAAAAAAAAAAAACCCAAATTTTTTTTATAATAATAAATTACACGACGGTTCCGGAACCGTCGTGTAATCCCAAACAGTAGAAGATTACACAACGGTTCCGGGTGGAACCGTCATGTAATGTTTGTTTTTTTCTTTCACCACATATCTTTTTACCGGGATTACACGACGGTTTTGAAACCGTCGTGTAAAACTTAGATACGACGACGGTATTAAAAACCGTCGTGTTATCTTCCACGACGCTGGATTACACGACGGTTAAGGAACCGTCGTGAAAACTTTACACGACGAGTAAAACCCGTCGTGTAATCCCTCTTTTCTAGTAGTGGTTTTATGTCTCCCACATACTATCATGATCTCTTATTCTGTTACTAGATGTAACCCTAAGGCATCTGGCCCAATCAAACATTATCTTGTTTACTTAATGGAACCTTGGGGTTCAAGGCCCCATTGTACTTAGACTTGAATAGTAATTAGCATCTTCTTAGGTTACTATTAGTAACCCTGGGTAGAAGCCCAATCATATATAAATCTTAGACCCATACCTTATTAGATTACTAAGGCCCAATTATTTTTTAAGTAATACCCTTATTAGGTCACCATTTGTAACCATGGGTTTTTGGCCCAATCCAATAGCTTGGGTATCTTATGTGGTTACTATAAATAACCTAAATTATTTGGCCTATTAAAAGTTGGTAACCTTCTCGGTTACTTTTGGTCCTATAGTTGTTTATCATAGAACTTGGCTTATTTTATTTATTTCATTACTTATTTGATAAATTTTAACCCCTTTTTATAAACTGCTTAAAACAGTCCTATAAATTTTGGTTATCAGTGCATGTGCAGGAATTTCCTGTTTATGCACTGTTTTTGGAAATCTTGTGCAGGAATTTTCTGTTTCCTGCACAGTTTTGGAAAATCAGGTTTTACTTTAAAATTTGATTGGAATTAAAAAAAATTTTCTTCATGAAAGTTGTAGATCTCAAAAAACCCTACAACTTTTGTTTTTTTTTTTTTTTTTTTCGAAAAACCCAGTTTTTCCTCTAACCTACTATTTTTCCTTGTTAAACCTGCCTGGCTGTGCATACTGGGTCTTGGCAGACCAGGCTCGGATTTTTATAAAAAATGAGGCCTTTGGAACCTTATTTTTAAAAACCGCTCATGTAGTCCCCTAGGATATTTTATTTTCTACAACTTTGTAGTTTTAACTTTCTTTAAATTCGGCCTCTAAAGACCTCAAAATCCAGTTTCCAGATTACTGCCCAGTCTTGACTCGAGACTGGCAGTTTTTGTTTAAGTTGGTTCTTACGTAAAATTACGCGCACACTACCTCGAACGGTTAAAACTGTGAGCCTATATCAAGCATGCAGCATGTTACGTAACATTTTCACTATCGTGTATTCATTTCTCATTCATACAATACTTCATGCAACTTATATGGTGATTTTCACCAAACTAGGGTTTTTTTAGGGTTTTCTTGAACCCTACATGCAACATACATTCTCATTCTCATTTCCAATCATGCTACATCATTCTTAAGTATGTGGGGACATATAACAAACATCTAATAGGCAATCACACATACCACATGATATCTAACAAATAAGATCATAACCATGCACCAAAACATAATTAGAGACCACTAAACCCTAATCAAGCATATTCAAACAATCTAGGCTACTCCTATTGCATGAAAATAAAAGTGAGCTTATGCTCTTAATTAACCAACATGGAAATACACTTAAATCTTGAATCAAACTAAATTAAGGAACTAGAGGGTGAAGAGGATTACCTCAAGATCCAAGAGAATGGATCTACCATTTGGTTGAGAAATTCTCCTTCCTTTCCTTACCCTCACAAAACCGACCTCTCTCTCTTTATTTTCTCTCTATTTGGTTTCGGGCTTCTAAGGGGTAAAGGAGAATGAGGTGAAAATGAGCCAGAGTTTCAGGGTAGAATCAAATAAAATGATCCAAACCCCCTCGTCATCACCTATTTATAGGTGATAAATACATAATTTCACATAATTCTTTTTATTCTAAAAATTGCATATTGGACCCTAAAAATATAATATTTGCTAAGAAGTCCCTCTTAGGTGGCCGGCCATGCATGAGTGTGAGCCAAGAAAATCTTTCAACCTTATCTCTATCTTAATTGCTTGTTCACCAAGCTAATTGCTTGCTTACCTCACCATGGCAATTGCTTGCTTACCTCACCAAGGCAATTGCTTGCTCACCAAGTACCCCTTGACAACCGGCCATGTGTTGGCTTGAATCAACCAAAAATATTTTTATACTTATCTCTAACTTACTTTCTTGTTCCAATGTAACCAAGCTTGTAACCAATCTTTGGCCTAGTTGGAGGCTTGGTTAAGAATATCCATAAATTCCATAAATCAATAATTACATACTTATTCATAATTACTTACTTTCCTTAAAATTGCACTTTGGCCCCTAAGGATAAAATATTTACACTTTAGTCCCTGTGAGGTGGCCGGCTTTGGTGGAGCCACTTGGCTTTCAATTCATGCATAATTATCCACTTAATTCCAAAATTCCCTTAATTTAATTATGCAGTCCATTTTCTTACTAACTCAGATAATATCAATACTGTTTTTCACTAAAAACAGTACTGTCATACTGGACTAGAGTCCAGAATTCATCTACACTTAACTAGGCTACGTATAAATTTTTCTTAAGACTCAAAACTACTAAGTCCTCATTGCTCCAAATATTATTCCTGATAATTCTAGAGCAATCTCTTACCTTATTCTTACTTCTTCATCCGTAATGATGGTTTTTCGCAGTATAATTTCCATGTTGTTGATTACACCGCAGTACCATCTTGGTCAAACCTAAGGTCAACCTAGTCAAACTTTAACCGGAATAAAGTCATAAATCCTTATTCTGTCTCTTTTATCAAAAGACCTCATACTTAACATAATAACTTATTATTTAGTATCATAGCTAATTAAACAAGAACTCAAACATATATTGATATTCAATTCAGATCATACATAAATTAGTGTGTTTTTTTTAAGGTTTACTTTTTGAACTTATTATTTTAATTTTCCCTTATTCAGATAAATTTTCTCAGATATATCAAATCATATGCATGGTACATGCTTTGAACTAATATATATATATATATATAATATATATATATATATAAACTACAATGTTAATTGTCCACACACTCACTTATATATTTTCACAGAAAGCTTAAAAACAAATGCATAGATTCATTTATAAAAATGAACTGAGACAATTGTTTATTCGAGGGTGATACCTAACATACATATGGCATTGGGGGAACCATTACTAATTGGAAACATTTAGAAAATAGAAAATACTTATTGAATCAGATGGAAATTATTGCCTAAAAATAATTGGAAATTAATTTATCAACAATTGCCCATACTAACGTAGAAGGCTGGCTCCGCCATGACTCTTTGCCACCTCCTTTCTTCTGCCGCAAAGGAAGGGATGGGATGCTTTGTTCATTCCTGAAGAAATTAGTTGGGTCAACCTTAGTCTTCACATGAACTAACCTGTCGAAATTATTTTTAAAATAGCATCTTCCCCAAGTGCTTGCTTGTGCATAACTTGTGGTGCCGTTGTCGTTGTTCCTTCCTAGGTCAAGATCCCGGAAGTTAAGATATGCGCCTCTTGGATTTTTTGAAACATAAGGAGTCATGTAAGCATGAACACTTCTAATCCAATCCCAATGCCTTTTGGTTGCTGTAGCATTTCCGTCGTCATCCCACGTTACAATGTAATCGATTGCATAGAGGTTTCCAGCACGATGTGGGAACGGAATTTCGGATTCAGGAATCTCACTCAGTTTCGCTCCAAAAGGAAATAGCCGTAAAGCTGCAATTCCAACTTCTTCTTCATACAATCTTTTCCACGCCTTTTCTAAAACGTCTTCTTGAATAGGCTCTTGAACGAAGTCAGATTTCTCGACGAATGACCTTGGGCGTCCTTGGGGCTTACTCCTATCAAGTAGAACGTTAGGAGGTGTTCCAAGGGGAAATCCAGTGTATAAGACAATGGCTTGAATCCAGCTTATTTCGACGCAATCCTCTTTTACCAAACCCAACTTGGGGAAGCTCTCTTGGATTAAAGGGAGAAGCTTCTCCACTTTACCAAGGAACACGGCAACGAAGTAAGCTTGTAATACTGGTTTAGTATTGCCCTTTGAAGTTGAGTTTGCAGTTTGGATCCTGACAAAAAATAACATATCTTCATCAAATTTGTTGGCGACGTATTGCCACTGATGAACAAGTTTCTTGGTTTCAGGTTTCTCCAAGTCTCTAACGACACTGAATGTAGTGAGTTTTGGCGGAACAGGAACCAGTCGAATTTTCCAAGCAAGAACTACTCCGAAGCTTGCAGCTCCACCGCCGCGTATCGCCCAGAAGAGATCTTCCCCCATGGATTTTCTATCAAGAAACCTTCCCTTAGCATCGACTATGTGTGCGTCAAGAATATTATCAGCTGCAAGGCCATATTTGCGCAACAAAATTCCAAAGCCTCCTCCACTAAAGTGCCCGCCAACGCCTATAGTATAAAAAAAACCTGCAGAGAAGCCGAGAGTAGAACTTTTCTCAAAAATTCTAAAATAGACTTCACCTAGTGTAGCTCCAGCTTGAACCCACGCAGTCTTGTCCTCAACATCTACTTCGACTGAACGAAGGTTTCTGAGGTCGAGTATGACATACGGGACAGGTGACAAGTAAGACAGACCAGCGGCGTCATGGCCTCCACTTCGGGTTCTAATCTGCAGGCCATATTTCTTGGAGCAGATAACGGTGGCTTCGACTTCTGAGGCATTAAATGGTGTAATGATAACGAGCGGTTTCGGGGTAAAAGGAGGAATGGCGAATTGGGAATTCATTATGGTGGAATTCAAGATAGAGGCGTATGACGGATTGATTGGAGTGTAGATGATATTGGATATGGTGGAAGTGTTTGATATATGATGAGAGAGGCAGTGAAGGAAGTGCTCATGATGATTATGAGCAGAAGCTGCCAAGGAAAGAGAGAAAAGAAGAGCAATAAAACAGGGAAAGAATGAATAGAACTCGGAGTACTTCATTTTTGCTGAGTTCTTTGCATGCATCCAGTTGGGAAGGGAGCTACAACATTTATAGTTGTGCCCGGTGGTTGTTTCCTCCCTTCCAATTAATTTGTTGACAGAGAAATCTTAAATACAATATTTCAATAATGATAAAACAATTATAAGAAATACTTTTCGTTTCAATTAAAAAAAAAATTTTCCAAAGTGCATCTTGTTAAAAGATATGTATTAGATGAAGTTTCACAACCAAGAATCTCAAAAATTTTATTTAATTACTAGCTGGTTTGAAATCTAGTCACGTCATTCACGTGTTGACAAGCCTCAGCTGAAGCCTGAATCATGGTCACCCATTATAATCTTGTTTTATAGCAAATAATAATTGAATTAATGCCGTGGCAATAAATAGGTTTGATTCACACATACTTCATAAGCATGACTAGAAAATATTATAAACGTGATATATAGTCCTGAGATTTTTTGTTAGATCGGACATGAGTTGTTATACTCACTGTTTTAATTATTTTCTCCGACTTTGTTGGTACTCGAATCGTGTATGTTGTTTTCCTTACTCTCTCCCTTTTGAGAATTGTACTCTACCCAAATTTAAAAACTGTAATACTTTCTAATGTTATAAATTTTAAGAAGTTTGTATTGGTAGTGTAAATTTTACTGTCACATTAAAAGTTTCTGGATTAGCACATTATGTACTTATATTTTGTAAAATTCACGATAGGAGCTGTATTTTTATCTTATCGGAAGATATTGAATTGATTTTTCAACAATCTGATAAGTGATTGGAAATAGTTTTACTTTGCTACTTGCTAATTCTTAACATGCGCGCCTGCATATCAGAACATTAAAAAGTTAATCTAACAACTAATAAAATAATATTATTTCCTAAGTAGGAAGTGTGTTCATGGAGTTTTCTTAGTTCAACACTTTTATTTATGTTAATTTCAATTACTCACTAATAGTGATACAATCCTTCAGAAGTTCGGCAAATATTATGTTGGGTAGGGATGGGAAAGTTTCCAAAACCCAGTAATACCTACTACTAAAATACAATATTGTTATTATAGCAAAAAAAAAAACAAAAAAACAAAAAAACAAAAAAACAAAAAAACAAAACAAAAAAAACAAAAAAAACAAAAAAAAAAAAAAGAAAACAAATAAACAAAAACAAAAACATTATTGTCAAGGATGTTATAGTTGGTGATTTTCACGTCACTTAACTTTTGTGTTTGAAGATTCATATCCAAGAGAGAGAGGATTTAGAATTGGAGATTGTTCTTGATGGCGTTCAATAAATTGTAGAAGTCAAAGAGCGGAGAATTTGAAGAACAAGAGGGCTAGAAGCAAAAGATTTGTTAGAAAATTGTTTTGCCGAATAAACACAAATTGAATAAATATTTTATACAACAACACAAGTAACTACGTTCTAAAAAAATTTTAAAAATATGTTTCCGTTGAATTTGATGGTTTCCGAATGTGATCGAAGTCACCGAACACGCTAAATCAAAGATAATAAAGAATATGTTCCCAATGATAATAATAATTATAACAAAATTAAGGGTCTGTTTGTCGAAATAACTTCAATTGTACTTTTCCATTTTTTTTCTTTAAAATAAACCAATTTCAGTATTTACTATTCCAAATATATATTTTTTTTTCATTTTTTGAAAAACTCAATTTTTAAATATTCATAACCTATTTTTTTTTTTTTAATTTCAAGTCGAAATGAGATTTTTGTTTTGAAAAAAAAAAAAAAAAAGATCGAATTACGGGGGTGTTTGGTGAATTAGTTTAGTTTAAGATTTTTAAGTTTCAATAGTAATTTTTCAGAAAAGACAAAAAACTTTTTCAGAAAAGACAAAAAAATTTTTCAGAAAAAGACAAAAAACATGATAAAAAAAATACAGTTTAGTTTAAACAGAACTAACAACCAAACACCCGATATGAATAACTAAATAAGATCCATATTTCAATTAATTTTTTTAAAAATGCATTTTAAGTTTTTAAACTTTGTAACTCCATATTATTTATTTTTAATTAAACTCACATTTTCAACACTCAACTTATTTATAATAAAAATATTTTCAATACTCCAGTTACAATCTTCATCACAAACAGGCCCTAAGAATATTATTGACTGATTGAGTCTACAACTTTTGTTTTAATCAATTCAAAGGAAACTCACATCAAATGAGGTAACAAAATAGGTGACTTTTGACTAAGTTGGAAGATAAAGAATTCCGTTGTCTAATCACTTTAGTGGAACCATTAGCTAATTTAAAAAAAAAAAAAAAAAGAAAATCACGTTACCTTAGCGATTGAAATAATAGTTGATATAAAAATAATTAAGTTATGCACACGCTTTTCCAAAATAAATAAATAAATAAATAAAATTATGCGCAGGAAAAGTGAATTAAAGTTAGTTTATTTGTATTTTATTAAAAAAAAAAAAAAAAGCATAAGTAACAAAATAGAAAGAAAAAAGTGCTATTTGCTAATACAAAATTAAATAAGTGATTCACCAAAATAAAATAAAATAAAGTAAATGATATAAAATTTTAGGACAAATCAAGTAAATAAACAGTTTTTAAACCCTATTTAAAACATTGGTAGAATATTTTTAATTAGAAAAATAGTCCTCATGATTGTCATTAGTGATTGAATATAATTAATCAATGACAAATACATTTAAATATTGGTCAAGCAATGATCAGGGTTATTCATGATCAATCTGACAATCATTACTTTCAATTTTCAATACTTTAGACATTTGTTAATGAATTAAAATAAATAAATAAATATTTTACCCATATATCTCAAGATTTTGAACGAAAAGTAAATTAAGAAAGTTGTCATTAATTATCTAATATATCTTTGGAAAAAAAAATTTAACCAATCAAAAATTGAGGATGCATGAATAAAATGATTAGTTTTTGCTTTTTGCTTATGAGCTTTGATGATAATATTAGATGATGTGACTTCCGTAAAAGCACTTTTTCTTCATAATATATTTTAAAACTTATAAGAAAGTTTAAGTTAATTAAGTATTACAAAATTTGGTTCTAATATTTTTATTTTTTATTAGAAAATTTAAAATATCTTGATCCCATTAATTTTTTGATTCTAAACATTTAAATAAAAAGTTATAATTTTTTCTTCTTCTCTTCTACTAATTTAGGGTTCGTTTGGTTCGTTAGTTTGAGTTGTGTTTTTGAAGTTGAAATAGTAAATTTTGTTGACTTTTCAGAAAAGACAAAAAACTTTTTGAGAAAAAGACAAAGACTTTTGAGGAAAAAAACAAAATTTGAGTTGAAAAGTTGAGTTTGAGAGAGTGAACCAAACGGATGCTTAGAGTAAAAGTCAAAACTCTTCCAAACATGCCCATAAACAGGAGTTCCGTGGCCAGAACAACAAATGGGGTTATGTTGAAATAGGAATATATATATATATATATATATATATATATATTTTATTGGAAATGTCTTGCGTACGGCGGCCGGATGTCCGTCAGTACAACCCCCAGATAGGGAAAGGGTGAGAGGAAGAGGGAGAGGGAGAAGGGGAGAGAGAGATAGAGACCATCGGCGGTGAGGAATTCGGCAGCCTGTCCGACATGGGAGAGAGAGGGAGGAGGGAGAGAGAGAGAGAGAGTTCCCAGTCGTTGGCAGCGAAGACTCCAAGTCGGAAGCTGCGACTTCACTACTGATGGGTCGCTGGGTAGTTCTTTGAGAAAAGTAGAAGTTGAAGAGCTGTGAAACGAGAATTCTTTGTTCTTGTGGTGGAAGGAGACAAAGAAGAAGTTAATTAAGGTGAAGGAGAGAGGGAAGTTCTCTCTCTTAGGTTTGTATTTGACATTTCATCCAACGGTCACGGATCACTGTCGAACGTACGGCAGTACCGTATATGTGAGCCGGCCTATATTTATATATATAATATTGTGTCTATCTCCACAGGGGTATCGGAGGTAGAAGTTATTGCCTAAGAAGTCTTTTAATCATCAATTACCAACAGTAAATGGCCCTTTCTTTTTATTGCTCCTTTTATTGGTTATTCAGTACTTCTTCGGGGATGGATTTTCTTTAAAAGACAAAACTCCCCCTCACTTTGAGCTTATCCTTCTAGAATGATCGCTATGGATGTTTTAGCAACTACACTAGCGATTGATTCTGATGGTCATTTGATGGACCAATTTGTAAAGCTGAGTGGTACTGCCAACGGAGACTGTCGTCTTCTTTATTTCTTTTTTCTTCCCTTTTTTTTTTTTTGGTTGAAATAGTCTTCTTTATTTCTACTCTCCCATAAGTATGCTAGGTGAAATTCAAGAATTCTAATAAATTGAATTTTTTACTTAATTAAAAATTTGAATCAATACCCTCTTATACATGTTATTGTTGTTATATTTAGAGAAATTTTAATTTTTCCCCTTAGAACTTTTGTGCGACCTTGTAACTTTCTCCCCTTAATTTTGAAGACCGGTGCTTATGCTCATCAATTTTGAATTGTTAGCAAGAATGTCTCTCAAACTTTCAACATTAAGCACAAACACGAATTATGTCATATTTTAGCCATTTAATATACTTGGAAAAGCTTTATTGTTTTGCCCTTAACTTTAGTACATTTATAATTTTACCCCAAAATATTGAAAAATGGTGCTTACACCCTCGAACTTTAAGTTGTTGCAAAAAAACACGTCTTCTATCAGGATTTGTCAACTTCAGGCTGATGTGGAACTAGTTTAGATAATATAAATTTGATTCGAACTAAAATTTTTACCATTACAAAAATAACCTTAAAAATTTATAAAAGTATAAGATTTCTGAATACGTAAGTTTCTTTAATTTTTCTTCATTTTCTTATAATTACTTGAATTTTGAAAATAAATCTCAATAATGCACTAGTTATTTTCAGGCTTTAGTATATTGTCTTTATATTTCATTTCTTTGTCTTATCTTTTCCGGTGTTGTTGGCTTGTTTCAGTGTTTTAGATTGTTAGCCATTTTTTTATTTGGACTTTTTGGCTTAATCAAATCGATATTTTGAAAAGAAACAAAAAGGTTATTTTTTTTTTCTTGTTTTGTTTTCTATCTTGCGGAACAATTAAAATAGTTATTAGTAATTGTACATATTATTGCTGTAATAACCCGAATTTTTATGACTCTAGATTTCCTTTGAACAAGGAAAACTTAAGTCTAGATCATGTTTGGAATATAATATCGGTATAAGTTTGAGTTCTCGGTTAATTAGCTACGAGACTCAACGATGGATTACTTAGGCCAGTTTAAGGCATTTTAAGGAAAATGACGTGATGAAATTTCATGATTTCAGAAAAAGTCAAATTTGACCAAGAAAGTCAAAGTTTGACCAAGAGTGGTCAACGGATTGACTTGGCAGTATTGTATGATGCAGTACGAGAAAATACTGTAAAATATGTCAGTATGGACGAGATAGCTCAAATAGGCTTTAAAACCACCATAGAAAATCAAGCACACCTAGTTAAGGTCAAGGGCAAAAGGTCGTGAAAATATGGAAAACTTGGTCACCAAGTAACCCATTGGGGCCGGTCACATGCAGGGGCAAAAATGTCAAAATTTTCACTTTTGGGGTAAAAGTGTAAATTTTGGAAAATTGATGATGTAAGCACATGATGTCATCAAGATGATGTCATCATGATGAGATAAGCTTGGCTTGTTCACCAAGAAAGCAACCGGCCACCTAGGGGGCATTTTTGTAAGAATTTTGCCTTTTGGGGCAAAAGTGTAATTTTTAGAAATTAGTGATGTAAGCATGATGTAAGCACATGATGTCATCAAGATGATGTCATCATGATGAGGTAAGCAAAACTTGGGCTCCAAGGCAGCCAATGACCGGCCAACACCTAGAGGGCATAAATGCAAGAAATTAAACTTTTGGGGCCAAAGTGCAAATTTTGGAAATTGGGTGATGTAAGCATGTGATGTCACCAAGATGAGGTCATCTTGCCTTGCTCTCCAAGTAGCAGCCGGCCATCTTGACACCTAGCATGCCAATTGCATGATTTTCTCAAAATTTAGGGACTAAAATGTAATTTTTGGAAAGTTTGCATTTGCCTATAAATAGGGGTGGCATTTAATCATTTAAATCAGAAAATTTGGCCAAACTCTTGCCATTTTTCTGCAGAAAAATCCGAGAGAGAGAGAGGAGGAGAGAAACCAAGAGAGAACCAAGAGAAAAAAAAAGTTGGAAAAAGCCAAGGGAGGCTAGTTAGTGTGCATGTTCGGTTTCAAGCTAGAAACCAAGGGCAAATCTGGAAATTTTGGACCCAATTTCTGGGCAGTGGCCGTGCAGGGGTGAGGAAGAAAGGGGTGAAAAATTTTGGTGCCATTTGGGGAGCTAGAGCGGAGTGTTTGGAGAGCCAAAAGGGAGGGAGATTTCGGTTTGCATACCCTAACCCATCCCTAGGGTTAGCTAAGGTAAAACTCCCTCAAACCCTAACTTTTTTTTCCATGCAAGTTAGATGGGATATTTATGTGTATGTTTGTATGTGCATGGCTGAAAATTGGAACCCCATTTGGAGGGGAAATCCGGACTTGTTGGCAGCCAAAAGGGAGGAGTAAGGAAGTTTGGAATTCAAGCTAGTAAACCAACTTCCAAACCCTAGAGGTAAATTCCTCTAACCCTAAGTGTTTTATTTAAATTTCATTTGGGAAATTTAAATGTATTTCAAGCTTGATTTGTAAGAGCATAAGCTCACTATTTTATTTGCATGCAATAGGTTTAGTTGCATGATTCTATGCTCTAGAATTTCATGCTAAGGGTTTATGCTCACTAAGTGTTTGTGAGATATCCCAAGATGTTTAAATGATGTATGAATGTATGTTTTACGTTAGAAAGCGCTGCATGTTTGATCTTAAGCTCCCGCTGCAAGCGGTTGAGGTAGAGTGCACGTAATAGGACGTAAAACGAACTTAAAACCGAAAACAGCCATTTTCGGGTAAAACTGACCAGTTTCGGGAAAAGTGAAATTTGAGGCCCTTGGAGGCCGAATTTGGAAAAACTTAAAACATGAAAGTTGTTCAGAAGGGTTTTTACTAGGGGGAAACGTGGACAGTTTTTCAAAATAAGGCCCCAATGGCCTCCGTTTACCCCAAAACCCGTGGCTGATCCCCAGACCCAGTTTTCACTCAGTTTTTCGGGGTCAGCCAGTTTCAAACAAAAACTGGGACGAATCTAGGCCGAATTGGAATTTTTGCAAAACACGAAAGTTTTAGAATTTTTTGAAAACTACAACTTTCGTGAAGAAAGGGTTAGTCAAGATAACCCTAAAGGATACCAAGATTAATAAACTGGGCTAAGACATAGGGTTACTATTTGTAACCCAGTAAGACATCTAGTATCGGGGACATATAACTAGGATTACGTAGGCATGTTGGTTAGATCACCAACATTCCACAATACTAATTAGACCCTTACCTTTACCTATGTCCTTCAACTAGCAGGAGGAAACCTGCAGCTGTAATCAGAGGAGAAGCAGCACAACGTAGGACATAACGAGAGAGGTAAGTACAACTCCGCCTACAGCATAGGCCCTTTGTTGCCTGATGTAATGTGCTGATATGTGATAATGTGTTATGCTATGCTAAGGCTATGATATGCTAAGTTATGTTATGACAAAAATGTCATGTTTTCAAAAAGGCCATGTTTTGACTAATGTTGATTATGTTATAATATTGTGACATCATGAAGCATGTTCACTAATATTAAACCACTTGGTAAGAACAAGACAAGTAGGATGTTGTGTCGTGCCGACTTGCCACAAAGGCGGGTTTAAATGGTATGGTCCATGGTTTGAGTTGGATTGGAAGGCTACCTAAACTACTCCATGTTAAACTTTGTGTTTTATGGTTTAAGTTAAAACGGACTGCCACCTCCAACCATTCCTTGGCTATGTACCACGGTACGAGCACACATGATATGTAAAGGAATAGAACTAAGTTACGTTATAAATCCATAATTGATTCATAAGAGATTATAATTGGTTCATGCACAATGATATGTTTTGTGTCGCGGATGTGATAGTTGTACTTGCTGAGTGAAAGCTCACGTCTTACGTCTATGCTGTAGGTAAGTATCCTGCCAGCAATCTCTGATGCAATACTGTGGAAGGCTGGTGCTGCGGACTGTGAAATGTGGGATGGACACTGCCACAGCTTTTGAAAAAAAATATATACTCTATAAAATATGTTGTAATGAAAAAGGGTTTTCGTATTTTCATGACGTTTTAAGTATGGATGACAAAGTTTATATAAGGCAAGCAAGTTGCCTCTTGTGGTACCAACCCACATTAGTTCGGGTTTGGTCTACAACATGATTTAGATGGCCTTCAAGGAAGGTTTGAAAGTTCGGTACTCGAGGAAGTACCTACCAGTCAGTTGAAAGTTTTAAAATAAAGTTTATATAAAAAAAAAAAAAAAAAGAAAAAAAAAATCTTTTCCAAATTTTCCGCAAGTTTAATTTAAGTATATAAGTAAGGTGACGACCCGGCCCACGTCTACGTAGTCATTCCCCTACGTAGATGGTGTAAGTCGGGGCGTGACAATTGCTGTGTTTTTGAACGAAATTGTATTGATTTTATGGTTTTTATACTGAATTTTAGAAGATGTTTAAGGTTATTTTTGTGTTATAAATATTTTGGTAAAAATAAATATTTTATTACTTAAACTAGCATCACATGTGTAACGACCCGCCTAGCACAGGCCGTTACCGTACATACATACATATTGTTTCTTATAATACTTACTTAGAAAACAGCGGAAATTTTTTATTTTATTTTTTATATAGTGCGCACACACATGAATACGTAAGTATAAAATAACGTTGCTAAATAAAAGTGTTTGGGCGTAAAATGAAACACATAAAATGAATACATAAAATATCAAGACGCATAGAGGCATAATTTCCCACATTTCACAGTTCGCCCCGCCACGCTCTACCATCTTGCATCAGATACTTCCCGTAGGTTGCTTACCTACAGCATAGACGTCAAACCGTGAGCTTACGCTCAGCAAGTACAACTACTATAAACTGCAACATAACAAACGTTAACCTATCCTAACATAACATAACTTGTCATAGCATACCATAACTTAACATACCATAACATACGTTTCTTAGCATAACATAACATAACATACATTTCTTAGCATAACATAACATACTTATGCATGATCCATTTATGCTTCATCATGATTTCTTATGCTTTCATAACTTATCTTGCTTATCTTACTTATCATACTTATAGGCCCCATAATATAAGTGTCCGTACCGGGCGCGCAACTATGGAGTGGTTGGGGCGGCCAGTCCATTTCCAACTCAAACCATAGTCCAACCCGACCTAACGCGGGTCGGTACGACACAGGCAACTTGCTTGCCATCATAACTTTCATAGTCTCATACTTGATCTTATTCTCGTTAATTGGTGAACATGCTTCGTAATGTTTCACACAATTAAATCATAATCATATCTTAATCATAACATAGCTTTAACATGACTTATATCTTATCATAACATGTTCCTAACATTTTTCATAACATATACTTCATAACATATCATAGCACATAGCATGGCATTCTTCATAACATAACATAACACATAGCATATCATTCATTAACCCTATAGCATATATCCTAGCAAACAACATTCACTAAATCTACGGCATACATCATAACACATAACATACTTAGGTAAGTATTCACAACAAAGCCTATGCTGTAGGCGGAGTTGTACTTACCTTAATTGCTGTGTCCAAAGTCGAGCTTGATCCCGTCAGGACACTATCAGATTCTAGCTTCTGTCGTAGCATAAAAGTAAGGGTTAGAAAAGTTGGTGATATAACCAACATATATATAACTTTAGTTATATGCCCCTTACTTAATCTTATGTTATCCTATTTGGTTACATTAAGTAACCCTAGGGTCTAAACGTACCCTAATCGGATTATTTTAAACTTTGGTTTCAAAATCCATTTCTTTTGGAAAACCTTGTATTTTATGTGTAAAACCTTTTGTAAAACTCTGAAAATTTGTAAATCAAAAATAGGATTAGTCAAAATTATTGACTACTAGAAACTGCCTTTAGAACAGTTTCACATAGTCAATTTATCTGTGTTTGTGCAGAAATGTCATTTTCCTGCACTGTTTTTTTTTTTCAGAAATCCTGTACAGGAATTTCCTATTTCCTGTATAGTTTTTTTTTTGAAATTCAATTTCATTTAAAAATCCAAACCGAATTTGAAAAAGTTTTCTTCACGAAAGTTTTAGCTTTCAAAAAACCCTATAACTTTCATGTTTTGAGGAAAACCCATTTCTGACGTTAACATGTTCATATTCCCTGTTGAACTCACCTGGCCGTGCATGAATCCTGGGCACGGTCAGGCTCGGTTTTTCATAAAAATCAAGGCCTTTGGAGCCTTATTTTGCAAAACTGTTCATGCTGTCCCCTAGGAAAATCCTTTCTCTACAACTTTCATGTTTTACATTTTTCCTAATTCGGCCTCTAAGGGCCTCAAAATTGGGTTTCCAGAAAACTGACCAGTTTTCACCCGAACTGGCAGTTTCTTTTCTTAGGTTGATTTTACGTCCTAATTCGCACACACTACCTCAATCGGCAGCAGTCGAGAGCCTAAGGTCAAGTAGGAAGTGTATTTCTAACGTCAAGTTTGTCATCCAACAAAATTTAGGGCATACATTCACATCAATCAAAAAGCATAAAACCCTAAGTTCATGCAAGCATTCAAAACCAACCACCAACCCTAGAAATCAAGCACCATACCTAAATATCTAAGCTAGGGCAGAAATTGAAATTGAGCTTATGCTCCTACAAACCCACTTGAAATACATTTAAATTGCTCAATTTAAACTTGAATTGAGAAGCTTAGGGTGCTAGAAAAATTTTACCTCAATCAACCTCTAAGGTTGAGTCAATTTGGTTGCACCCTTGATCCTCCTTTTCACCAACTAGAACCGGCCTCCCTTGGCTAGTTTGGTTCCCAAAATTTTCTGCCCTCCTAGCCTTGCTCCACACTCAAAACCGGCCACCTTAGGAGCTTGTCTCCCTTCCTTTCTTCTTCCCCCAATCAACCGGCCCCTTGGCCTAAAATGGTACCAAAATTTTTGTTTTTTTTTTTTTTTTTGATTTCTTGGTTGGTGTTTCAACAAGAAGTCCGGCCACTAAAACCCTAGATCCTTTGGGTTTTAATTTTTTTTTTCTTCCTTTCACTTTGAGGTTCGGATTTTGGGAGGAGATTTGTGGAGGAATTTTGGCATAACTTAGTTACTTTTCACAATTTTTGTGAACAAAATGAGCCCCCATCACACCCCTATTTATAGAGGTTTTGAACTTTTCAAATTTGCTCTTAAGTCCTAAAAACAAATGCTATTTGCTCAACTACCCTCTTAGTTGGCCGGCCAACACCTTGTGGAAGAAGTAAATAATCTATTTATTTCCATATTTTTCCTTAAATGAAAGAAATGATGTCATAAAGATAAAGTAAGATGATGTCATCTCATTAAGGCTTGTTTGCCTCTCTTTCTTAATATACAGTCCATTTTTAAGCTAACACAGATATTTTTAATACTGGGCTTACTTATGCACAGTACTGTTACACTGAACTACAGTCCAAAATTCATCTGTGTAAAAAATGAACTGTATAAAAATTTTCTTATTTCTTGAAGCCCTTTGGCCCTTAATATTCTAATTAATGTGCTTAATTTTTCTATGGTGGTTTTGAATCCTATCATACTATTCTTACCCGTAAAAACGGTTTCTGCAGTATATTTTCCATACTGCTACTTCTATAACCATACTGACATATCTTTGACCTTTCTAGCCAATTATTGACTTTTTTGTCAAGGTTTGACTTCTTTGGTCAATAGTTGACTTTCTCGGTCAAGAGTTGACTTTCTTGGTCGAGCTTTGACCAACATAAAATCATAACATTTTCTACCCCTTTTCACTTAAGAGGTCATATGCTTGGCTAAGCATGCATTTTTGAGTCTTATAAGATCATAAGAACTCACAAAACATAACAAAAACCCTTAATTGGGCTTTTTCATAAATACCCTCAAGGTACAACAAATTTCTTAAAAAGAAGAAATCGTAATGCTAAAAAAACTAGTCATTACAACATGAACCTTAAATTGATGAAGTATAACAAGACGAACGTTTTTTGCTATCAGTTTAACGTACAAAAGGTATAAGCACCAGCTTTTAATGTTTGAAGGTAAAGTTACAAATATACTAAAGTTAAGGGGCAAAAACAAGTTTTTCCAAGTCTTACACAACTAAAAAAATACATAAGGGTATTTTTATAATTGGTGTAAAGTTCGAGAGGTATTCTTGTTAACAATTCAAAGTTTAAGGAGTCTAAACACCAGTTGTCAAAATTCGAGAGACAAAGTTACAAGAGCACTAAAATTTTAGGGATAAAAGTAAATTTGTCTGTTATATTTTTACAATGGTTTGGCGAAACGAGAGCCTAAGCTTTTGCCGCCTTTGACATCTTCAATCAAAGAGTGATGAATATCCTTGCAAAATATATATATATATATATATTTATAAGAGAGACACTTTAGAGAGAGTTAACGAGCAAGAGCGCAATTAAAGAGAGATCAGGGCTTTTAAAAAGATATTTGAGAAGTCGAACTCCAATAATTGTGTTGTGGGAACATAGGATTAATGCATTATAGGAAGAGGACTAAACAGTGTATGAGAACGATCGGATGATTTAAAGAGAGCAACTATTAAACAAAACAATAGGAAGGGAAAAAAAAAAGACTTCCAACTTAATATTGGCCGAGCCAACAAAAAATCGAATTCACTTCTCATTTACCAGATCACACTGTATCAAATTTTATTTTATTTCTTTTATTTTTTGTTCTGTGAAAATTAATAACTTGGCTTGTTCTTTTTATAAAGTCTAAAATGGATTAGACAGGATAATTTCTTAATAGAGTAAAATCGCCTTTTCCAAAAGAGTATATATTTCAACATTTTTACAAAACGGCAGGTCGATTTTCACGATATAAATAACTTGGTGTATTTTAGGCAAATAAATGAAAGTTCCGTGATTAGCATTAATTACGGGATTTTCATTAATTAATTCTTCCAAGTCATCAACTCGATTTCGGGGGTCGTGATAGATTTGGTATCAAAGCCCCAAGTTATGAACCTTGGGATATACATACTTTCCAGACATTGGTAGACCACTATCAGTCCTGTCTTTTTTCTTTTTCAGTCGAAAGAATGCCGCCACGTTGCTTAGCTGCAAACGTGCCACGGGTTCAAGGTGACAACATCATGAACACGGTGTATGAAGCTATTCAGGGAATGGACTCAAGGGTAGCCTCAGAAAGTTGCTTGTAGCGTTACGGAATTGCAACTACAACGAATTGGTGGCGTCATCAATCTGTGTGGGAAAGGACATTCAGGACTTCCAGAAGAGTCGTGATGCACGCAACAGATCAGGCGGACCCCAACGGAACATGAGAAGGAATCAGAACCAAGATCAGGACAGTAAAGGTGGTATCAACGGCAACAACAACTCCTCCGACAGTGGAAGAAGTGGACTCTACAGCCCCGTCTATCATATGTGCCAGCAGCCTGGTCATGCAAAACTGTCCCAGTCGTGCTCAACAGCTTCAGCCACTGTAACGACCCGCCAAGCACAGGCCGCTACCATACATACTTACGTATATTTCATATATAACTCCATCGACAAAACAGCGGAAATATTTTTTTTTTTTTTTTTTTTTTTACAGTGTGCCTCGCACACGAGAGCGTACATAAAATATAACAAATAATAGACAATAGTTGTTTAGCATATCTCATCTTAATAAATGTAAATAAAATAAATTCAAAACGTATAGCGGTTCTACATTTCCCACGGTTCACAGTCCGCCAAGCCTCGCCTCTCCATCTTGCATCATCAATTGCTGGCAAGTTGCTTACCTACAGCATAAACGTAAGACAGTGAGCTTTCGCTCAGCAAGTTCAACCATCCTATACCGCGACACAACACAAAACAATATATCTAACTAACATAGACTAAGCATAGCATAGCATTACTTAGCTTAACTTAACGTATCTTATCCTACATATGCATGAACCAATTATGCTTTCTTATTCTTTCTTATTGTACATAACTTACTTACTTATCTTAACTTAACATATGGGCCCTATTGTGTTCGTACCGGGCGCGCAACTATGAATTGGTTGGGGTGGCCAATCTTTTTTTCCAACTCAATCCATAGTCCAACCCGACCTTACGCGGGTCGGTACGACACAGATAACTTACTTATTTTCATGTCATTCCTTATCTTATACTTGATTTCATTCTTATTAGTGGTGAACATACTTCATGATGTTTCACATAACTAAATCATAGCATGCTTAATCTTAACATGTTTCTAACATTTCATGACATATACTTAAACATAGCATTTACACATAAAACATAGCATAACACTTTTCTTAACACCTAATATAAATCATGTGATTAACATGGCATATAAATAACACAGCAAAGCAACACTACAAAACACACAATAAAGCATACATTTAAAGCATACTTAGGCAAGTATCAAATCAAAGCCTATGCTGTAGGCGGTGGTTGTACTTACCTTGTTTAAAACTGCTGTGTCCAGTTATCAGCTCAAACTTGCTGGGACACCGTTGCGTATCGTATTCTGTTATCAACAAAAAGAGTAAGGATTAGAACTGTTGGTAACCCAACATTCTTATATAACCGTAGTTATATTTCCTTACTTTGCGTTACGTGAACCTACTTGGTTACTTTAAGTAACCCGAAGGTTTAAGTCTATCCTACTCGGATTATTATTTCTGACTTTAAATCCCAAAAATTCATTTGTGTTTTCTTTTTAGAAAACCTTATGTTTTTGGTACTAAATCCCCCTTTTTTAATTTAATTTTAAAAATTTAGAAAATCATAAGGTAAAATTGTAAAAATCATCGACTATTAAAAACTGCATTTGGAACAGTTTTATAATGCCAATTAATCATTTAAAACACAAAAACACCATTTTCTGAACCATTTCTAAATATTTTGTACAGAAATCTCCCCATTTCTGTACCATCTTAAAAAATCAATTTCATTTAAAAATTTAAGCCGATTTTGGAAAAATTGTCTTCATGAAAGTTTTAGCTATCACAGAACCCTACAACTTTCGTGTTTTACATAAAATCCAGTTTGGACCTTAACCTGTCCAAAATCTGCGTTGAACCAACTCTGGTCGTGTATGGCTCCTGGGCAGGTCAGGCTCGGTTTTTGCAGAAAATCAAGGCCATTGGAGCCTTATTTTGAAAAACTGCTCACGTAGTCCCCTAGGAAAAACCCTAATCTACAACTTTCGTGTTTTGAGTTTCTCCTAATTCGGCCTCTAAGGGCCCCCAAAAATTGCTTTTCCCGAGACTGGGCAAACCCTACCCGAGAAGGCCATTTTTCGGTTTCGATTTCGCTAACGTCATATTACGTTCACCCTACCTCAACCGAACACGTCGGGAGCCTAATTCAAACATGCAGGGACGTTTCTAACGTTTAACATTCAACAAACATATTAACATAAACATTTTACACAATATACAAAAATCTAAACAAAACAACAATACCTAGCATGCATATTAACAACCACCAACATAACCCTAAATTTTCAAGCACAAACCCTAATTTCTAAGCTAGGGCAGCAAGAGAAACCAATGAGCTTATGCTCAATACAACCAAGGCTTTAATACATTTAAATTTCTCCAATTGAAATTTAAACTAAAAGCTTGGAATCAAGGGTTTGGTACCTTGTTTTGGATCAAGAATTTGACTTGGTTGATCTTCCCTTTGCTCCTCCCTTAGCTGCCGGTTTTTCTTGCCAAATTGGTCCAACCTTTGCAGCCTCCTTTGCCTTGAAAGTCAGCCACCAAAGCTCCCCAAAAACTGGCCAAAACAGCTCCCAAAACTGGCCAAAACCTTGGCTTGTTCCCTTGCTCTTCTTCCCCCTATTTTCGGCCTTCTTGGCTAAGATAGGTACCAAATTTTTTTGAGCTCTTGTTGGCTGCTCAAAGTAGTAGACTAAACCCTAAAAACCCTAATCCCCCTTGGTTCCACAAACTTTTTCCTCTCTTCCTCCTTAGCCTCCAAAACCGACTCTAGGAACAAAAATGGGTATCCAACCTTCCAAGGTTTTCTTTCCTTGCTTTCCTTCCACCAAAAGCCGATCATCCTACTCAATTTCCTCTTCAATCTTGGCTGCAAATCTTCCTCTTTTACACACTCAAAAACCGGTTTTGGGTTCAAGCAAGAGATTGGCAAGAGTTTGGTTATGTTTTGTGAATTTTTTCTTGATTTTCCTCACCCCTATTTATAGAGGTTGAACTTCTTGAAATTGCACAATGAGGTCCTTAAAAAAAATCAGATTATGCAAGGGGAGGGGGTGAGGTGGTCGGCTGTGCATGGGTGGAACCAAAGGAAGGTTCTAAAATTTACTTTCTAACTAACTAATTTAATTAATATGATGTAATAATTATAAAGTTAGTGAGGTAAGCCTCACTAAGGCTTGTTTGCCACCAATCACTTTTAAATAATCCATTTTTCAATTACCACAGGTAATTCCAATACTGGTTTCACTTATACGCAGTATTAGTTAATTGAACCGCAGTCCAAAATTCACCTGTTTATAAATGGATTGTATAAAAACTTTTTCTTAACTTGGAACCACTCGGCCCAAAATATTCTAATTATTGTGCTTGACTTTCTATGGTGGTTTTGAATCCTAAACATATCATTTTAATCATAAAAAATAGCTTTATGCAGTACAATATTATACTGCGAACTATTAAGTCATACAGCATTTTTCTTAACTTTTTCGGGTCAATCTTTGGCTTTCTCGTCCGCCATTGACTTTCTTGTCAACCGCTGACTTTCCCGCCAAATTTTGACTCCCGTGGTCAACAGTTGACTTTTTGGTCAACCGTCAGCGTTTTCGGTCAAACTTTGACCAACATGCAAATTTTGGCGATTTCGCTCCTTTTCGCCTAAAAGGTCATTTACTTGACTAAACAATCATTTTTGAGTCTTAGAATATCATAAAACTCACAAAAACGAAATAAAAACCCTTAACCGGGCTTTTGAATGCGTATCATTAAAAATTGTACAAATTTCTTAAAATAAAAGAAATCGTGTGAATACAGAAATACTTGGTATTACAGCCACAGTCCCCTCAGTCTTAGCCACCGTAATTCCAGGTGTCGTTTTCCCCAAGTCTCGGATCCGTGCAGTCTCCCCTGCAGCAGCAGTTCCAACAGAGCAGTCTTAGAGCTCATGGACAAGAGAAGGCTCATGGACAGGTGTTCACCGTGACAGGGAATAGTCTTAGAGCTCGGACTAGTAACATCATGGTAGACGGTATGATTTCTACCCCTCAATCTTTAACACAAGTGTTACGAATTAAGCAACGAAAATAGACAACAAAGAAAACGAAAAACAAGAACACACAAAAATTTGACCAGTCAATCAATGATTAAATAATGATCAATCAGTGATTAACTATGAAATTTTATGATTTATGTTAGGTCAATCACTGATTGATCAAATTAACAATATAATATGGTCCATCATTGATTAACCATTTAAGAAAATTGATCGAATATTTAAAAAAAAAAAAAACTTTTTAACTAATTTTTAAAAACTTTAATCATTTGTTAAAAAGCCTATTAAAAAATGGCTATTTACCTCTAAATCCCTTTATAGAACTCATCTCTCTAGGGCATTCTTAATAGTCAAAAGTGACAGGGTTAATTATCATGTGTATAAATAACCAATTTTAAAGAGTAATGAAAAATTAGCTATGTGCTTTCCTTAAAATTAAAAATTAAAAAATTAAAAAAAATAAAAAAGAAAAAGAGACTTATGTTTCATGTGTACAAATAACCAATGTTATAAAGTAATGAAAATTAGCTATGTGCTTTCCTTAAAAAAAATTGATAAATTAGCTAAATTGAATATTTATTTCATTTATTAAAACAATCAATAAATAAATAAGGGTCTATTTGGGGTAACATCTAGAGATGTGTTTTGGAGGTTGAGTTGGAAATGTGTGTTTGTGGGGAAAACTTTTGAAAAAGTTATGTGATATAGAAAATAGTGTAAAAATTTGAAATGTATTCAGAAAAAAGTACGATAGATCTTGTTTTGTTCATCTCGTCGTTACAAGCATTTTGACATAAAAATCATCTCATTCTGATTTGAAATGAAAAAGTTATAGATTTTTAAAGTTTAAGTTTTTTTAAAATGGAAGAGAGATTAATATAGAGTTGAAAATTTAAAATCCAGATAGTAAAATAACAACTGCCCAAACATCCCCTAAATAAATTAGCCACCTTTCCCAAAGGGGAGGCGGCGGCGTGCGCATGACATCCAGGAAAGCACGCCCCGGTAGAGGAGATTGATTTCTTACTTTTCAAATTTTATATCTGTCTCCTTTTTTTAAATTGAAATTTTAAATAGCAATCTGATTTGTAAATATATATATTTTAAACTCAGAAACTAGAGACTTATCTTAATCTTAATCTTATCTTAACATATATAAAAAAAATCAATGTGCTCTTTTTCTCATTTCGCCATGTGTCATCCTATGGTTTTTTTTTTTTTTTTTTTTTTTACCATTTTTCATTTTTTTTCTCCTTCTTTTATCTTTCTCCTAAGCCCATGGCTTTTGTGGCCTTTTTTCCAATTTTTCTTCCTTTTTTTTTTTATCTTCTTTTCTCCCACCTATGCGACTTCTGCCAACTTCTCCTGGGTTTTTTTTTTTTTTTTTCTTTTGGTTTCCATTTCTTCCCTCTTGCTCTTCCTCTTCATCCATTTCTCTTCTTCTTCAGAGTAAGTCTTCTCAATTCAAAATCCCCAATCCCTATTCTCTAAGCCCCCCAATCTCTTGAACATAGATTTTGTTTTTGCGGGGTGTTACTTAAGGATTTTTAGTCAACATAGGGTTTGATACATTTATGGTAGGCAACAAAAAACGGTAGGATAGGCTTGCTAGAAAACATAAGTAGTGCTGGAGAAGTTCATGTTTATCACATTTTATACTCTCTGTGTTGTTTTTTTTACATGGTTTATAATATATATATTTTTTAACATGGTTTCTTATATGTATTTTTTTTTTTTGGCACCAGTGTACGGGTCCATCTTTTTGTTTGTTTTTTGTTTTTTTTTTTTGTTTTTTTTTTTTGTTTTTGTTTTGCTCGTTTGGTTCTTTTTCTAGTTGATCTCTTTTTCCCCCCCTAATTTTTGGTTTGTACTTAAGATTAACTAAGAATTCTTTTTTATAAAGATTTCGTTTTTTATAAAAGATTGTAGAAGAAGAGGAAGACAATCCTGACGAGCAAGGACAACAACTCACCAAAATTAGAGCATTAGCGCTTTGGGCTAAATTTGTCACATAATTTAGCATGTGGTAAATTTGACATCAATATAATATTATTGGATAGAACTTTTTTACCCAATTGTAAAAATTTACTATTGGCACGACCTTTCAATATTGCATTGGAGATGTTCTAACATATTGATGTGTTTATATAATTTAATATAATTGATTTGAGTATGTAGTTGAGTATTTTTTTCTTCTTCTTAAATTTCTTAACTTAGGAGGGAGTAAATGCTATCTATTTCTCCGGTAAAACAAAATGCTATCTATTTGGTCAAGTTTCAATATGTCATCCGTTTTTATTTTTTATTTTTTATGATTGAGTTTCAATACGTTGTTATCAGACATAAGTTTGTAAATACTTTAACATTCATGATTCACAGTAACAAATTGTCAAACTTTCAAATTGAACTTCCAGATTTCCCAAAAATCAAATAAAAACACAAACAAAACTCAACTTAAAAATGAAAATAAAACTCAATTCAAAAGTCCTTTAATCACATTCATAGAGAATCTGTTAGACACTAAAAAAAAAAAAAAAGAATATACTTTGTCCGGAGCACGTTTTTCTACTAGTACATGATAAAAATCTGAACTCCCTGTGGTGTAAGCGCAAACAATGTGGTCTCTACCATATTTTCTTGTTCAATTTTAAATTATCTAGATAATCTCATTATTTATATAATCTCCTATTTAATTAATTCAAAATTAATAGAGCAAATAATTTGTGAGTGTGTAAATCCCATTAAAAATTCAAGCGTAAAAAAAGAATATCACATATACATAAAATAGATTAAACTATTATCAGGGTGAAGTGGTTCAAGCTGGTGTTAAATATAGTTTTGCTGCTGATGCTCATTTTGCCGAGTTGGAAGCCATCAAAACGGGTCTGATTCAGGCAAAAGCGAGGCAGTGGACTTCTGTAGTGATCGAAAGTGACTCAGCGCTAGCTATCAAAATCTTGTCTGATCCTATCCCTAGCTGTCCCTGGAGTGCGAAAACGCTGAAGATGGATTGTGTTGCTCTTTCTAACTTTTGCACCTCGGTGGAGTTCAGATGGATTCCTAGAGAGATTAATTTTGCTGCCCACAATTTTACCATGTGGTCAAGGATGTCCTTCTTTTTCGGTGACTCTATTCACACCTCTGTCCCTGATCCTGTTTGGAAGGATACAGAGGAGTGGAAACCGAGTCTTAACATGCATTTGGTGCACAGGTTAGAAATGAATTTTTTGAGTTGTATTTGAGTTGAATTGATTTGTACCTATAATGAGGCGTTTGAATTGCTGGAGATAAAATGTGTAAAGACTTGAAATGTGCTTAGAAAAAAATATTAATACAGAGCTTGTTTTGTTCCTCTCGAAATTCTATATAATTTTAAAAAAACAAATTATCTCACATGGACTTGTACATACAAAGTTATGAATTTTTTAAGTTTGAGTTACAAAATAGTAATTGGAACTATGAATATTGAAACTGAATTGACTTTTTAAAAAAAAAAAAAACAAACACAAAAAAAAAAAAAAAAAAAAAAACAAAAAATGAAATTGGAATTGAATCCAATTGCTACACACCAAATACCTTCAAAAAAATACTAATAAAATTAAATGCTACACCAAACACCTACTTCACAGTGGTAACATTTCCACGACGGTTTTCTAACCGTCGTGGAATCTTTTCAGATTCCACGACGGTTTTTTACCCGTCGTGGAATAGGCAAAAAATAGGGTTTAAATGTGGACATTTAAGAACATACCACGACGGTTTTTGGGAAAAACCGTCGTGGTAGGGTCCGCCGAAAAAAAAATTTGCGAATTCATTTCATTTCCCACGGGTGGCAAATCCTGAAAATTTAACTCACAAAATCAATATTTTTTCTAGAAATTTCCAAATCCGTGCCTTACCCAATCAATTTTAAAGCAATCTAAATCACAACGACAATCAACAATCACCGAAATGACGGATTTTGAACATTTTTCTACGGAAAATTCCCAAATCAACAATCAACTAAATCAACATTTTGGAAGGAACATTGTGGATTTTTGACAGTTTGGATGGAAATTTCACAATCAACAACCACAATCAATAAAATCAACATTTTGGATGGAAAATTCCCAAATCCGTGCCTTACCCAAGTAAGATACATTTCAACTTACCGGATTGTCGAGCGTGGGTACGGGTGGAGTGGTAGAGAATGTAGGGGACGGAGGAATGGCAGCGAGAGGGAGAGGGAAAAAGGCTCGGAGTTAGAGAGAGAGGGAGGAATGGCGGCTAGAGAGAGAGGGAAAAAGGCTCGGAGTTAGAGAGAGAGAGAGGAATGGCGACGAGAATGTAGAGAGGGAGCAGAGAGAGATAAATGGAAGGAGGATATGGGCGGCTTTGGGTTCGGAGTTAGAGTTTTTATTATAGAGTAAAAAAGGCTAGGAATGTAATGGGGTGGGAAAGAGAGTCTTTTTTTGGGTCTTAATATATGCTCCAAAAAGTTGAACAATTTCAAAAATTTTCAAAATTCCCGCCTTCATACCTATCACGATGGTTTTTAGGAAAAACCGTCGTGGTAGGGTGAAAAATAAAAAAAAAAATTTGGAAAAATTCCCTCCTTCGTACCAACCACGACGGTTTCTAAAAAACTATCGTGGAAGATTCATGCTTTCACGACGGTTTCTGGAAACCGTCATGGTAGCTAATTTTTTAATTTTTTTAAAAAAATTCCACGCTGGTTTTTTTTAATTAAATTTTTTTTTTTCAAAATTCTAGTTGAGATACCACGACGGTTTTTTTAACCCAACCACCCCCCCCCCCCCCCCCCCCCCCCCCCCACACAAAAAACCAAACAAACAAAACAAAACAAAAAAATCTATAAAATGTAATCTCCACCCTTCTCAATCATTGAAATATTAGCGAAATACTCTTCCCAAAGGTTTTAATAGAAAACGACATGTGAATAACTCTTGATAAGTTGGAGTATATGAATTCTAAATACTAACAAATCAACTACTAAGTACTAAAACTTTTTGTTTCGTTTTAAACATGTAAACTGAGCACTTGTTAAACAAATTAACCCGAGAATTTAATTGTACGTTAGAATGAGTGAATAAAATAGCAACTTTAGTTAATTATATTAGATTAATTACTTTGTTATCTTTATAATTAAGGGAATAATAGTTTTTTATTTATTTTTTGCAAGTCTATATAAACCTATTTCTGATGTATTTTTTTGGTTAAGCAGTTCAATGAGAAACCCCTTTTTTTTTTTTTCCGTTCTTCAATATGGTTCTTTAGTTTTCACATGGTATTCTACAGAACAATTCACTAGTAGGACTGATGATACATGTCCGTACAATTGCACGCCCATCTGTTGTAACGTATTCTGCTCCGCTCTAGTACAGGTGTTCGTACATTTCGTACCAATGCATAATGCATCCATGCAGTCCGTACAGAGAATTGCAGATTGCAATTGTTTTGCGGATTTCTTCCGTTTGTTTTTTCTGTCAATCACAATTGGCTGCGTCATGGTTCCATTTGAGGAAAAAAAAAAGTTGGATTATGCTAACAAGTTTCAGAAGTTCCTTGCAATACAAGCACAAACTGTTTGCTTTAGCTTCTCATGTTACTTTATCATTCCTAGTCCTTCAAGTATGTGTTCTTCTTTGTGGGCCAGTTATGATAGTTGATGGTACTACTTAGTAGGTGTTGATTCTATTGTCACACCATGTTTATCTCTCCCTAATGTCTATACAACCTTATCTTTGTTGGTCTCTTTCTTTTCTACTGCTTGTTATGTGTAGGACCCGCAACCTCAAAAGTTTATTAGGACCGGATGTAGGCAAGTGGGATAATATGTATTAGATGAGCTCAAAGTACCGGATATTGCAGCTTCCAATGTGTCATCTTTTTGTTTGAATCATTCTTCTTCTGGTTTTTATTTATGACATTCTTAACTTGGTCATGTTACAACATCTCATTTATGTTTTCTAGTTTCTCCATGAGCATTAGGAAGTTTGGAAATTCATGATATTTCTGTTGTAGTGGTTGAATCTAATTCATCATTGCCATCATGATTCAGCCTTATTTGTCAAGTATATCACTGCCGATCGTATTTCACTTTCTTTATATGTTGATGACACACTAGTACAAAAATAGTTTTAGACGTGGGCGATGTGCAAGGTATATATAGACATCACTTACCAAGACGAGTGATGTGTAAAGAACGTGCAATATGTATTTTTTATTTAATTTCTGCAACCTTGGATATCGCTTGCCACGTGGGCGACATTAAAGGCTCCTAATAGATGTTGCCCGTTGTAACACCCCATAAACTAGCAGGTCAATTATAAAATAACTCGTATAACTAGTCTAAAATGCATTACTTCTCATAAACTTAGTTTAACTCAAATTAATAAAATCTATATACTATGGAAATGATATTTACACAATATCTAAATATCATTTCACAACTGAGAAGCTTAATATACTAATCATGGGATCTAGAACCACCGTGCTCAATTCGCTCTTAACTTTAATTGATGACTTACTTGTATCACAATAACTATATGAGCCAAAGCTCATTACGTAGAAACTTATGCATGTATGCAATCATGTATAAAATCATCAACTTTCTGTTGTACCCATTTTCAGTCAATTTAAAACATTTTCAGTCAAAACCGTCTTGAGCCCTGTCAAGTGTAAAATCTGGCTTAGTATTCGATAGGCCGTGTATGTCTCACTAGAGTTCTTTTCATAGTATACCCTATTGCGACCCTTTTAAGTTCAGTCTTGTTTCAATGATACCCTTTTTATAGCATCGTCTCAAAGAAACATTTTTCAGTCTACCTCAGTGAAACCCTTTTCATAGTATTGTCTAACATTTTTCAATCTGCCTCAATGAGATCCTCTTCATAGTGTTATCTCAAAGAGGCCCTTTTTAGTTTGGGCTAAGCGTGTAATCCGCGTCCCTTGTCTGCCCAGGGGATAAATGTTTCACACTTCATTTTAAAATACAAAAATGAGGGTACAATAGCTTTTCCTTTTATAACCATGCTTGTGAAACAATATCATGAACGCTCAAATGCACAATACACATCAAAATGCATGGAGCATTTTATTTCATAAATATAAAATAAATACAAAGAAATCATGTAGGCACAAAACATGTTACTATTATTCTTGTGATACAGTTGAAGAATCTGCTCATCTTAATTTGAACTATGACTAAAAAAAGTAAGAAGTCCAGTTCCTTTCAGCAGCCTGATGTGCTAATTGGCCTTGTTATAATTGGATTGGGTTCTTAGATGGTTTGCAACTCCAGCTAATTGTCTAACCTAAAGCAAGTAATAAAACTGAAGCTGTATGATGGGAATCAAATTTCGTTCGTCGCCTTGCTTTGGTAATAATTTCAAATGATCATAACAGAAAAAAGGAAGCGTAGTACTATAGCTTCTATAACAAGAAGAAAATGGGCGGGTTCAAAAACGAAATTAAAGGAAAGCAGGAATAATTTCTAGAGGCTTTCAGGTATATAGTGGAAAGAGAGACAAATAACCAAGTAGGTGACTATTGGTGTCCTTTCATAGATAATAATATGTTACAACTTAATCAATAGCCAATAAAATTGCACATACTTTCTCTTAATTATAATTTTTTATGAAATTTGAAATATATATCAACTCTCAAATTTGAATGCCTTCACGCATAGCACACAACCAAACATGCATAAAGTCCACAAACTATAATAATAATTATTATTATTATTTAACACACACACTTGTGCGAATGTATCTAAAGGGCCCTTACTTTCCAATTTAAATAAATTTCTTTTTACACCCACAAGATTGATAAATAGACTCACAAAACCATAAAAGATTCTTCTTATTCTTTTATCGTACAATAAAATTACCTTAAATCCATTAAAAATCATCAGATCCCCACATATCAATAAATAGAAATATTATTTTTTTTATAAAATAATTAAAAAAACACACACCGCATTAACTATAATTGGTAATAATATTATTTTGAAGAAACAAAAAAAAATTCCTACAAATTTAATTAACGTTATTTTCATTTTATAAACTCTATTTTAATTCATCAATTTATTTCTTAAGAAATCTTTATATCTACATGAAAATTTTCAATGGAGGATTCAAGTGAAACAAAAATAAAAGAAAACATGTTTCTTGAAGAGCCAACAACTATTGAATAATGTATTTTTAATATTTTTAATTCGTTAGTATTATATTTTTTTTTCCTCACTTAGGTAGGCGTTTGGGTGGTGAGAAAGTGAGGGAAAATAAGAGAAAGTTGGAGAAAGATTTTTCTTGTGGTTTATGTAACGCCCCGACTTACACCATCTACGTAGGGGAACGACTACGCAGACGTGGGCCGGGTCGTCACCTTACTTACTTACTTAACTTAATTCTTAAAAAGTTTTAAGCTTGCTGAAAATTCCAGTGTAATTTTTTTTTCTTTAAAATTTTATTTTAAAACTCTTTTACTTTGAAATTTAACTTGACTTAATCTTATACTTTTTCTCGTACATAAAACTTGACTTATCTTCATACATATTCATATGTACTCACTTGAGTACCAAGATCGTGGACCAGACCCGACCTAGCGCGGATCGGTACAACACGAGGCAACTTGCTTGCCATACATACATAACTTTGACATTCATACTTAAAACATCATGAAAACCCTTTTTTATTACAACATATTTTATAGAGTATATTTTTCAAAACACGTGGCGGTGTCCATCCCACATTTCACAGTCCGCAGCACCAACTCTCCACAGTATTGCATCAAGTACTGCCGTTAGGTTGCTTACCTACAGCATGAACGTAAGTAATGAGCTAATTGCCCAGTAAGTACAATATTCAATCCACAAAACATTTTTCATACAAGAATACGTGAGCCGATTATGTTTTCTTATAAACCAATTATGCTTTCATTAACTTGGTTCTATTATCTTATCTAACATGTCATGTCATATGTGCACGTACCGTGGTACATAGTTATAGAGTGGTTGGAGGCGGCCAGTCCAAACCAAATCAAACCATGAAACTAATCGTTTACATAGAGTGATTGGGGCAGCCAGTCCAATCCAATTCAAACCATAGACTAAAACCATTTAAACCTGCCCTCGTGGCAAGTCGGTACGACACAATAACATTAACTTGTCTTATTTATCTCGTGACTTATTCTTACCGTGTGATTTAATATTTGTGAACATGCTTCATGATGTCACGTATACAAACATACAACATAAAATACACTCAATCATAATATATCATAACATAACTTGTCATAACATAACATAATATAACATAACATATCATAGCATAATATCATAACATAAACTTATCATGACATAAACATATCATACCATAAACTTATCATGACATAAACATATCATACCATAAACTTATCATAACATAAACTTATCATGACATAATTTAAACTTATTATAACATATCATAAACCTATCATAACATAAACTTATCATAACATAAGCTTATCATAACATAACTTTATTATAACATAACTTCATAACATAACTTAACCTTCATAACATAACTTCATAACATAGCTTAACCTTCATAACATAACTTCATAACATAGCTTATCGTAACATAACCTTCATAGCATAAAATCATAGCATAACTTATCATAAACTTAACATAACATATCATAGGTAGATCATGTAAATCAATACATGATTTCTTAAAAACATAACATGCAACAAAAACGTTTTGTCCATGCTGTAGGTGGAGTTGTACTTACCTCTCATCCTATGCTCTTGGTCTATCGTCCTATCGAGGCACGATGACATCTCATATTCCTGTTTCAAACAGGACGTAAGATATGGATCGTTAAAGTCGTTATATTTATTATAAATCATAATTATTAAATATTGGTATCCTTTAGGGTTATCTTGACTAACCCTTAAGGTTATACTAGAATCCACTTGTTAGTCAACCAGAGTCAACTATGGTCAACTTCGGTCAACTATGGTCAACCATTGGTTAATAATGGTCAACCTTTTAGGGTCGACCTTGGGCTCTGGGCTAAGCCCAGTAACTCGGGTACTATTCCCGGTTACGGTCCGTAATCGGCTTGTTTACAATAATATCTCAAAAATTCTATTTTTCCTTACTTGGAAAAATTTAGGGAAATTAATCCAAAAACTTCTTTCCTAACTTATAAAAATCCTTTACTTAAATCGTAAAAATCCAAACTCTTGGATTAGTGCTTTATAAAATTATTTGAGGTTGAAAACTGCCATTGGAACAGTTTTCTATAATCAAAACAATAATTTGTAGTAGAAAAATAGTTTTCTAAAGACATTTGTAAAACTAGTGGTGCAGGAATTTTCGGATTCCCTGCGCACCCTTCGAAAAACGATCCCAGTTTAAAAATCGGTTCATAATCTGAAAAAGTTTTCTTCACGAAAGTTGTAGCTCTCGAAAAATGATAAAACTTTCGTGTTTTGCAAAAATTCCAATTCGGCCTAGATTCGTCCCAGTTTTTGTTTGAAACTGGCTGATCCCGAAAAACTGAGTGAAAACTGGGTCTGGGGATCAGCCACGGGTTTTGGCGTAAACGGAGGCCATTGGGGCCTTATTTTTGAAAACGGTTCACGTATTCCCCCTAGGAAAAATCGTTCCGAACAACTTTCATGTTTTAAGTTTCTCCAAAATCGGCCTCTAAGGGCCTCAATTTTCACTTTTCCCAAAACTGGTCAGTTTTACCCGAAAATGGCAGTTTTCGGTTTCAAGTTCGTTTTACATAAATTTTACGTGCACACTACCTCGAACGGCTTCGGCCGTGAGCCTATGACAACATGCAGTGCTTTTAACGTAAAACATGCAGTTATATATCGCTTAAACATCTTCATGCAAAGCAAAACCCTTGGGTGTTCTTGCACCAAACCAGGGTTTGCAAAATGTTTGGTTTGCAACACCATACATCAATCAAACACAAACCCTAAAACCTAATTAGAGCAGAAAATTAAATGAGCTTATGCTCATACAAATCAAGCTTGAAATACACTTAAATCTCCAAATTGAAACTCAATTAAAAAGCTTAGAACCAATAGAGATTTACCTTAATTCACACCAAAATTGGTGCTAAGTTTTGGGCGGTTTTGGGTCTAACACTTCCCCCCCTTGCTCAACACCATAACCGGCCATAAACACAAGGAAACAAAGCACATAAGCATCTTGTTCTAAACTCAATAAGGGACTTAAGATTAAAGGGATTTACCTTTAGGGTTTGGGATTTGGGTTCTCAAGCTTGAATCCCAAATTTTCCCTTTCTCTTGGCTGCCACTAAAACCGGCCTTGCTCCCCTAAAGCACCAAAATTTTCAGCCACTTGATGGCTGCCTCACTAAAAATCCGGCCATCAAGAAATCCGGCCAACTTGAATTTTTTTCTTACTTTCCTCTCAAGAAATCCGACCACCACAAGGTCTTTTCTCTTGCTTGGGGTTCGGTTTCTAATGGAAGGGAAAGGAGAAAATGAAAGGCTTAGAATGGGTTTAATTGGTTAATGAGCAAAATACTTGCTCATCAAGCCACCTAGGTGAGGTGGTGTGGCCTTATTGGCTAGCCATTCCCTTAGAGAACAAGGGAAAACTTCTTTCCCTAAAGTCCAAATGATGAGGTGTCCTCCCCCCCTTGGTGTGGCCGGCCATGAAGAGCTTTGGAGTCCAAGTGCTTGTTCAACAAGCAATTGCTTGCTTCACCTAGCTTATGTCACCTTGGTGACATCATCACCAAAAATTTCCTTGCCCTTCAAGGCTTCAATGACCGGCCATTTGTTGAGGGTGAGCCAAAAATGGCTTGCTTACCAAGCAACTTGGTTGATTACATCACCATGCCTATGTCATCAAGCTAAAAGCTTGCTCTCCAAGCCACCAAGGAGAACCGGCCATGCAATGGTTGTGAACAAAATTTGGGCTTGTTCTAGAACATGTGTGGAAGTCAAAATGATGATGTGTCCAAAGGTGGACCTACCACACCTAGCTTGTGTCGCCAAACTAAAAGCTTGCTTCATTGTAACCAAGCTAACTAGATTTGTAATCAATCATTGGCCTAACATTGGCCTAGTTGGAGGCTTAGTTAGGAATATCAATAAATTCCTATTTTGTCCCTTTCTTCCAAAAGGTCTTATATTGCTTAAGCCAACTATTTTCGAGTCTCGTAGTTAATTTTAACGAGAACTCAAACATATACTGATATTTAACTCAAATCATGAGTTTCATATCATCATATAAAATTAAATCTTAAATTTTCCTTGTCAAAAGAAAATTATAGATTTATCGTAATTTCGGGTTCTTACATTCTACCCTCCTTACAAAAATTTTCGTCCTCGAAAATTCAGTTACTTCAAGTAACTTTTCTTAAAATCCATCACTAATACATAACGGTTTGATCAAGTTCCCATTTTAATCCTTTAATGGGACTATGTCACTTATATAGAACCATAATCTTCTTTCATATCTTATCATACTTTCATACATTCTTACTTACTTACGTACATACATACTTGCATACTATCATACTTTCATACATAATGTCCCTTCATATTGCATCACAAGAACTATTTACGTGAAAACTGAGCAAGTATATCATATAACTTGCTATGTTTGAAAAACATATCTTTTCATATAACTTTTTCATACTTGAAAAGTTTATCGTATTACATAATTTTCCATGCTTGGAAAGCATATCGTATCATACATTTAGAACACTTTTTGAAAATAGTTCATTTCTTGAAACTTGATTTTTATATTATTAGAACCCTTTACTCTTCATATTGGCCCCTATCTTGGAATTCGTCCCTTACTTGAAACTCATTCCTCAAGGATTTGGCCTATGGCTCATATCTTGGAACCTTCACTTTTCAGGACAGCCCCTATCTTGGAATTTCTTCCTCAAGGATTCGGCCGTTTTACATAAAATGAGGGGGTTCTATTATACATAAGATCTTTTATTAAGGTATTTTCTTTGAATCTTTTCAAAGTCAATCTTGGAAAAATCTTAATATCATTCGAGTGATGCAATAACTGGTATACTTAAATAAACTAGCCACTTGCTAGATAGTAAAAGTTCCTTTTATTGCTTCTAACATTTCCTTGATAGCACAAGGTGCATAATCATAATTCTTAGGAATATCTAAAATTCCCCATCATTACTTAGTTTCCCTTACTGAGGGATCGTGTCATCACTTTCATCGTCAAACTTATTCCTGATTATCACCCTACTACAGTAAGGCGATAGGCTATCTAATCTCGAAGCCTCTTCATCTCTTATTGCTGCTCTAGCAATTATCATTGCAACTTAGCCATTACAGTTGCAAGATTAGGTTCTTACGAAATTTGGTTCAGTCGTACATGCGGCGAACCATTTTCTAGTTTCTAATACTAATCCTAGACATATCTAATACCTATTCTTGCATTCATATCTTAGCATATCATATCATAGAATCATCATGACTTATCATATCATACTAGAGATTCCTCACGATCTCATCATGTCATATCGTAAACTTAGCTTATCCTCCACGCTTTTGCTGCGCAACTCTGATTTACTGGCAATCATATTCTCTAGACTTATTTGGATAAGCACGCCAAGCTGGAACATAGCTGACGTATCATCTCATATACATATCTTAGTATATCTCGATATCGCTCTAATACATAGACGGTCCTAGGTGTCATAAAAATTTAAGAATTCTCCTCTCAAGGTATCTTATACCAAGGGACCTTGCACGAGCACGAACCTCCTTGACTAGGCGTCGGCTGGCAATCATATTTTGAAGATACGGCTCTACATGACGAAATTTGGAGAGAGTCTCCATATTGTGCAACCTCTCCTTGGGTCCTATCGAAGATGCGTAGCTCTTCCTTCATTCCTTGGAATGCCAACGAAGCCTTACGGTCCTCTTCAGTCTAACCCGGATTTAACACCAGGTTCATATCTTCTATCATAGTAATATTATAACCTCACGTAATCAATATAAATAAAACAAAGTAGGAAAACAAACTTACAAAACTGTGGCGCTGGCGGCAGAACTGTGAAACTGGATGGCAGGAAAACTTGCTCTGATACCAAACTGTAACGCCCCGACTTACACCATCTACGTAGGGGAACGACTACGCAGACGTGGGCCGGGTCGTCACCTTACTTACTTACTTAACTTAATTCTTAAAAAGTTTTAAGCTTGCTGAAAATTCCAGTGTAATTTTTTTTTCTTTAAAATTTTATTTTAAAACTCTTTTACTTTGAAATTTAACTTGACTTAATCTTATACTTTTTCTCGTACATAAAACTTGACTTATCTTCATACATATTCATATGTACTCACTTGAGTACCAAGATCGTGGACCAGACCCGACCTAGCGCGGATCGGTACAACACGAGGCAACTTGCTTGCCATACATACATAACTTTGACATTCATACTTAAAACATCATGAAAACCCTTTTTTATTACAACATATTTTATAGAGTATATTTTTCAAAACACGTGGCGGTGTCCATCCCACATTTCACAGTCCGCAGCACCAACTCTCCACAGTATTGCATCAAGTACTGCCGTTAGGTTGCTTACCTACAGCATGAACGTAAGTAATGAGCTAATTGCCCAGTAAGTACAATATTCAATCCACAAAACATTTTTCATACAAGAATACGTGAGCCGATTATGTTTTCTTATAAACCAATTATGCTTTCATTAACTTGGTTCTATTATCTTATCTAACATGTCATGTCATATGTGCACGTACCGTGGTACATAGTTATAGAGTGGTTGGAGGCGGCCAGTCCAAACCAAATCAAACCATGAAACTAATCGTTTACATAGAGTGATTGGGGCAGCCAGTCCAATCCAATTCAAACCATAGACTAAAACCATTTAAACCTGCCCTCGTGGCAAGTCGGTACGACACAATAACATTAACTTGTCTTATTTATCTCGTGACTTATTCTTACCGTGTGATTTAATATTTGTGAACATGCTTCATGATGTCACGTATACAAACATACAACATAAAATACACTCAATCATAATATATCATAACATAACTTGTCATAACATAACATAATATAACATAACATATCATAGCATAATATCATAACATAAACTTATCATGACATAAACATATCATACCATAAACTTATCATGACATAAACATATCATACCATAAACTTATCATAACATAAACTTATCATGACATAATTTAAACTTATTATAACATATCATAAACCTATCATAACATAAACTTATCATAACATAAGCTTATCATAACATAACTTTATTATAACATAACTTCATAACATAACTTAACCTTCATAACATAACTTCATAACATAGCTTAACCTTCATAACATAACTTCATAACATAGCTTATCGTAACATAACCTTCATAGCATAAAATCATAGCATAACTTATCATAAACTTAACATAACATATCATAGGTAGATCATGTAAATCAATACATGATTTCTTAAAAACATAACATGCAACAAAAACGTTTTGTCCATGCTGTAGGTGGAGTTGTACTTACCTCTCATCCTATGCTCTTGGTCTATCGTCCTATCGAGGCACGATGACATCTCATATTCCTGTTTCAAACAGGACGTAAGATATGGATCGTTAAAGTCGTTATATTTATTATAAATCATAATTATTAAATATTGGTATCCTTTAGGGTTATCTTGACTAACCCTTAAGGTTATACTAGAATCCACTTGTTAGTCAACCAGAGTCAACTATGGTCAACTTCGGTCAACTATGGTCAACCATTGGTTAATAATGGTCAACCTTTTAGGGTCGACCTTGGGCTCTGGGCTAAGCCCAGTAACTCGGGTACTATTCCCGGTTACGGTCCGTAATCGGCTTGTTTACAATAATATCTCAAAAATTCTATTTTTCCTTACTTGGAAAAATTTAGGGAAATTAATCCAAAAACTTCTTTCCTAACTTATAAAAATCCTTTACTTAAATCGTAAAAATCCAAACTCTTGGATTAGTGCTTTATAAAATTATTTGAGGTTGAAAACTGCCATTGGAACAGTTTTCTATAATCAAAACAATAATTTGTAGTAGAAAAATAGTTTTCTAAAGACATTTGTAAAACTAGTGGTGCAGGAATTTTCGGATTCCCTGCGCACCCTTCGAAAAACGATCCCAGTTTAAAAATCGGTTCATAATCTGAAAAAGTTTTCTTCACGAAAGTTGTAGCTCTCGAAAAATGATAAAACTTTCGTGTTTTGCAAAAATTCCAATTCGGCCTAGATTCGTCCCAGTTTTTGTTTGAAACTGGCTGATCCCGAAAAACTGAGTGAAAACTGGGTCTGGGGATCAGCCACGGGTTTTGGCGTAAACGGAGGCCATTGGGGCCTTATTTTTGAAAACGGTTCACGTATTCCCCCTAGGAAAAATCGTTCCGAACAACTTTCATGTTTTAAGTTTCTCCAAAATCGGCCTCTAAGGGCCTCAATTTTCACTTTTCCCAAAACTGGTCAGTTTTACCCGAAAATGGCAGTTTTCGGTTTCAAGTTCGTTTTACATAAATTTTACGTGCACACTACCTCGAACGGCTTCGGCCGTGAGCCTATGACAACATGCAGTGCTTTTAACGTAAAACATGCAGTTATATATCGCTTAAACATCTTCATGCAAAGCAAAACCCTTGGGTGTTCTTGCACCAAACCAGGGTTTGCAAAATGTTTGGTTTGCAACACCATACATCAATCAAACACAAACCCTAAAACCTAATTAGAGCAGAAAATTAAATGAGCTTATGCTCATACAAATCAAGCTTGAAATACACTTAAATCTCCAAATTGAAACTCAATTAAAAAGCTTAGAACCAATAGAGATTTACCTTAATTCACACCAAAATTGGTGCTAAGTTTTGGGCGGTTTTGGGTCTAACACTTCCCCCCCTTGCTCAACACCATAACCGGCCATAAACACAAGGAAACAAAGCACATAAGCATCTTGTTCTAAACTCAATAAGGGACTTAAGATTAAAGGGATTTACCTTTAGGGTTTGGGATTTGGGTTCTCAAGCTTGAATCCCAAATTTTCCCTTTCTCTTGGCTGCCACTAAAACCGGCCTTGCTCCCCTAAAGCACCAAAATTTTCAGCCACTTGATGGCTGCCTCACTAAAAATCCGGCCATCAAGAAATCCGGCCAACTTGAATTTTTTTCTTACTTTCCTCTCAAGAAATCCGACCACCACAAGGTCTTTTCTCTTGCTTGGGGTTCGGTTTCTAATGGAAGGGAAAGGAGAAAATGAAAGGCTTAGAATGGGTTTAATTGGTTAATGAGCAAAATACTTGCTCATCAAGCCACCTAGGTGAGGTGGTGTGGCCTTATTGGCTAGCCATTCCCTTAGAGAACAAGGGAAAACTTCTTTCCCTAAAGTCCAAATGATGAGGTGTCCTCCCCCCCTTGGTGTGGCCGGCCATGAAGAGCTTTGGAGTCCAAGTGCTTGTTCAACAAGCAATTGCTTGCTTCACCTAGCTTATGTCACCTTGGTGACATCATCACCAAAAATTTCCTTGCCCTTCAAGGCTTCAATGACCGGCCATTTGTTGAGGGTGAGCCAAAAATGGCTTGCTTACCAAGCAACTTGGTTGATTACATCACCATGCCTATGTCATCAAGCTAAAAGCTTGCTCTCCAAGCCACCAAGGAGAACCGGCCATGCAATGGTTGTGAACAAAATTTGGGCTTGTTCTAGAACATGTGTGGAAGTCAAAATGATGATGTGTCCAAAGGTGGACCTACCACACCTAGCTTGTGTCGCCAAACTAAAAGCTTGCTTCATTGTAACCAAGCTAACTAGATTTGTAATCAATCATTGGCCTAACATTGGCCTAGTTGGAGGCTTAGTTAGGAATATCAATAAATTCCTATTTTGTCCCTTTCTTCCAAAAGGTCTTATATTGCTTAAGCCAACTATTTTCGAGTCTCGTAGTTAATTTTAACGAGAACTCAAACATATACTGATATTTAACTCAAATCATGAGTTTCATATCATCATATAAAATTAAATCTTAAATTTTCCTTGTCAAAAGAAAATTATAGATTTATCGTAATTTCGGGTTCTTACAGTTTAAAAGACTAAAGGTTAAATTTTATGGCAATGAGTTGTATTTATAGATCAAAGCTAATGGTACTTGATTAGTTGACTAATCATGGTCTTGATATTTCTAAAAGACTTAATCATTCTGAATATAGCTTAAACATAATTCAAATCATAATCAAAGATGGAGTCAAAGTCAAGATGCATAAATTAGCTGTCACTATTCATGATAGGTTGTCTTCCATGATTTGTTTTTGTTGAATTTTCTTGCTTCTTTGATAAGGGAATCGACGTACATGTGAAGGGAAACAAAGCCAAAAGTTTTATTTAATCCGATCCCTTACTCTTGTACTAATGAGTTTCTAGTCTTTAGATCAAAAATTCCTATTTTCTTTAAGTTATTTTAAATAGGAAACTTAATATTTGCCTTAACAGATATGATCTTGATATGTTTCCTTACCATGACAGTATGTTTCCTACTTTGTCTTATAAACTTCGTCAACAAGTTCTTATACTGAAAAAGTTGGATCAGTATAACTTTTGATTGCTTTAAAACTTAGCCTGTAAGTTTTAATACTAAAAAAGTTAATCTATATAAAATTTATCTACTGTAAAACTTAGGGATTGTTTGGATGGAAGGCCCAAACCTATTTTTTTTATGTTCATTTTTATCGTTTTTTATAAAGTCAACAAAAATTATAACTAATTTTTGAAAAGTCAACCAACTTCCATCTAAAATTTCATTTCAATCCCATGTTTCAAACGCATGTTTAGTCTCCTAGTCTTAACATTGCTAAAGGTAGTATGTCTAATTTTCATATGTTAAAAAGGTAAGTAGTATTGTTCTCCATCAGTCTAGAAAATTTGGTCATCAAGTTTCAATACTTTATTATAGAAGAAAATATTTTCCTTATCTGTCCTAAACATGGACGGCTAATTCCTACTTGTTACTATGTTCAAATTGATAGGTTGCTATGATTTTATATCATATCATGACTTATATCAATTTATCACTTTTCCTTTTACTTTTTGAATAAAAGTTATGTGACCTTATATTATGTGACATAAATTAATTTATCACATCATGAAGCATATTCTTATTCTCACCATGTCTTATACCATTTAATCACTCTATTTTTATCATTAATAAAAATAATGTGACATTATATTATGTGATATTATTAAATTGTCACATCATGAAATATTGAATTGTTTCAAAATATAACCTAAACTTTAGTTCATGAATATTTTGATGAATTTTATATCAATTCACTAAAATCTTTCATACAAAAATTTGGTTATTACATCGTCGATGCCTATCGGAGAGCTCTGCCTTTCATAGAAGCTCCGCAACCTCACCAACCATTAGTCGGGTCCATACAAAGTTGGCACTCGACTTACTTGGCAGTTACTCTAGAGAGAGAGAGAGAGAGATTTGGAGTTTCGTTGTAGCATAGAAGCTCTGCAACCTCGCGAACCGTTCATTACAAAGTTGGCACTCGACTTAGGTGGCTGTTACTCCAACGATCCAGAGAGAGGATATCACGGTGGCTGATATCGTAGAGCACCGACATCGCAGTGATTGAGACCACACGAGGCCAATATCGCGATGGAAATTAGAGACTGTAGCGGTCGAGATCGCGGCAGCTGAGATCACAAAACGCCAAGATCATAAGGAGAGTTCCAAATATCAAGTCGCCAAATTTTGAATTTTCATGCGATTCATCTCCGTGAAGAGATATCTTAAAACCAATTCCATATTCCTTATGCAAAAATTTGAAAAACAACTGCAAAAAACATGTCTATAAGTCAACCATAAAAATGCTTGTGTCCTATGTTCGTGGATCTTGTCTCCTGCTTATCACATTTATAGGTGTTATTCAATACGTTTATGCTCTCTGTTTTTAAGCGGAAATCATATGTATATAAATTTGAAATTGACTTCTTCATAATGATTGATTAATGCATCACTAGTCTTATATCTATTTACAACAGCTGGAAATTATTCAATAAAAACAGCTAGGAATCAAATATACTGAAATAAAAGGTTGGCTCCACAAAGACTCTTAGTTACCTCCTTTCTTCGACCGCAAAGGAAGGGGTGGGATGCTTTGTTCGCTTCTGAAAAAATTAGTTGGATCAACCTTGGTCTTCACATGGGCTAATTGTGGAAATGATCCTTAACTTCTGTCCCATGTGCTTGCCTTACGCGCCTCTTGGATTTTGTGCAACATAAGCAGTCATGAAAACATAAGCATTTATAATCCAATCCCAACGCATCAAAATCGACTCCATATTACATATTTCTAAAAATCTCCGGAAGAGTTGTCTTAAAATCAATTCCATATTCCAATGTAAAGATTCGAAAAACAACTATAAAAAACATATAGATAAGTCAACCTTAAGAAAAATGCTTGTTTCATATGCTTGCGGATCTTGTCTCCATTGCCAATCAGTTATCACATTTGTAGGTATTATTCAATATGATTTTGCTCTCTGTTTTTACAGCGGAAATCATATGTATATAAATTTGAAATTGACTTCTTCATGACAGTAGGCCTTGAATCCTATGTCCAAACATTGCTGTCCCAAATCATGTCCACCCAATAAAAATAAGCCATGTCACTGGATAGCATTAAATGATTTTAACGGATTTGTGTAACCAAACGTCTGCCTTTGTCGATTTATTTTATATTTTCTTCTTTTTAATTTAGAATTTCAAGTTTCAGACATCCCCTCTTGAGCTTCTTAACCATTGAAACTTTTGGCCATTTAAAGGTAAAAAGTACATATATGCTCAATCGCCCCCCGTCACTGGAAAATATGGTGAACTACCAGAAAAAGACCACCCGATGAGACCTAGCGGCGGAGCATTTTCGAGCGGAGAACACCCACGGCGGCATCTTTGGTGAACTGGGGCCGAGAAGCTCATCGTCGAAGTCCGGGTTCGGGGGTAGATGTCGCCGGCAATGGCATGCGTGGATCTGGGCCGGCGAAGCTTGAACCGAACCTCTCGAGTTCGCCGTTGAAGGCCCTGGTTCGTGGAAAGAGGTCGCCAGTGATAGCTCGTTGGTCTAGGGCTGAACTTCAAGTTCACCGTTCGGAGCCCAGAAAGAGGAAGGGAAAAAAAAAAAAAAAAAAAAAGTTGTTAGTACAAGGGCTGTTTTTAAAACAAAAGGTGTACAAGGGCTGTTTCTAACATGAATGATCTGTTTGCACAACAATCTTATGGAACTGGTGTTACTTCAATTCTTTTTTTGAAAAAGTTGTTAGTACAATTCACCTTGAAGAAGTAAAGTGGTTTTGAGAGACAGAGAGAGAGAGAGAGAGAGAAAGAGAATAATAAAGACAGGCAAAAAGGAGAAGACGATAGTGGATGGAATCAAAACTGTTGTAGCGTTAAAAGTTATATATTAAGTGACATGACATGTTTCTATTGGATCGACATGGTTCGATACAAGTCCATGACGATAAATACAAATCCATCTCGAACCAAATATAACAACAAAGAAGGAACACAACACCACAACTGTGTACGAGTGAGGAAGAGATGTTAGAAAATATGGAGAGATAGCAAGGGTGCGTAAACAACGAACAAGTAATTCAAATAAAATATAATAAAATTGATTACACCGAAACTCAACCTTAACTCGAAAGAAAGAATACAAAAAGAAGGTCGAGGCACGTGAGACACGCTTTCCTTAAAACAGATTCGTCCCCTCCGGTAAGTGCACGATGCTTCAACGGACGTCTGTCTCCCAGGATACAACAACGAACAACGGTAGTCTAACATGATCGAAAACCGCTTCCGGCGAACTTGAAACCGAAGTCTTCCCTCTATCACCAAAAACTCAAAACCCGACCACTACAAGAGAAAAAAAAAACTCGAACAAGAAAATCACAAAAGGAAACTAGTGCTCTCGGATTTGTGTGTGTTCAAGTGGTTTTTTCATGCATGAGGAGGCCTTTTTTTATAGCTTCCAAAATCAGGTGTTACAAAACCGAATTTATGAGGTTTAAATTCGGATTTAGAGCTGCCTCATTAACACTTGGAAGATGAACAATTTTCCAGAATATGAAAAGATGAGGCTGTTCATATTCTTAATAAATTCGGAATTGTGTTGGAAGAAAAGAAAAAAAAATCCCATAACAAAGCCCGTGCGAGGGTAAGCTTGACGGACCAGCATTCGCGTCGCCCACGTCGTGCGGGCGCACACATTGGGCCCCTAACCCACCGGGGCTAGGATTTGCACCCCCCCTGCGCGTGAAAGAGCATCTTAGGTTCACAATCTTACCCAAGTCCAAAAGTGCAAATCCTTATAAAGTCCATCATGCTTTCATGCCTAAGCAATGTGGGACTCCACATTTACAACCAACTTTCCAACAAAATTCCATTCCAATGGGCACACTTTGAGCATCAATTTCTCATTCACCCGAATACCATTTTGAGTGTATGAATATATGAATTCGATCTCCTCGCGACGGAGAACGCAAATCCACCAAGACTCGTTAATTTTACGAAGTGGGTCCCACTCAAATTTAGACCTCAAAACGATTCCTTAAAATGATTTGAAAACCATTTTTCCAGCAAGAGAAAATAGGCGGATCAAGTTTTTCTTTAAATGGCACATATCTATGCATTTATAGAAATGAGAAAGTATGTTACTGTACATTTTCTCTATCTTCCAAAACGAACCCAAAACTGTTTGTTTTAAACAAAAATATTTTTAATTATTTTTTTATCATTCGATTTTTTTGTTTTTTTGTTTCGGCCCAATTATTATTCTTATTATTATTATTAGTATTTATAATTTAGTTCTTTCTTTTCTTATTGATCAATTTTTTCCTTTTAGTTCTTTTATTATCTTGGTTTTTTTTTTCATCAATATTTTTTTTTAATTTTTATTTTCGGTTCCTTTGTTTTTTTTTTTTTTTAGGTTTATTTTTGAACTTATTATTTTAATTTTCGCTTATTCAGATAAATTTTCTTAAATATATCAAATCATGTGCATGGCACATGCTTTAAATTAATATATATATATATATATATATAACGATGTTAATTATTATCAACACACTCACATATATATTTTCACAGAAAGCGCAAAAATGAATGCATCGAGTCATTTATAAAAATGAACTGGGACAATTGTTTATTCGAGGGTGATACCTAACATACATATGGTGTCGGGGGAACCATTACTAATTGGAAACATTTAGAAAATAGAAAATACTTATTTAATCAGATGGAAATTATTGGCTAAAAATAATTGGAAATTAATTCTTCAACAATTGCCCATACTGATGTAGAAGGCTGGCTCCGCCATGACTCTTAGTCACCTCCTTTCTTCCACCGCAAAGGAAGGGATGGGATGCTTTGTTCATTCCTGAAGAAATTAGTTGGATCAACCTTAGTCTTCACATGAACTAACCTGTCGAAATTATCCTTAAAATAGCATCTCCCCCAAGTGCTTGCTTGTGCATAACTTGTGGTGCCGTTGACGTTGTTCCGTCCTAGGTCAAGATCCCTGAAGTTAAGATATGCGCCTCTTGGATTTTTTGAAACATAAGGAGTCATGTAAGCATGAACACTTCTAATCCAATCCCAATGCCTTTTGGTTGCTGTAGCATTTCCGTCGTCATCCCACGTTACAATGTAATCGATTGCATAGAGGTTTCCAGCACGATGTGGGAATGGAATTTCGGATTCAGGAATCTCACTCAGTTTCGCTCCAAAAGGAAATAGCCGTAAAGCCGCAATTCCAACTTCTTCTTCATACAATCTTTCCCACGCCTTTTCTAAAACGTCTTCTTGAATAGGCTCTTGAACGAAGTCAGATTTCTCGACGAATGACCTTGGGCGTCCCTGGGGCTTACTCCTATCAAGTAGAACGTTAGGAGGTGTTCCAAGGGGAAATCCAGTGTATAAGACAATGGCTTGAATCCAGCTTATTTCGACGCAATCCTCTTTTACCAAACCCAACTTGGGGAAGCTCTTTTGGATTAAAGGGAGAAGCTTCTCCACTTTACCAAGGAACACGGCAACGAAGTAAGCTTGTAATACTGGTTTAGTATTACCCTTTGAAGTTGAGTTTGCAGTTTGGATCCTGACAAAAAGAAACATGTCTTCATCAAATTTGTTGGCGACGTATTGCCACTGATGAACAAGTTTCTTGGTTTCAGGTTTCTCCAAGTCTCTAACGACACTGAATGTAGTGAGTTTTGGCGGAACAGGAGCCAGTCGGATTTTCCAAGCAAAAACTACTCCGAAGCTTACAGCTCCACCGCCGCGTATCGCCCAGAAGAGATCTTCCCCCATGGATTTTCTATCAAGAAACCTTCCCTTAGCATCGACTATGTGTGCGTCAAGAATATTATCAGCTGCAAGGCCATATTTGCGCATCAAAATTCCGAAGCCTCCTCCACTAATGTGCCCGCCAACACCTATAGTATAAAAAAAACCTGCAGAGAAGCCGAGAGTTGAACTTTTCTCAGAAATTCTATAATAGACTTCACCTAGTGTAGCTCCAGCTTGAACCCACGCAGTCTTGTCCTCAACATCTACTTCGACTGAACGAAGGTTTCTGAGGTCGAGTATGACATACGGGACAGGTGACAAGTAAGACAGACCATCGGCATCATGGCCTCCACTTCGGGTTCTAATCTGCAGGCCACATTTCTTGGAGCAGATAACGGTGGCTTGGACTTCTGAGGCATGAAACGGTGTAATGATAACGAGCGGTTTCGGGGTAAAAGGAGGAATGGCGAATTGGGAATTCATTATGGTGGAATTCAAGATAGAGGCGTAGGACGGATTGATTGGAGTGTAGATGATATTGGATATGGAGGAAGTGTTTGATATATGATGAGAGAGGCAGTGAAGGAAGTGCTCATGATGATTATGAGCAGAAGCTGCCAAGGAAAAAGAGAAAAGAAAAGCAATTAAACAGGGAAAGAATGAAGAGTACTCGGAGAACTTCATTTTTGCCAAGTTCTTTGCTTGCATCCAGTTGGGAAGAAAGCTACAACATTTATAGTTGTGCACAGTGGTTGTTTCCTAATCCCTTCCAATTTGTTAACTAGATTATTTTATTGGTAAAAGATACGTGACATGTGAAGTTTCAGAATCAAGATTTTCTAAAAATTTATTTAATTACTAGCTGGTTTTAAAAACTAGTCACGCCATTCATGTGCTTAGATGCCTGAGTTGAATACTGAATCATGGTCCAATTATAAACTTGTTTTGCAGCAAATAATAATTAAATTCTTGCCGTGGCAATAAATAGGTTTGATTCACGCATACTGCATAAGAATGAGTAGAAATGAGTAGAAATTGTTTTTATGTGATATATCATCATGAGATTTTCTGTTGGACCAGAAATGAGTTCATACAAGCTGTATAGATTTTATAATATTCTCGGACTAGTTGGAACTCGAGTAGTTTAAATGATGTTTTCCTTACTCTCTCCCTGTTGAGCATTAATATTACTGTGACACAGTCTAATGTTGTAAATTTTAAGAAGTTTGAATTGGTGGTGTAAATTTTACTGTCATACTAAAAGTTTCTGGATTAAATACATTATGTAATCATTTTTAATAAAATTTATGATAGGAGCTGTAGCTCTTATCTTATCGATAGTTACTGAATTGATTTTTCAATAATCTTCTGTAGGATCAGAAGCAGTTTTATTTTACTAGCTGCTAATTTTTAACATTGACACCTGCATATTAGATCATTGAAAAATTAATACAACAATTAATTAAATAATATTATTTATTAGTTATGAAGTCTAATTTTTGAATTTTATTAGTTTTAAGTAAATGCCTTTAAAAAAAATTAAAAATTTGTTTCAGTTATAAGTAATTGATGGTTCCAGAATGTGATGAAGTCACCCATGACCTAATACGCTAAAGCAAAGATAGTAAAGTATATATTAGCAATAAAATAATAACAATAATAATGATAATGATGATGACGATGATTATGATGATGATTAAGAGGGGCAACAACTCTGTTGTAGCTTTTAAAAAGTTTTTTTTGTCTTTATTATTAAAATAAACTAATTTTACTATTTATGTTTCCAATTCTCTTTTTCATTTAAAACAAGAAAACTCTAATTTTACTATTTAAGTTTTTATACTTTTCAATTCAAAATAGTTTATTTTTAATTAAGCATATATTTCTAAAACTCAACTTATCTCTAATCAAAATTTTTTCATAACTCCAACTTCAACCCCAGCTATCATCTCAAACGGGCCTTAAGAATATTATTTACTGATTGAGTCTACAACTTTTGTTTAAATCATGAAAAAAACTCCGATCATATGAGGTAACAAAATAAGTGGCTTTTGACCAAGTTAGAAGAGAAAGTTTCGGTTGTCTCGTCACTTTAGTGAAACCTTTAGCCAATTAATAAAGAAAAATCACTTTAAATAAACGAAGTAGTACAGCTGTCGTTAATCTCTGGTACTGAAATGGAGATATTTTGATTATTATTAGTAGTATGTGCATACACTGTCGTTTGTTATCTAATATGTCGGTCTACTCATATGCCTGATTAGGAACATGTATGGGGTGGACCTTCTAATGCTGTCGTGGTCGTCATTATTATTTTGATTTACACAGCAGAAAACAAGTAATATTATTTCATGGCGGAAATTTTTGCTTTATATTGAAACTGTTTGGTGACATTTTATCATCATATAAAAGTTAATAGTAATATATTGGACCTAAACCTAGACTCATGTAGAAGTCTACTTAAGCCAAGAGCTTAAATAAAAATCTATCTAGACATGTGCTTAGGTAGTTGCTTAAATAGAAATCTGCATAGGCATGTGCATTGGTAGAAGCATACCTAGCTGTAAAGTAGGAGTCTACTTAGCTATGAAATAGGAGTCTTTCTAGCTATGATATAGGAGTCTACCAAATAGAAGCCTAGCTAGTAATTATAAGATAGGAGACAATCTAGATAGAGGTCTACCTTTTTATGAGGAAGAAGTATACCTTAGTATGAAGGTCATATCAGATGTCAAAGGGGGAAGTTCAAGTATCTACAAGGGAGTAACGATCAACAATTAATAGGAGTTTACAAAAGGAGCTTAATCATTCACATTTAAAATTGAAAACGTTAAATGTTAGGAATTATTATGTCTCAAATCACCAGAAGGTGAAGGATGCCATTGTAATTAAAGAGATAATAACCTCACAAGTTAATAGGAGAATTAAACTCTTTCATTCCCAATGTATTATAAATTCTCTCAAATTGAGAGACAAAAGATAAGACACAATTTCCAATACAAAGCCTTGAGGCAATTATACTGGACACCGGTTTTCTCTATAGTGTTCTTGAGGTTCTCTTGTGTTTTTCTGTGTTCTTGCTTAATGTTCTTGATTATCTTATTCGTTTGATCTTATTTTATAATTTAGGAACGTTCATTTCGTGTTGGACAAAATTTTTCTTCAACAGAAATGAAAGTTTGGAAAGTATAATATTGTGTACATCTTCAGTTTCCTGGTCTATATTCTATTTTCATTTTTCATTTTTCATTTTTTTAGGATCTAGGAATCACTTAACAAAGCATGGTTAACATGTTACCACAAATATTAACCGTGTATAAGTATTAAATAGCTATAGAATACAATATGAACACGATTATATGATTGTTAGAGTCCGATAGATCCGATGGTATGATGTGCCTACAGTGGAAGATGTGGTGCCCGTGCTTCAAACATGGTGATGAGGCTGGCTAGACGCAGGGAGATCTGAAGAAAAGTGGCTCCTAGGGATCCCCTTATTTATGTATGTTGGACTTTCCTTTGATTCTCTAATATGTCCACCCATAATGGTGTATGGTTAAACGTAAATTTGGGAAAATTTTGTTGAAAATAACACCAATAAAGAGGAAAGTATTATTGACGTATTGAATAATTGAAGGACGTATCATAATCGTGTCGGTGATCGTATCCTTATCCCTTCCGATTCGTTGACCAACAATAATGTAAATATAATGTTTTAAGTAATGATAAAGTAAACGGCAAAAACTTTTTCTTTCAATTAAAAAATGCATATTTGAATGCAACCTGAATCATGCACATCATATTAAAATCTTGTTTTGCATAAACTAAAATGTGTTTGGAACGACAACATCTGCAATGAATCGGTTTATCATACATACTGCATAAGTATGACTATTAATTATTATTATGTGATGTATAGTGTAGCAATGCAGGAATCTGGTGTGACACAATCCCTTCTGAAGGTGGGCAAATTTTCTGTTATATAGCAAGGGAGTGGAAATGTTTTCCAATCCTAGTAATACATAGTACACTGTTAATGACGTTAATGATATATACACTCTACTTTAGTACTTGAAAATTCATATCCAAAGAGAGATAGTATTGAAGATTTGGAGATTGTTCTTGTTGGTGTTCAATAAGTCCTAGTATAGTTTTATTAGTCTCACACATTTCTTGATTGGAAGAGCGGAGAATAGGAAGGAAGATCAAAGGATCTTAGGAACATTTGATTATTTATAAATTGTTTTACTAGATAAATACGAATTATAAAATCCTAATAATAATTTTATACAACACCACGAGTAGGATGTATTTTTGAAAAGAGTAAAAAATATCTTTCCGTTGCTTTAGATGGTTTCATAACTAAAAAAATTTCTAAACTGTCATTTCATGCTAATTATGGCGCTGTTTTCTAATCACTCTTTGAAAGCGTTTTGGGAGAATTTTCATATCTGAAGAGTAACTTGTCACTATCCTTTCTGTTGAGGGAAATGCAAAATTTGATTTTTATAATCGATTGAAGGATGCAGGTGTATGAGTACAAAATACGCAACGATTTTTTTTTTTTTTTAAAGGATTAATTGAAACAAATTCATCCTCCAACTATGATCGATGTGACATTTTATGGCCCCAACAAAAAAAAAAAAAAAATCTTTAAAATGTAATATCCACCCTTCTAATAAATAATTGAAAATTAGCGAAAACTCTTCCCCAAAGCTTTTAATAGAGAAGGACATGTGAATAACTCTAGACATGTTGGAGTATAAGAATTCTAAATACTAACAAAATAAATGTTAAGTACAAATTTTTTTTTTTTTTTTAAACATGTAAATTGACTACATGTTAAATAAATTAACCTGAGAATTTGATTGTACATAAAAATGAGTGAATAAAATAGTAATTTCTGTTAAATTAGATTATATTAATTATTTTGTTATCTTTATCATTAAGGGTAGAATAGTTTTTTTTTTAAATTTATTTTCTATAAGTCTATATCAAAATGCCATGAAACGTATTATTTTATAAATAGAAAATAAGATATCATATAGGCACAAAATATATTACTATTATTCTTCTGATACAATTGAAGAATCTACTTATCTTAATTTGAATTATAACTAAAGAAAATGAAAAGTAAGAACTTCAGTTATTTTCAGCAGCCTGATGTGCTAATTGGCCTTGTTATAATCGGATTGGGTTCTTAAATGGTTATTTTGTTATTATTCTATTTATGAACTTTCGTTAATTAATTATTATTATTATTATTTTCGTTTATATGTACTAATTTTTGTTATTAATTTTTTTTTTGTTAGTTAATTTTCCCTTCACAGACTGAATCTTTTGTATATTTTTCTCTTTATTAATAAAGTTTTGGAGTGATAAAAAAGTGATGAGGATACTAGAGGGATGTCGACCTATTTAGGATGTTTTGGTACATTTATTGATTTCTGTCATTTATGTTTATTCAAATATATATATATATATATACACACACTTTTGTAGATAATAGGTTACAAGTTAATCAATAACCAATCAAATTGCGTACTTTCTCTTAATTAAATTTTTATGAAAATTGACATATATATCAACTCTCAAATTTGAATGCCTACACGTAGAGCACAATTAAACATGAATAAATTATTATTATTATTATTATTATTACTATTATTGTTGTTGTTGTTATTATTATTATTATTTAACACACACACACACCTAAGAGAATGATGGGCATTACACCCTTTGCCACAGGCGACATCTAAAGGCCTTTATTATTTTTCCATTTAAATAAAAGATATTTTATTTTGCTCCGACAATATTGATGGTTACCCCAACAAAATCATTAAAAATTATTATTAAACTTTTACCATACTATATAATTACCTTAAAACAAATTAAGAATGCTCATATCTCCACATACCTATAAATTGAAATTTTTTTTTTTAATAAAACAATTAAAAAGCATACACACAATTAACTATAATTAAATGGAAATAATATTTTCTGCAGAAAAAAAAATTCCCTACAATTCTAATCCACATTAATTTCATTTTATGAACGATAAATTGCTCCTTATTAGTTTTTTACTTAGGAAATCTTTATAACTACATGAAATTTTCATTAGAGGATTCAGGTGAAACAAGTATAAAAGAAAACATGTTTTTTGAAGAGCCAATATATTGAAGTATGTAATTTTTTTTTGATAAATTAGTATTATGTGCATTTTTTCTTTGCTTTTAGTATTTGAAAATGATTCTTTGTGTTATGCAATTCTTCTTTTTATTTATTTTTCTTGCTAGGTTTGTTTACATGATTCAATAGATACATATTTTGTTCAAATGCATGATGACAGTTCTTGATTTTTTTATTTAGACAGTTCTTGAGTCTTTTTTTCTTGCTTTAAAGTTGTTGTTAAGGAAGTTTTTTTATTTTATTTTATTATTATTTTTTTAATAACAATTTTGTTTTTACAGATTTAACTTTAACTCATTTTGTTGGAAGTGATGTTGCCAGAAAAGAATTTTTATTGTTTCATTTTTCTTTAAAGATACTTTATTTTTCCTTTTTAAGTATGAAAAAGTTTTTTTTTTTTTTTGTTCTTATTTAGATTTGTTAATTTATTTTTTAATAAAAAAAAATATTTTAAATTTAACTTTAATTAGAAGTGGATGTATGAGAGGGTAATCTGATATTATAAAAAAAAGTATTTATAAAAGGATAAAATTATTGTGTTTATATTAATAAAACAATAATTAAATATTAATATTTATCAATATTATGGATGTAAATATAATCATCTTCAATAAATCACGCAAGATAAAGCCCCATTTTCTACATTAAAACAAAAAAGCGTGCTCCCTTTAAAAAAAATACTAACACGTGTCCATTTTGCTTTAGAAGGTGATCATGATCAGATGATTACGAGGGAGTATTTAACAGGTAGGAGAGATGCAGAAATCGAGGTGGAGGATTCAGTGAAAGGAGTGCATCTGGAGGGGCAAATTAGGAAAATCGCGTTGATACAGTGAGTAGGTGAAGAACAAAGTGGTAAAATTGAGGCGGGGAAAATAAATTTTAATGCGTGAAGTAGTAGTTCAAGATTTAGTAAGGTGGCGCATTGATTGGTTGTGGCAACGTAATGGAAACAAGTAGTGAGGTAAGGCGAATTAGAGCTGAAGTTAGTGGCAAGTAAAACGATATAACATGTTGTATTAGATACTTGTGGGGCGGAGGGAGAGAGTAATAGAAGATGGATCCAGACCCAAATGGGGAACCCGTAATTTAAAATCCCTAAATGGAAAAACCCTAATTCTGAAATCCCGAGATCTGTGAGGTTGGAATACAATATTCTGAAGCCGGGATTTAGAAATTCGAAAATCTAATAGTCGGAATACAATATTAGTCTACTCTAGGTAGTGAAGTGAAGGATCAGTCGAGGATGTAAAAGAAACCTGGAGGAGGCAGCTTGAGAACTGTGGTAACGTGATTCATGACGTTTTAGACGTAGGATGTGGCTTATGAGGGCCACAGCCGTTTAATATGCGGTAAAGTCGATTTGTAAAGGAAATTGTGGGTGTGAAAAAATCAAATTGAATTCTTTTTTTTTTTTTTTTAAACTAAAATAATGTGAAATTGTTGATTCCGGCATTTGTTTTTGCACAATCATGTATGGAAATGTGGGTTGAGTCATTTAAATAATTTACTCCAATGATTTGTAAGTGATGTATTGGGATGTTCAGTGCTGAATTTTTAAAGTTCAGTTAGTAAGACCGGAATGTGAGCAGGCCAAACAGCCAATAGCTCACTAGCGTCAGAACACCATTGAGTTACCGAAGTTTGCGATGATTGACCTGTTGAGAAGGAAATTTTATGACATATATGGACTGAGAGACTGTAATCGATCAGGTCAACATATCGCCCGATTCCATCTTCCTTCATGAAGATGATTTCCCTTGTAACAAACCGACTATGTAAGTCGTTATCTTACTACTTAAACATAATCATTACTTATAATTACTAAAACTTAACACTAAAAATTTCAAAAAATTTTGTTAGCTAATTTCTAATAATTTAATAAAACTTTGTATAAGTTCATAACTTAATATGAGATTCTTATCATGCATAATGTGCTGTCTTGTCTGAAATTAAGATGTAGTCCAATTATATTTATTTATGGATATCTTATTTTCTATTATGAACTTAACACCTTACTTATATGTGTGGACCCCTATGTTTACGTACCAGGCGAGCGCAATTTATGGAAAGTAGGGTTTGTAATATCCCTAACAATTCTAAGAATCATTCTAAAACTTTAAACTAGGATATAATATAATCATCTATTAATTCGGATGTTGGTATGACACTCTACTTATGTCATATTAGTCTTAGTCTTAAATTAAAATGAGTTGAGTATGTCTATCATCGTACTCTATCGTAAAGTCTTATTCAAAGACTTAGTTTAAAACTTGAGCTTTTAAGTCGTGATCATATTAGTCATGATACATTTGAAATGACAAGGCATATAGATCATGGCATAACATTTATGTAAACATGGCATAATATTAAAAGTGTGACATGTATGTAAAAGTGGTATATTTGTGAATCATGGCGTATTTGTAAAAGTGGCAAAACATAACATGGCATGGCATCATGTAAACATGACATATTTTAAAGAGAGCAATCATGTAATCAAGGCATACATATAACATGGTATGATGTTCTTATCAATTTAGTCAAATCACACTTGGCATGTGCTTATTACATAATTTAATAAAAATATTTCTGGCGAGGTTCGTACTTACCTTGCTCGCAGTGATTTCGCTCTTCAAGAGTGGATAAAAGCCACGAGCTGTGAACGTATCCAAACATTGAAAAATGGCGCCTACACCCTCAGAACTTTAGTACATTGTGCCTGAGAAACCTTCGTTCAATCGAAGTGGATGTTGAGGACAAGATTGCGTGGGTTCAAGCAGGAGTTACACTAGGTGAAGTCTATTATAGAATTTCTGAGAAAAGTTCAATTTTCGGCTTCCCTGCAGGTTTTTGTTATACTCTAGGTGTTGGCGGGCACTTTAGTAGAGGAGGCTTCGGAAATTTGATGCGCAAATATGGCCTTGCAGCTGATAATTTTCTTGACGCACACATAGTCGATGTTAAGGGAAGGTTTCTTAATAGAAAATCAATGGGGGAAGATCTCTTTTGGCCGATACGTGGGGGTGGAGCTGAAAGCTTTGGAGTAGTTTTTGCTTGGGGATTCATTATGGTGGAATGCAAGATAGAGGCATATGACGGATTGATTGGAGGTGCTTACGATTGTAAGCAGAAGCTGCCAAGGAAAGAGAGAAAAGAAGAGCAGTAAAACAGGGAAAGAATGAACAGAACTCGGAGTACTTCATTTTTGATGAGTTCTTTGCATCCAGTTGGGAAGAGAGCTACAACTTTTATAGTTGTGTACGGTGGTTGTTTCCTCCCTTCCAATTATTTTGTTGACAGAGAAATCTTAAATACAATATTTCAATAATGATAAAACAATTATAAGAAATACTTTTCGTTTCAATAAAAAAAAATAAAAATCCAAAGTGCATCTTGTTAAAAGATATGCAATAGATGAAGTTTCACAACCAAGAATCTCAAAAATTTTATTTAATTACTAGATGGTTTGAAATCTAGTCACGTCATTCATGTGTTGACAAGCCTTAGCTGAAACCTGAATCATGGTCACCCATTATAATCTTGTTTTATAGCAAATTATAATTGAATTAATGCTGTGGCAATAAATAGGTTTGATTCACACATACTTTATAAGCATGTCTAGAAAATATTATAAACGTGATATATAGTCATGAGATTTTTTGTCAGACCGGAAATGAGTTGATATACTCGCTGTTTTAATTATTTTCTCCCACTTTGTTGGTACTCGAGTCGTGTATGTTGCTTTCCTTACTCTCTCCCTTTTGAGAATTGAGCTCTACCCAAATTTAAAAACCGTAATACTTTCTAATGTTATAAATTTTAAGAAGTTTGCGTTGGTAGTGTAAATTTTACTGTAACATTAAAAGTTTCTGGATTAGCACATTATGTACTTATATTTTGTAAAATTTACGATGGGAGCTATATTTTTATCTTATCGGTAGATACTGAATTGATTTTTCAATAGTCTGATATGTGATTGGAAAAAGTTTTACTTTGCTACTTGCTAATTCTTAACGTGCATACCTGCATATCAGATCATTAAAAAGTTAATCTAACAACTAAGAAAATAATATTATTTCCTAAGTAGGAAGTGTGTTCATGGAGTTTTCTTAGTTAAACACTTTTATTTATGTTAATTTCAATTAATCACCAATAGTGATAGAATCCTTCAGAAGTTCGGCAAATATTATGATAGGTAGGGATGGGAAAGTGTCCAAAACCCAGCAATACCTACTACTAAAATACAATATTGTTATTATAGCAACAAATAAAAAACAAAAAACAAAAAAACAAAAACATTATTGCTAAGGATGTTATAGTTGGTGATTTTCACGTCACTTAACTTTTGTGTTTGAAGATTTATATCCAAGAGAGAGAGGATTTAGAATTGAAGGTTGTTCTTGAGGCCGTTCAATAAATTGTAGAAGTCAAAGAGCGGAGAATTTGAAGATCAAGAGGTCTAGAAGCAATATATTTGTTAGAAAATTGTTTTGCCGAACAAACACAAATTGAATAAATATTTTATACAACAACACAAGTAACTACGTTCTTAAAAAATTTTAAAAATATGTTTCCGTTGAATTTGATGGTTTCAGAATGATCGAAGTCACCGAACACGCTAAAGCAAAGATAATAAAGAATATGTTTCCAATGATAATAATAATTATAACAAAATTAAGGGTCTGTTTGTAGATATAACTTCAATTGTACTTTTCCATTTTTTGTTTTGTTTTGTTTTTTTTTTTTCTTTAAAATAAATCAATTTCAGTATTTACTTTTACAAATACATCTCTTTTTCATTTTTTGAAAAACTCAATTTTTAAATGTCCATAACTTTTATTTATTTATTATTATTTCAACTCGAAATGAGATTTTTGTTTTGAAAAAAAAAAAAAAAGAGAGAATTACATGAGTAACTAAATAAGATCCATATTTCTATTAATTTTTTTAGAAACACATTTTAAGTTTTTAAACTTTGTAACTCCATACTATTTATTTTTAATTAAACACACATTTTCAACACTCAACTTATTTATAATAAAAACATTTTCAATACTCGATTTACAATCTTCATCCCAAACATGCCCTAAGAATATTATTGACTGATTAAGTCTACGACGTTTGTTTTAATCAATTCAAAGGAAACTCACATCACATGAGGTAACAAAATAGGTGACTTTTGACTAAGTTGGAAGAGAAAGAATTCCGTTGTCTAATCACTTTAGTGGAATCGTTAGCTAATTAAAAAGAAAAAAAAATCACTTTAGCTTCGCGATTGAAATTGAGACATTTTGATTACTAGTCTAAGGAACGCGTCCCGCGCATGTAAATCCCATAACAGTTTGTATATTGTGTAAATGATATAAAAATAATTAAGGTATGCACAGGTTTTACCAAAATAAATAAATAAAGTATGCGCAGGAAAATTAAACAAAAGTTAGTTTATTTGTATTTTATTAAAAAAATTAGCATAAGTAACAAAATAGGAAAAAAAAAAAGAGTACTATTTGCTAATACATAATTAAATAAGTGACTCACCAAAATAAATAAATAAAAAAAAAGATATAAGATTTTAAGACAAATCAAGTAAATAAACAGTTTTTAAACCCTATTTAAAACATTGGTAGAATTTTTTTAATTAGAAAAATAGTCCTCATGATTGTCATTAGTGATTGAATATAATTAATCAATGAAAAATACATTTAAATATTGGTCAAGCAATGATCATGGTTAATCATGCTCAATCTGACAATCATTACTTTCAATTTTTAATACTTTAGACATTTGCTAATGAATTAAAAAAAAAATCATTCACCCACATATCTCAAGATTTTAAAGGTAAGGTAAATTAATAATGTTGTCATTAATCATCTAATATATCTTTGGAAAAAATAAAAATAAAACAAATATATAACCAATCAAAAATTGAGGATGCATGAATAAAATGATTAGTTTTTGCTTTTTGCTTATTAGCTTTGATGATAATATTTGATGATACGACTTCCATAAAAACTCTTCTGAATATACTATAAAACTTGTAAGAAAGTTTAAGTTATATATTTATAAAATTTGGTTCTAATATTTTTATCATTTATTAGAAAACTTAAAATATCATTTTGATCCCATTAGTTTTTTTATTCTAAACACTTAAATAAAAAATTATAATTTTTGCTTCTCTTCTTTTACTAATAACTTAGAGTAAAAGCCAAAACTCTTCCAAACAGACCCATATAGAGGGGAGTTCCATGGCCAGAACAACAAATGGGGTTATGTTGACATAGGAATATAAACATATACATATATATATATATATAAATTTATTGGAAATGTCTTGCGTACGCGGCCGGATGTCCGTCAGTACAACCCCGAGATAGGGAAAGGGAGAGGAGAAGAGGAGAGAGAGATAGAGACCATCGGCGGTGAGGAATTCAGCAGCCCGACATCCGACACGGGAGAGAGAGGGAGGAGGGAAAGATAGAGAGAGTTCCCAGTCATTGGCGGCGAAGAAGCCAAGTCGGAAGCTCTCTCTCTTAGGTCTGAGCTGCGACTTCACTACTGATGGGTCGCTGGGTAGTTCTTTGAGAAAAGTAGAAGTTGAAGAGCTGTGAGACGAGAATTCTTTGTTCTTGTGGTGGAACGAGACAATGAAGAAGAAGAATAAGAAGTTAAGGTGAAGGAGAGAGTTAAGTTCTCTCTCTTGGGTTTGTATTTGACATTTCATCCAACGATCACGGATCACTGTCGAACGTACGGTAGTACCGTATATGTAAGCCGGCCTATATTTATATATATAATATTGTGGCTATCTCCACAGGGGTATTGGAGGTAGAAATTATTGCCTTAGAAGTCTTTTAATCAGCAATTACCAACAGTAAATGGCCCTTTCTTTTTGTTGCTCCTTTTATTGGTTAATCAGTACTTCTTCGGGGATGGATTTTCTTTAAAAGACAAAACTCCCCCTCACTCTGAGCTTATCCTTCTAGAATGATCGCTATGGACGTTTTAGCAACTACACTAGTGAATGATTCTGACGATCATTTGATGGACCAATTTGTAAAGCTGAGTTATACTGCCAACGGAGACTGTCCTCTTCTTTATTTCTTTTTTCTTCCCTTTTTTTTTGGTTGAAATAATCTTCTTTATTTCTACTCTCCCATAAGTATGTTAGGTGAAATTCGAGAATTCTAATGAATTGAATTTTTTTTCTTAAAAAGTTAATCTGTTAAAAAATTGAATCAATACCCTCTTATACATGTTATTGTTGTTATATTTAGAGAAATTTTAATTTTGTCCCTTGAACTTTTGTGCGACCTCATAACTTTCTCCCCTTAATTTTGAAGACTGGTGCTTATGCTCATCAATTTTGAATTTTTAGCAAGAATGTCTCTCAAACTTTCAACATTAAGCACAAACACAAATTATGTCATATTTTAGCCATTTAATATACTTGAAAAAAATTTATTTATTTTTGCCCTTAACTTTAGTACATTTATAACTTTACCCCAAAACATTGAATTTTCTTCATTTTCTTGTAGTTACTTGAATTTTAAAAATAAATCTCAAGAATGCACTAGTTATTTTCAGGCTTTAGTATATTGTCTTTTTGTTTCATTTCTTTGTCTTATCTTTTCCGGTGTTGTTGGCTTGTTTGAGTGTTTTAGATTGTTAACCTTTTTTCTTTATTCGGACTTTTTGGCTTAATCAAATCGCATTTTGAAAAGAAAAAAAATTTAAATTTTTTTCTTGTTTTGTTTTCTATCTTGCCGAACAATTAAGATAGTTATTAGTAATTGTACATATTATTGCTTTGTTTTTGAACGAAATTGTGTTGATTTTATGTTTTTTATACTGAATTTTAAATGATGTTTAAGGTTATTTTTGTGTTAGAAAAATTTTGGTTAAAATATATAATTTTATTACTTAAACTAGTGTCACATGAACCTTAAATTGATGAAGTATAACAAAACGAATGTTTTTTGCTATCAGTTTAAAGTACGAGAGTTATAAGCACTAGCCTTTAATGTTTAAAGGTAAAGTTACAAATGCACTAAAGTTAAGGGGCAAAATTAAGTTTTTCCGAGTCTTACATAGCTAAAAAAGACATAAGGGTATTTTTACAAACGGTGTAAAGTTCGAAAGGCATTATTGTTAAAAATTTAAAGTTTGAGGTGTCTAAACACCAGTTCTCAAAATTCAAGGGACAAAGTTACAAGAGCACTAAAATTTAGAGGTAAAAGTAAATTTGTCCGTTATATTTTTACAGTGGTTCGGCAAAACGAGAGCCTAAGCTTTTGCCGCCTTTGACATCTTCAATCAGAGAGTGATCAAGTGTAATACCTAGATTTTTCAATGTTACTATTTCTTTTTAAAGAAATTAAATGTATACCATCAAGGTATTATTTTAAGAGAAGCTCGGTTAAGAGTTTTCTTACATTTTATGAGTTTTCAGGATCAATAAAACTCAAAATGGACTATGTAGATTAGTAACAGACCTTTTAAGACAAAAAGGGCTCGGAAGTATAAGAAAAATTTTATACAGTCCATTTTTACGCAGATAAATTTTGGACTGCAGTCAAATAAAACAGTACTGAATTGTACTGTGTATTAGTAAACACAGTATTAGATTTATCTGTGTTAGCTTAAAATGGGTTTGCTTTTCAAAAATTAGCCAAACAAGGCCTTAGAATGACATCATATACCTTATAAATTATGACATCATCCTTATTTGGAATTATGACATCATAATTCCATGAACCAAGCATTAGAAGACAAGTGTCTTGTTCTAGAACAATTTTTCCTTGTTCTACAAGGGGGATGGCCGGCCACCTCATGGGGTTATCACCCAATTATCAAAAATTGTGGGGTAAATTTCACAATTAAGCAAAATTCCCCAACCTCTATAAATACCCCTCACACCTATTCATTTTATTCAAAAATTTAGGGAGGTTCTTGCCAATTTTCTTCTTGAAAATCAGCAGCCAAGGAAGAGAGAAAGAGGAAGGAAAAACAAAAATTTTCAAGGGGGTTTTGCTTAGGGAGTGTTCGGTTTTGGTGTGGATCAACCAAGGAGCCAAGAGAAAATTTTTGGGTCCCTAGCTAGGTTGAAGCCGTGGGCAAGGGAAGGCAAGGGAGAAGTGGGAGTTACAATTTTCAAATCCTAACTTTGATCTAAGGTAACTTCCTTGAGCCCTAATCCTTTCATTAGGTTCAATTTGGAATTTTATTTGTGTTTCAAATTGGTTTTGTAAGGACATAAGTCCATTCTAATTTCTTGCCTAGTTGGTTAGTATGTGCTTGATTTGGTAACTAAGGGTGGTTGGTTTGATTTTGTGCCTTGCTTCTTGATTTATGCTTGTTGATTGATAGGTTGCATGCTAGATGTGAATGGTTGTGTGTCCCCTGATTTTATGGTCCAAAATCTGCCCTAGGCAGTGTATGTTGGACTGCTAAGTTTAAGGGTGAATGGATGATGAATGGTTTAATTGTAATGCAAAGTTAGAACCATGCAAACCTAGGCTAGGCTAATGCGGGTTTTGGTTTGCATGGGCACGTTTGAGTTGCATGTAGGTTCATATGGGACGTTAGAAAACGCTGCATGTATGCTATCTAGGCTCCCGCGTGATCGGTTGAGTTAGATTACACGAAATAGGACGTAAAATGAATTTAAAACCGAAAACTGCCAGTTCGGGTACCAACTGGCCAGTTTCGGGAAAAGTGAAATTTGAGGCCTTTAGAGGCCAAACTGGGTAAAACGTAAAACATAAAAGTTGTTCAGAACGAGTTTTCCTAGAGGGCAACGCGGGCAGAATCCCAAAATGAGGCTCCAATGGTCTCCGTTTCTACAAAAATCCGTGGCTAGTCTGCCCAGACCCAGTTTACAGGATCAGCCAGTTTTTAACAAAAACTGACACACATACAAGCAGAACTGGATTTTTCTCAAAACACGAAAGTTTTAGGATTTTTCGAGAGCTAGAACTTTCGTGAAGACAACTTTTTCAAAATCAGAATGGATTTTTAAACTGACACGGTTTTATAAAGATGGTGAAGGGAATAGGAAATTCCTGTACAGGATTTTCTAAAAACAGTTCCGAAAAATTATATCTTTTCCCAAAACCACTGTTTTGACTAGGGAAACTGTTCCAAAGGCAGTTTCCAGCCCTAAATGATTTTTCAAAAACCTATTTCAAGGATATGAATTTTTATGAGTTATGTAAAAGATTTTTGAAGTTAATTTACCCAAGTTTCCAAAGAAATGGAAAATGGATTTTTTAAACCAAACTGGGTAAGTAAAATGATTTCGGGTAATAACCGGAAATAATATCCAAGTTACTAGGCCAAGGCCTAGAGCTCAAGTTTGACCCATATAGGGTTAACTTTGATTGATCAAGAGTCTAATTATAATTAACCTTAAGGGTTAGACAAGATAACCCTAAAGGATACTAAGATTAATAAATTGGGCTAAGATATAGGGTTAATTAAGGAAACCCAATAATTATAATAAAGCCCAAGGTTAGGAAGGTAACCTAACCCTAACAGTATGTATAGGGTTTAGCACATGAGGTTACTCAACGTAACCTCTTAAAGAATTAATTCATATTTGGTTACTATTAATAATAGGGTTACTATTTGTAACCCAGTAAGACATCTAGTATTGGGGACATACAATTAGGATTATGTAAGCATGTTGGTTAGATTATCAACATTCTGCAATACTGATTAGAACCTCACCTATGTCCTTCAACGAGCAGGAGGGAACCTGCAGCTGTACTCTGAGAAGAAGCAGCATAACGCAGGACATAGCAAGAGAGGTAAGTACAACCACCGCCTACAGCATAGGCTTTATTGTGGTACTTGCCTAAGTATGTTAGATGTATGCTAGGAATGTATGTTATGCAGTTGTTGATGCTATGTTATGTTGTTGTTGTTGCTATGTTATATTGTTAATGCTAAGTGATGTTATTATTGTTATGTTATGTTATTGATATGCTATGCAATATATCATATGTTGTATGCTAGGTTATGTAGTATGATAAGTTAAGGTATGTTTATGATGAATGTTATGTTATGATTACATGAAGCATGTAAGTATAAGAGCACGAAGAATGTTCACGAAATCTTATAAGAATAATAAGATCAAGTATGACATGACAAGATGAAAAGAAAGTAAGATGGCGAGCAAGTCGCCTGTGTTGTACCGACCCGAGTAAGGTCGGGTTGGACTATGGTTTGAGTTGGAAATGGTTTGGCCGCCCCAACCACTCCATAGTCGCGCGCCCGGTACATACACACAAGTAAGGGGCCCATAAGTAAGATAAGAAATGAAAGTAAGTTAAGCATGAATTGAGCATAAAATAAGCATAAATGGACCATGCATTACGACATGTATGTTATGTTATGATGAATGAAGATAAGAAATGATATGATATGCATGATAAGTTAAGCTAGAACATGTAAAGATAAATTATGTTTGTTTTTATCGCGGTATAGGAGGTTGTACTTGCTGAGCGAAAGCTCACTGTCTTACGTTTATGCTGTAGGTAAGCAACCGTCAGCAATGGTTGATACAAGATGGAAGGGCATGGCGGGGCAAACTGTGAAATGTGGGAAATCTAGCTGCTACGCGTTTTGTTCTTTATGAATTTATGTTATGGTAAATATTTTGCTAAAGATACTTTTATATGTTGCACTAGTATGCCATATAAAAAAAAAAAAAAAAAAAAAATTTCCGCTGTTTTCATAAGTATGTAAGTAAGTATAAGAAGTTCAGTATGTAAGTATGTATGTATGGTAACGGCCTGTGCTAGGCGGGTCGTTACAGAGTTGGTATCAGAGCGGTTCCCTGCGATACAATTTCACAGTCTGCCTGTCATCGCCACCATCATTGTAAGTTAAATTTATATTTTATGTATATGCGTAAGTATATATGATTGGATTATGCCATGGTAGACGCATGGATATGGACCCCGCACGAATCAATGCGGATCGCGCAACGGTTGTAGTATTTTACGGATCACGTCCTCTTTTATATGACGGTACGGGACGATCGGTCACGGTATCAGCTTGGTTGTACGATATGGAGATGATTTTCTATACCTGCCACATCGAGGACCGTTCACAGGTCTCGCTAGCTAGTCGTTGCCTGATCGCGGACGCTAGGCTATGGTGGATGACCTACGGGGAGCAGCAGATGCCCAGTCGAACGTGGGCACATTTTCGCGCCGTAGTACTTGCACAATACGGGCCGATTCCTATGGGAGGGCCCGACGACGATGGACAGTACCGAGATCCCGAGATCTATCGGGACATGCATTATAGGCGATACCAGAGTTTCGTCGCAGATTGGTACGCGTACCCGCAGGAGTCCACGGGCCATTACTGCTGCAGATTTCAGGAGGTTATACTGCCCTATATTCCTCAGGATATGCCTCATCCCCAGCTACAGGCGTTGGTGATATTGCGAAACGGGGTACCACCTCGTATCCGACGATTTGTCAAGGAGCCCACGATAGAGAGGACAGTTGAGAATATGATGGATGACATCTTGCAAGTTGAGGTGACAGCACATATGGCGCAGGCTGACGCCTTTATGAATGAGCATCAGGTCCCAGTCGACGATGTCGGGATAGGGGGACCCCAACATGAGGTGGGTCCAAGGTTTCCCGAGGACCCGATTCCTGCCATGCCCTTATAGGAGATCCCAGCCCAAGAGGCTGAGGACCAGATGGACGCCGAGGGCCCGGCTGATGATTTGATTGCTCCGGTGGACCCACCGGAAGACCCTCCCGTTATTATCATCCGTAGCAACGATGAGGACGACGAGGACGAGGAGGACGATATGGAGCCCGAGGCCGAACAGGATGACTGGATAGAGGACATTGACGACGCCGAGGTCGATCCCGAAGAGATACGATTCCACGATGGAGATTGGGACGTAGACTCCGACGCCGAATCCGACGTTTCGATGATCACGCTTGAGGTTATAGTCTAGTTAGGGCCGATATGTGTATATACTTTTGACCATGTATGATGGTAGAGTGGTAGACACTCCCATCATATTTTTGATTATGTACAATACGATGGTAAAGTGTTAGACACTTCCATCATATTTTGACCTTGTATATAAAGATATGTATGTATAGTATGATGTATTCAATTTGTAATTACAGTATTGTGAATTACGATGTACAAAGTATGTACATAATGTACTTTTGAAATGAACAAAAAGACCGTGCAGACACGGGATATATAACAAGAGTATGTTATATATATTATGAAAGTTATGTTATATTATGATAAGTCATGTATGAAAGAAAGGCTATTAATAGTACGATGATATCTTTTCTTGTGTTAGGATTTAAAAGATGGTACGTCCACGAAGAACGGTACCACTTAACCCGCCCGAGCCAGATCTCGCGACCATCGTAGCAAATCTACAACGGCAGCTGCTAGAACAGCAGCAAGAAACGGAAAGACTTCGAGCTCAGATAGCTCAGATGAACCAGGGACCCCGGATTAATGAGGTTCCACCCCGAGCTCAACCAGTACCTCCAATAGTACCCCCGGTACCTGAGGTTCAGCCAGAAGCTCCTCAGAATCTTAACGTTCCAATGGCACCCGTTGGAGGACAAGCAAACCTACAGCCAGTGAGGGAAGACTTACTGTACGAGCGATTCAGGCGAATGAAGGCGCCTGAGTTCGAAGGCCCGACGGACCCGATTGCCGCGGATAATTGGTTGATCGACATTCAAGTTATCTTGGATTTCATGCGGCTAACGGAACAAGAGAAAGTTCTCTGCGCTTCTTTTGCCCTGAAAAAGGATGCGCGACATTGGTGGATGACCGTGCAAATGCGCCGTGATGTTACGGCCATGAGCTGGCAAGACTTTGTGACCGAGTTTCGCGCCATGTACTACAACAGAGAGATCCTTGCCGTTCAACAAGACGAGTTCACGAACTTCAGACAAGGGTCAATGACGGTAATGGAGGCCATACAGAAGTTTGAACAGCTAGCTCGGTTGTGTCCAGATTTGGTTCCGAGTGAAACGGAGAAAGTGCGAAGGATGATGAAGATGCTTAGAACCGACATTGCCAAGCAAGTGAGTGCTGGCAGTAGCCCGCCTACCCTGGTGTCTGATTGCATAAGTCGGGCGATAAGAGCCGAATACTGGATTAACCAGGATAAGGAGGCTAGAGCTCAATTTTTCAAGGCTAAAAAGGAGGAAAAGGCGGCAGCAAAGCCAACGCAGCCTCGACAGGACACGGAGTCTCACCCGAAGGGTCAATCTAGTAATCCTACACAAGGTTCCAATCAAGCTGGGAGGAACAAAAGAAAAGGAGATTTCTCGGGCCAGAATCAACAAGGGAATTCCCCTCAGAAAAAGAACAATCGAGGGAACGAGAATACTAACGTCAGCTATCCCGCGTGCGCAACTTGTGGAAAGAAACACCCGGGAGTGTGTAGGATGGGGACAAATGCTTGCTACCTTTGTGGCAAGGAAGGGCACTATGCACGGAACTGCCCCAGAACAACCAAAACCAGAACCAGAGCCCTCAGTATCCAAACCGGAATGCAAGCAGCCAGCTACATGCAGTCCAAGCAAGGCTCGAAGGACCCTCAATTGCGCAAGGAAGATTAGAGGCTCCTGAACCCCAAGCTAGGATTTACGCTTACACCGATGGAAATGCTGAAGCTGGAACTTCTAATGTGGTGACAAGATAGATTTTATCGCCACATAAGACATTATTGTATTATCTAATTCTGGTGCCATTCACTTGTTTGTATTTATGGAGTTTGCCCAGAAATTAGGAAGTAGTATAGATAATTTTCAAAACAGCCTTTTAAAAATTTCTTTGCTTGTTAAAGGAATTTTGTGGTTTGAATTTAATATTTTTGTAATTATAATGACTGAGAATTGCTTGTAGATCTCATTGCAATCAAGCTTTGGGATTTCGATGTGATCTTAGAAACGGATTTCTTAAGTTATTACAACGCTAAGTTTGATTCCCAAAAGCATTGAGAGACGTTTAGCCCTTTCGACAAGGAAAAGTTCAATCTTTACGGACCGTTGCGGAGCTCAACAACCGGATTAATCTTGGCAACGAAGGATCAGATGATGTCAGAAGCCCATAAGACGTCATATTTGGTACATCCAGGAGCTTTTAAGATGTACCAAGACCTCTGAGAGAATTATCAGTGGCCAAACATGTAGAATAAAGTGATGGAATTCGTGTCAAAATGCCTAACTTGTCAGAAAGTTAAGGCCAAACACCGACATCCTGGAGGAGATTTGCAGAAAATTGACTGAAATCCACATATCTCAGATTGTGAAACTGCATGGAGCACCAAAATCAAGCATCTCAGACAGGGATGGACGCTTCCTTTCTCGATTATGAACGAATGTTCATACTGCCATGGGGTCGAAATTAAAGATTAATACGGTTTTTCACCCCAAATGGCCAAACGGAAAGAACTACCCCGAATTCTTCTGATTTTCGAGGACGAAAATTTTTAAGGGGGGTAGATTGTAATACCTAGATTTTTCAATGTTACTATTTCTTTTTAAAGAAATTAAATGTATACCATCAAGGTATTATTTTAAGAGAAGCTCGGTTAAGAGTTTTCTTACATTTTATGAGTTTTCAGGATCAATAAAACTCAAAATGGACTATGTAGATTAGTAACAGACCTTTTAAGACAAAAAGGGCTCGGAAGTATAAGAAAAATTTTATACAGTCCATTTTACGCAGATAAATTTTGGACTGCAGTCAAATAAAACAGTACTGAATTGTACTGTGTATTAGTAAACACAGTATTAGATTTATCTGTGTTAGCTTAAAATGGGTTTGCTTTTCAAAAATTAGCCAAACAAGGCCTTAGAATGACATCATATACCTTCTAAATTATGACATCATCCTTATTTGGAATTATGACATCATAATTCCATGAACCAAGCATTAGAAGACAAGTGTCTTGTTCTAGAACAATTTTTCCTTGTTCTACAAGGGGGATGGCCGGCCACCTCATGGGGTTATCACCCAATTATCAAAAATTGTGGGGTAAATTTCACAATTAAGCAAAATTCCCCAACCTCTATAAATACCCCTCACACCTATTCATTTTATTCAAAAATTTAGGGAGGTTCTTGCCAATTTTCTTCTTGAAAATCAGCAGCCAAGGAAGAGAGAAAGAGGAAGGAAAAACAAAAATTTTCAAGGGGGTTTTGCTTAGGGAGTGTTCGGTTTTGGTGTGGATCAACCAAGGAGCCAAGAGAAAATTTTTGGGTCCCTAGCTAGGTTGAAGCCGTGGGCAAGGGAAGGCAAGGGAGAAGTGGGAGTTACAATTTTCAAATCCTAACTTTGATCTAAGGTAACTTCCTTGAGCCCTAATCCTTTCATTAGGTTCAATTTGGAATTTTATTTGTGTTTCAAATTGGTTTTGTAAGGACATAAGTCCATTCTAATTTCTTGCCTAGTTGGTTAGTATGTGCTTGATTTGGTAACTAAGGGTGGTTGGTTTGATTTTGTGCCTTGCTTCTTGATTTATGCTTGTTGATTGATAGGTTGCATGCTAGATGTGAATGGTTGTGTGTCCCCTGATTTTATGGTCCAAAATCTGCCCTAGGCAGTGTATGTTGGACTGCTAAGTTTAAGGGTGAATGGATGATGAATGGTTTAATTGTAATGCAAAGTTAGAACCATGCAAACCTAGGCTAGGCTAATGCGGGTTTTGGTTTGCATGGGCACGTTTGAGTTGCATGTAGGTTCATATGGGACGTTAGAAAACGCTGCATGTATGCTATCTAGGCTCCCGCGTGATCGGTTGAGTTAGATTACACGAAATAGGACGTAAAATGAATTTAAAACCGAAAACTGCCAGTTCGGGTACCAACTGGCCAGTTTCGGGAAAAGTGAAATTTGAGGCCTTTAGAGGCCAAACTGGGTAAAACGTAAAACATAAAAGTTGTTCAGAACGAGTTTTCCTAGAGGGCAACGCGGGCAGAATCCCAAAATGAGGCTCCAATGGTCTCCGTTTCTACAAAAATCCGTGGCTAGTCTGCCCAGACCCAGTTTACAGGATCAGCCAGTTTTTAACAAAAACTGACACACATACAAGCAGAACTGGATTTTTCTCAAAACACGAAAGTTTTAGGATTTTTCGAGAGCTAGAACTTTCGTGAAGACAACTTTTTCAAAATCAGAATGGATTTTTAAACTGACACGGTTTTATAAAGATGGTGAAGGGAATAGGAAATTCCTGTACAGGATTTTCTAAAAACAGTTCCGAAAAATTATATCTTTTCCCAAAACCACTGTTTTGACTAGGGAAACTGTTCCAAAGGCAGTTTCCAGCCCTAAATGATTTTTCAAAAACCTATTTCAAGGATATGAATTTTTATGAGTTATGTAAAAGATTTTTGAAGTTAATTTACCCAAGTTTCCAAAGAAATGGAAAATGGATTTTTTAAACCAAACTGGGTAAGTAAAATGATTTCGGGTAATAACCGGAAATAATATCCAAGTTACTAGGCCAAGGCCTAGAGCTCAAGTTTGACCCATATAGGGTTAACTTTGATTGATCAAGAGTCTAATTATAATTAACCTTAAGGGTTAGACAAGATAACCCTAAAGGATACTAAGATTAATAAATTGGGCTAAGATATAGGGTTAATTAAGGAAACCCAATAATTATAATAAAGCCCAAGGTTAGGAAGGTAACCTAACCCTAACAGTATGTATAGGGTTTAGCACATGAGGTTACTCAACGTAACCTCTTAAAGAATTAATTCATATTTGGTTACTATTAATAATAGGGTTACTATTTGTAACCCAGTAAGACATCTAGTATTGGGGACATACAATTAGGATTATGTAAGCATGTTGGTTAGATTATCAACATTCTGCAATACTGATTAGAACCTCACCTATGTCCTTCAACGAGCAGGAGGGAACCTGCAGCTGTACTCTGAGAAGAAGCAGCATAACGCAGGACATAGCAAGAGAGGTAAGTACAACCACCGCCTACAGCATAGGCTTTATTGTGGTACTTGCCTAAGTATGTTAGATGTATGCTAGGAATGTATGTTATGCAGTTGTTGATGCTATGTTATGTTGTTGTTGTTGCTATGTTATATTGTTAATGCTAAGTGATGTTATTATTGTTATGTTATGTTATTGATATGCTATGCAATATATCATATGTTGTATGCTAGGTTATGTAGTATGATAAGTTAAGGTATGTTTATGATGAATGTTATGTTATGATTACATGAAGCATGTAAGTATAAGAGCACGAAGAATGTTCACGAAATCTTATAAGAATAATAAGATCAAGTATGACATGACAAGATGAAAAGAAAGTAAGATGGCGAGCAAGTCGCCTGTGTTGTACCGACCCGAGTAAGGTCGGGTTGGACTATGGTTTGAGTTGGAAATGGTTTGGCCGCCCCAACCACTCCATAGTCGCGCGCCCGGTACATACACACAAGTAAGGGGCCCATAAGTAAGATAAGAAATGAAAGTAAGTTAAGCATGAATTGAGCATAAAATAAGCATAAATGGACCATGCATTACGACATGTATGTTATGTTATGATGAATGAAGATAAGAAATGATATGATATGCATGATAAGTTAAGCTAGAACATGTAAAGATAAATTATGTTTGTTTTTATCGCGGTATAGGAGGTTGTACTTGCTGAGCGAAAGCTCACTGTCTTACGTTTATGCTGTAGGTAAGCAACCGTCAGCAATGGTTGATACAAGATGGAAGGGCATGGCGGGGCAAACTGTGAAATGTGGGAAATCTAGCTGCTACGCGTTTTGTTCTTTATGAATTTATGTTATGGTAAATATTTTGCTAAAGATACTTTTATATGTTGCACTAGTATGCCATATAAAAAAAAAAAAAAAAAAAAAATTTCCGTTGTTTTCATAAGTATGTAAGTAAGTATAAGAAGTTCAGTATGTAAGTATGTATGTATGGTAACGGCCTGTGCTAGGCGGGTCGTTACATCAAGATCCTTGAAAAACAATATATATATATAAGAGAGACACTCTAGAGAGAGCTAACGAGCAAGAGCACAATTAAAGAGAGTTCAGGCTTTTTAAAAGAGAATTGAGAAGTCGAACTCCAATAATTGTGATGTGGGAACATAGGATTAATGCATTATAGGAAGAGGAACCTCCTACTAAACTGTGTATGAGAACGATCGGATGCTTTAAAGAGAGCAACTATTCAACAAAACAATAGAGAGAAGAAAAAAAACAAAAAAACAAAAAAAAAAACAAAAACAAGATTTCCAACTTAATATTGGCCGAGCCAACAAAAAATCGAATTCACTTCTCATTTACCAGATCATACTGTATCAAATTATATTTCTTTTCTTTTATTTTTTGTTCTGTAAAAATTAATAACTTGGCTTGCTTTTTTTATAAAGTCTAAAATGAATTAGATATAGGATAATTTCTTAATAGAGTAAAATCGTATTTTCCGAAAGAGCATATATTTCAACATTTTTACAAAACGGTAGGTCGATTTTTAAGATATAACTAATTATTTTCAGAATAGTAAATAGCAATTTAATGTTAACTGATTAATATAAATGATTTAAGTAGATCATTTTTGAAGATTTTGAATTGACAATTAATATGATACACATTAGGAAAGAGAAATATAATTATAAAAAATTACCATTAACAAATCATCCAAATGTCAAATTTCAGTTAGATGAGTATACCACATAAGCATGATAACGTGGTACACATGATCCACTAAATAATTTCTCCTCAAATACAATCCACTTTCATTGTGTTGCTTACCTAAGATAGTTTTTCTCAAATGTGTTCAAAATATTTTTTGTAATTTAATTATTACGTCAAAAATTCCTTTTTGGATTTTCGTAGTGAGCTTTAGCTTATTTAAAGCGTGCTAAACGGGGATTAAGGTACTCTTTTGGTCTTTTGGATTAGAAGCTTAACATAGAGCTCGCGCATCCTTTTTCTTTTAATAATATCTTAATTTTACCGTAATTTAAGTCTATAATATATATGAAATAGAGATGCATTAATTTCTTTTTTCTTTTTTTTTTCTTTTTTTGTTTTGTTTTGACCATCAATACCATATTTGATGTCAATGTGTTGATTTAAATCCAATCATCATTTTTTAAATGTTGCGATTCATAACTTTCTAATAAATTTAAACTACTGTTTTAAATTACTTATGAAATTATCATTTAATTCATTAAACACAAAATATATATATAGCCTAGTCATATTTGCCCATATTTATATCCCAAATATAAATTCTACTCGCTTCTAATTTCAACTTAAATTATAAGCTGAATTCACATACTATTTTCTGTGTATATGTATATTTTATTTTTTGAGATTGGGGTGGAGGGATTTGAATTCTTCGCCTTATGATGAAGTTAGATAAAAAAATTATAGTCAAACTATGTCTGCAACCACTATTATTTTGTATGTTTTGTAATGACAAATAATTTGAATTTTATTTTTATTTTTTAAACATTGTTAAACCTACTTATACTCCGTTTGATATAAATACTTAAATGTACCATTTGAATGAAAACGTGGAACATAATTAGTTAAATTGTCATTCGTACTAGCGTTTGTACATTCGTAAATGGGGTGGAATCATTAGAAGAGAAACATTTGAATGTGTATTTGGATAGATATTAAAAATTGTTATTTAAATTGTAAAAAAGTTTCAATTAAAATATAAAAAATGTTATAAAAAATATTAAATGTTGAAAAAAAAAAAAAGAAATTAAAATGAGAATGTTGCTTCATAGAGAATTTAAAAAAAATGCCTTCTCAAATTGCTATTAAATTATTTCCATACAGAGCTATATTTGGGAGGAGATGTTTTTGGATTTTGAACTAAATGTGTTGTTTTACCATTCGAATGTGACACATTTAAAGTATTGAGAGCTAAACATCTTTTCAAATTACCCGTTCTAATAAAATAGTTCAAATGTTATAAATTTAAATGGCACATTTTGAATGTTGAGAAAGAAACGCATATTTAAATAAAATTGCAAGTAAGGCTTGGGGAGAGATTTTTACCTTTCTTTAGAATAAATAAAAATTAACAAGCAAATTGTCTATCCATCCGACTAATTTCAGGTTCGAGTTGACCATTTCATGGTTACAAATATTTGAATCAAACCGGACATTAATAATTTTATGTAAACTCTTTTTCACTGGTAAGAACTTACTACCTCAATTTCAAATATTGTACTTATCGGACTTAAATCACTTAATCCTCTTCCTTACCAATTGGATTAGTTCGAATGACTTAATTTTATGTAAAATTTTATTGATCGTTAATATGCTTCATGTTCCTCATACATATACAAGTGATTAAAAAAAAAAATATCTCATAAACCGAAGGACTTGTACCTAGCTCACGAATATTAATCACCACGTGGTTAACAGTATTAGTAATCATTTCTAAGAATGGCTAATATCCTGTTTCGTTCGATCATTGGCAACAATTTATAATAGTCAATTTGAGCTGTCATTTTAATTTACGTTTGTTTTTCAATATCACTATAAGAATTTTTACCTTCTGAGATCAAAAAATTGGTAACATAATGTCTGTTTTTTGGTCACCATTGCCTTCCGCAACCAAAAAACTTTGGTCGCCATTTGGTCCCCATAAGTTGGTCGCATTAGGTATTACCGTATTGGCGACCAAAAAAAATTTTGGTCTCCGAAAAATCCGTGACCAAATAAGTAGATTCCGCTACCAAAATTTGGTAGCAGTACATGGTAGGGATACCATATATTGGGGACCAAAATTTGGTCGCCGAAAATTTTTGGTCGCCAAAACACGTCATCGTAAGGAGTTTTGCGCGACCACAATAAAGTCTTTTGCTATCATATATTTGATCCCAGATTATGTTTGGCCGCAAAAAGTACTGTTTTCAGCTACCAAAATTTGGTAGCAGAAAAACATAATTTGGTAGCGAAATGAATCGGCCACCAAAATTTATTTGATCGTGGAATGAATCTGTAAAATCTTTAGCTACCAATAATTTGGTCCCGGATTCCGTTTAGTAGCAAAAATTCTTGCTTTAAATTTGGTAGCAAAAAATTATAGTTTGGTAGCGAAAATATTCCACGACCAAATGTTATTTGGTAGTAAAACGTATTTTACAAAGCTTTTAGCTACCAAATATTTTGGTAGCCGAAAGTTTGAGCAACCAAAATTTTTTGGTAGCAGTAATATTTATAGCCTGTAAAGAATAGTCACATATTTTCAATCTATAAATATACAATCATAAAACATGATAATGCAAGAAAATATATTATATTAACTAAAGAGACTCCAAATCTCCAAACAAATTAAATAATTTATAGTAAATGTTTAACTACAATAGGTATCAAACAAAGGTAAACTATAATCAAAATAAAAGCTAATTCAGGACACAGTGGCCGATGGTGGTGGTGGCGGTGGCGGCGGCGGTGGCAGTGGTCCATTTTGCCTTTGGTAGAAAAGACCTGGATAAAAAGAAAATTGCATTAAAATCCTGAATTTACAAGTTAGTCAAAGAATTCAAAAAGGAAACCCTAAACTCGCACCTAATTCCCACACTACATCTACCTATATATATTCAATTTTGATATTTTCAAAAACCTCCATCGCGGTTATTTTTCATTTCCAGATGGAAAATCATCTCAAAGCAACAAAAGGACACCAAGCTCAGCTTTTCCCACACTTGAAAAAGAGTTGTGACCAAATCAAAAGTTGAGCACAACAACACCAAACTGCAATCACGTTCCAGCCAGACATGCTTCAGTATTCCGGCCATAACTTTCACATTATATATCCAAATTGCATGATTCCAGCGGCATTGGAAAGATAAGAGGCAGATCTACAACGGTGAAGTTTTGATCAGTCGCTGAATCAATCAGTAACATTGTCAAAATGGGCGGTGAAAAAAATTAAATTGTTAAAATTTGGTTCATATGGTCAAAGTTGTTACAGTTGTTACCATACGTGAGTTCAAACAACTCGTTTACTAAAATAGTCTAAGTTAAAAAAAAAAATAGCTGCTAGTATATCAACTAATTGATTATAGTAAATCATAGTCATTTTTTAAATAAAAAAATTGATCATTACTTAAATAAATATTGAAAAACAATCTATTTATCTCATTATTCGTATTCGAAATGAATCTGAATAGCAATATAAAAATCTTATTAAATTTGGGAATTCTTTAAAATTTTGTAACAAAATAATTTATGTACCAGCAAAATGTAAACGTAAATCCTATATTTCCAATTTAAACAAAGTGATAAATACCAAAAAATTTATAAAAGTTGGTCAATAAAAGTGTTGATTCACTATTTATATTGTATTTTAGACTCTCAGCCTATCTGATAAAATCTGCTGAATTTACATTGTAAAATGGTGTATAAAAAGTAAATGATGAATTTACAGTGCATGGTAGATTTACCAAAACTCCAATGGGATTGGGATCCAAGGGTTTAGGTGTTTGATTTCAGTGCATAAAAAATCAAACTCCGAAATTGTATCACAACTTAACAAAGATTTAACGGTTCAAAAGTTTAGCAAAACCAGTAAATAATACTTTTATTTCATAACAAAAATCTATAATCACGTGGAGATTTCTTTAACCACATGCACTTTCCCCGGGAGGCGAGGCGGCACACGGATTGTCCACGAAGAAGTTTTGGGTTCTTCTCAGAGGTTGGCTACCCATGAATGACTCAAATTCCAGTAGTTGCAAGGTCTATGGTTTTATCAATTAGAAAAAAGACAGAAAATGTGACGAACAAAGCAACAACAGTGTTCACCTACACATCGAAAACTCAAGCTAGCAAAATCATCAGTCATTTTGAAACACGACTCTGTAGGGGGATGCATACTCCACCAAGAAAAGCCACTCTATGCAACAGGTGTTCGACTTCGACTTTAACACAAGGTACATGTATACGCGGAATTAGTTATTGTAATAACTAATTTTACGACATTACGATTTCTTTTTTTAAGAAATTTAAGCTGTACCATAAAGGTATTTATGGAAAAACATGATTAGGATTTTTATCAGATTTTGTGAGTTCTTATGATTTTATAAGACTCAGTAATGAATTGCTTAGTCTAGCATATAGCCTTTTGAGCAAAAATGTATAATGAAAAGTTATGATTTTATGTTGGTCAAAGTTTGACCAGAAAAGTCAACGGTTGACCAGAAAAGTCAAAGGTATGACGGTACTGTAATATGATTAGCAGTATGGAAAATATATTGTGAAAAACTGTCATTACGGACAAGATAGTAAGAATAAGATTCAAAACCACTATAGAAATCAAGCACATTATTTAGGACATTAAGGGCTAAATGGCTTAAAGTTATAAGAAAATTTTTTACGCAGTTCATTTATGCACAGATAAATTATGGACTGCAATCCAGTATAACAATATTGTTATTAGTTGATAGCAGTATTGAAAATATCTGTATTAGTATGAATATGGACTGCATTTTAAAAGAAAAAGCCAAACAAGGCCTAGAGGGAGGACACCTCACCATGAGATAATTACATAATTATGGAATTATTGAAATTATGGAAAGAAATGGAAACTTAGCCTCCAAGCACCCATAATGGCCGGCCACATGGAGGGGCAATGAGCAAAATTATTTTATTTCAAGGGCTTATGAGCAATTTTGAAGAAATCCAAATCACCTATAAATAGGTGAAAGGGGGGAGGTTATTTGGTTCACAAAAATTGGAAAACACCCCTAAACTATGCCCAAAAATTTGCTCACTCTCTCCCTCTAAAAAAAAAAAAATCCTAACCCAAGTAAAGAAAGAAAAAAAAAATGAAGAAGAAAGTGTTAGAGGATGGTCGGACTTTGTTGGAACAACAAGCAAGTGGCCGAAAATTTTGGGAACCCACAAAGCCTAGGGAGGCCGGTTGTGGTGGAGAGCCAAGGGGGAGCAAGTGGCTCGGTTTTTGGAGAAGAAAAGCAAGAAGAAATTTGTTAGATCCAAGTCAAATTTTAGAGGTAAACCCTTTGGACCCTAAGCTTTTCAATTCAAGTTTCAATTTGGAAATTTAAGTGTATTTCAAGCATTGGATGTAAGAGAATAAGCTCATTTAATTTCCATTGCCCTAATTTAGGAATTTTAGGTTTGTGCTTGATTTAGGTGCTTAGGTGGTTTTAATTTGCAAAGTTATGTATGATTATGTGATTTGATTTAATATGCTATGCTTGATTTTGTGATTAGGGTTGCATGAATCTAGGGTTTTCTTGTATGCTTTATGATATGGTTGTATGTCCCCAATATGTTTAAGAATGTTGCAGAATATGCATGTTAGGTTGCTAGATGTGTTGAATGGATTATGCAAACCCAAAACTTATGCAAACCCTAGTTGGTGTAAAATCACCAATGGTTTGCATGAGCATGATTGATTATGTGATTAATGGAACTTTACGTTAGAAAACATTGCATGATTGATCTTAGGCTCCCAGTGCAACCGGTTGAGATAGAGCGCGCGTATTAGGACGTAAAATGGACTTAAGTAAGAAAACTGCCAGTTCGGGTAAAACTGGCCAGTTTTCTGGAAAGTCAGATTTGAGGCCCTTAGAGGCCGAATTTGGGAAAACTTAAAACATGAAAGTTGTAGATAAGGGATTTTCCTAGGGGGAAACACAGACATTTAAAAAAAAAAAAAAGGCTCCAATGGCCTTGTTTTTTTACAAAAATCCGAACCTAGTCATGCCCAAACTTCATGCACGGCCAGGTAGGTTCAATAGGGGAAATGAGTAGGTTAGAGACCAAACTGAGCCTTGCGTAAAATGAAAGTTGTAGGGCTTTTCAAGTTCTAAAACTTTTGTGAAGAAAACTTTTTCGGATTCAACACAGATTTCTAAATATAATTGAATTTCAAAAACTGTGCAGGAAACAGGAAATTCCTGCACAGGATTTTCTAAAACAGTACAGGAAAAGGACATTCCTGCACATACACTGATAAATTGACTGTGGGAAACTGTTCCATAGGCAGTTTCCAGAGGAACAGTTTCCAGCACTTAGTAATTTTTATAAACCCTACTCAAAGAATTACAAGTTTTCTTAAGTTGAAAAAAGATTTTTGTATAAAATGGACATAAAGTGCTAAGTTTTTCAAAAGTAAAGAAAAATAAGTTTTGGACCACAAGTTGTCTTAAATACTTGGTAATAAGATAATGACCAACGGTAACCGGAAAAGGATACCCGAGTTACTGGACTGAGCCCAAAGCCCAAGGTTATCCTATGTAACCTAATAAGTTATGATCCAAGTATGTTAGGCCTTGAACTCTAGGGTTACTTATTGTAACCAAGTAAGTTATTACGAGTATGTGTGGGTTGACATATAACTAAGGTTATGTATGAATGTTAGTTAGGTCACCAACATTTTATGGTTATGATTATAAATCCTTACCCTATGTCCTTTGGAATAACATGAGATAGCCTGTTGTTGCACCCTGACTTGGAGCAGCACAGTGTAGGACATAGCAGACGAGGTAAGTACAACTCCGCCTACAGTATAGGCTTTTTGTTGTGTTACTTGTCTGATGTGTTTTATGCCATGATATGACATGATGAGTGATATGTTAAAGTTTATGTGATGCTATGATATGATGTATGATGTGTTGAGTTGATATGGTTATGATTTATCTATGTGTGACATCATGAAGCATGTTCACCAATTTATATGATAAGAATAAGCTCAAAGAATGAGATGATGAAAATTAAGTATGATGGCAAGCAAGCTTGCCTGTGTCGTACCGACCCGCGTTAGGTCGGGTTTGGTCTATGGTTTGAGTTGGAAATGGACTTGCCGCCCCAACCACTCCATAGCTGCGCGCCACGGTACAGACACTTATGTTAAGGGGCCCATAGTATGTTAAGTTAAGAAATAATAAGAAAGCATAATGAAGGATAAAGGGTTCATGCATGGTTATGATATGTTATGTTATGTTTTGTTTTGTGTCGCGGATGTAAAAGTTGTACTTGTAACGACCCGCCTAGCACAGGCCGTTATCGTACATACATACATATTGTTTTTCATAATACTTACTTACTTAGCGGAAACAGCGGAAATTTTTTTTTATACGGTGCGCACACACATGAATACGTAAGTACAGAATAACGTTACTAAATAAAAGTGTTCGGGCGTAAAATAAAACACATAAAATAATTACATAAAATTTCGAAACGCGTAGCGGCATTATTTCCCACATTTCACAGTTCGCCCTGCCACGCTCCACCATCTTGCATCATATACTTCCTGTAGGTTGCTTACCTACAGCATAGACGTCAAAACATGAGCTCTCGCTCAGCAAGTACAACTAAGATATCCGCGACATAACAAACTCTAACCTATCATAACATAACATAACTTGTCATAACTTATCATAGCATAACATAATCATGCATGAGCCATTTATGCTTCATTATGCTTTCTTATTTCTTCATAACATACTTTCTTATCTTATCTTAACTTAACTTATGGGCCCCTTAACATAAGTGTCCGTACCGGGCGCGCAACTATGGAGTGGTTGGGGCGGCCAGTCCATTTCCAACTCAAACCATAGTCCAACCCGACCTACGAGCGGGTCGGTATGACACAGGCAAGCTTGCTTGCCATCATAACTTTCATCGTCTCATACCTTGTTCTTATTCTTATTAATTGGTGAACATGCTTCGTGATGTCTCACACAATTAAATCATGATCGTATCTTAACCATACCATAGCTTTAACATAACTTATGTCCTAGCATCACATGATTCTAGCATATTTTATAGCATATAGCATGCATCATAGTACATAGCATATTTCACAGCATAAAACATACCTCATAGCATATAGCATACATTAAACACATAGCATTTATTAAACCTGTAACATACATCATAGCACATAACATTTATTAAACATACTTGAGTAAGTATTCACAACAAAGCCTATGTTGTAGGCGGAGTTGTACTTACCTTATTTGCTGTGTCCGAAATTGAGCTTGAACCCGTCAGGACACTACAGCACTCTACCTTCTGTTGTAATATAAAAGTAAGGGTCAGAAATGTTGGTGATATAACCAACATCCATACATAACTTTAGTTATATGCCCCTTACTTAATCTCATGTTATCCTACTTGGTTACATTAAGTAACCCTAGGGTTTAAACTTACCCTAATCGGATTAAAACTTAACTTTGGTTTAAAAAATCCATTTTTTTGCTTTCTTTTGGTAAAACCTTATATTTTGTGTATAAAAACCCTTTGTTCAACTCTGAAAATTTGTAAATTTAAAGTAGGATTTGTCAAAATTATTGACTGTTGTAAACTGCCTTTGGAACAGTTTCACATTGTCAATTTATCTGTGTTTGTGCAGAAATGTCCTTTTTCCTGCACTGTTTTTTAGAAATCCTGTACAGGAATTTCCTGTTTCTTGTACAGTTTTTGAAATCTGATTTTTATTTAAAAATATAAATTGAATTTGAAAATATTTTCTTCACAAAAGTTTTAGATCCCAAAAAAACCTATAACTTTCGTGTTTTACTCAAAACCTGTTTCGGGTTCTAACCCATTCATTTTCTTAGTTGAACACAGCTGACCGTGCATGAAACCTGGGCACTGTCAGGCTCGGATTTTTGCATAAACCGAGGCCGTTGGAGCCTTATTTTGAAAACGATCTATGCTATCCCCTAGGAAAAACTCTTCTCTACAACTTTCATGTTTTACATTTTTCCAAATTCGGCCTCTAAGGATCTCAAAACTGGGTTTCCAGAAAACTGGCCAGTTTCCACCCAAACTGGCAGTTTCCTTGATTAATCAAATTTTACGTCTTAATTCGTACACCCTACCTCAATCGGCAGCAGCCGAGAGCTTAAGGTCAATCATGCAGCGTATTTCTAACGCCAAGTTTTGTCATTCAACAAAATTAGGGACATATATTAACATCATCAATAAGCATAAAAACCCTAAACCCATGCAAGCATAAACATAGAATCATGCAAGCTCATAAACAAACAACCTTTAATCTAATCAAGCACAAACCCTAAATCTAATCTAGGGCATTTAAACTAAATTGAGCTTAAGCTCTTACAAACCCATTGGAAATACATTTAAATTTCTCCATTGAAACTTGAATTGAGAAGCTTAGGGCTTAAAGGGAATTACCTTGATCTAGATCAAGAAATTGGGTTGGTTTTTTCTTGATTTTCTCCTTTCCCTTTGTCTCCACCAACAACCGGCCACCTTGGCTAGTTGGGTTCCAAAGTTTGCCGTCACCCTTGTTCCAACTCCGGCCACCTCTAGCTTCCAAAATCCGGCCAAAATCTTGGCTTTCTCTTCCTCTTTTCTTTCTCCCCACAACCGGCCACTTGGCCAAAATGGTCTCCAAAATTTTTTCCAACTTTTCCTTGTGTTCTAACTAAAAATCCAATCACTCCAATCTTTCCTTTCTCTTGGTTTTGCTAAAATTTCTTTCTTCCTTTCCTTCTCAAGTTCGGTTTTGGAGAGCAAATTTTGGCATAGTTTTGCTAGGATTTCTAATTTTTGTGAACAATGGCTCACCTATTTATAAGTGATGGGGAACTTTTTGAAATTACAAAAAGGTCCTTGAAGAAGCAAGAATTTGCACAAAAAGGGCCTTAGGTGGCCGGCCATGGAGTGGTCTAGAACCAACTATTTCTTTCCAAAATTTCCTTAATCCAATAATGATGTCATAATTAAAAAGGTAGATGATGTAAGCCATTAGGGCTTGTTTGGTTTTTCTTTTTAATATACAGTCCAATTTTAAGCTAACACAGATATCTTTAATACTGGCTCACTCATGCACAGTACTGATACACTGAATTACAGTCCAAAATTCATCTGTATAAAATGAACTGTATAAAAATTTTCTTATATCTTGAAGCCCTTTGGCCCTTGATACCCTAAATAATGTGCTTGATTTTTCTATGGTGGTTTTGAATCTTAATCATACTATTCTGCCCGTAAAAATGGTTTTTCACAGTATAATTTCTATAATGTTATTTACATAACAATACTGACATATCTTTGACCTTTCTGGCCAACCATTGACTTTCTTGTCAACCATTGACTTTCTTGTCAAGGTTTGACTTCTTTGGTCAATAGTTGACTTTCTCGGTCAATAGTTGACTTTCTTGGTCAAACTTTGACCAACATAAAATCATAACGTTTTCTATCCCTTTTTACTTAAGAGGTCACATGCTTGACTAAGTAATCATTTTTGAGTCTTATAAGATCATAAGAACTCACAAAACATAATAAAAACCCTTAATCGGGCTCTTTCATAAATACCTTCATGGTACAGGTTAAATTTCTTTACAAGAAATCATAATGTCGTAAAAATCAGTTATTACAGTACTTGCTGAGCGAAAACTCACGTCTTACGTCTATGCTGTAGGTAAACAACTTAGCGGCAATCTGTGATGCAAGATGGTGGAGTATGGCACTGCAAGCTGTGAAATATGGGATGATAGCCGCTACGCGTTTTGTTATTTTATGTTCGAACATCTTTATTTAATAACCGTTTATTCGCTCGTACGCTTCATATTAAAAAAATTTCGCTAATTTCGTTAAGTAAGTAAGTAAATAAGTAAATTACGATATGTATGTACGGTAACGGCCTGCGTTAGGCGGGTCGTTATAGTTAAAAACACATATTATACAACCGACGATTGTGAAGTTTTGATCAGTGGCTGAATCAATCAGTAACATTGTCAAAATGGGCGGTGAAAAAAAAATTGTGAAGGGTTAAAATTTGGCTCATGTGGTCAAAGTTGTGTGCTTGACTTTCACCTATTCCTAATGGCTTTCAAACACCTCACATCTTCTATAAATAGGGGTACGTAAGAAGCATGGGGGACAGCTAGGCTATCATTCTCAAGTAATTCATTTATCTTTCTTTGCTTTTGTTTTACTCTTGTTTTCCTTGCTGTTGTAATCATCTTTTGCAATTTTAAGTTCTTTTAATTTGAAGATTATGTTCCTTTGTTCTAATATATATTTGATTTTTTTAGATTATTATGAAAATAATCAAACCTCAAAAAAATCAAGAAAATAATCTTACACATGATTGGCATTGAGACAAAGAGAAATCCGGTATGAAATTGAAAGGATTCAACTCTATGGGTCTGAAATCCGGTCGCACGGGGTGAGCTTTAGGCAGGAGCGGAGGAAAGCAAGTGCGGCGGCGGCTTCAGGCGTGGGTGGAGGAATTCAAGGAGGGGGGCCACGGGATGAGTAGGTGTGGAGGGGGGGCGACGGGATGGGGAAAATGAGAGACTGAGAATGATGGGTGTGCACACTGGGCGCGACAAGATGAGAGAGGAGAGGAAAGTGAGAGTGTTATTTGTGGGGGTAATGTAGTGGGCGCAAAAAATTGGGGAAAGTGAGAAAGTGTGAGAGTGATATGAGAATTTTTTTTTTTATATGAAAATTTTTGTACAAAATTAGAGGCGGCAAGTTCAAAAATTCAATGAAAAATTGATATTATCTTTTGCCACGAAAATTTGGTAGTCAACGATGCTACATAAATAGTTATTTATAAAACTAGAATTAGTATTTTTTTTATTATTAATTAAGAGATATGAATTCATATTTGTTATTGATATTATAATTCAAGCTTTTTTCGTACATATATCTTAAAAACTAAATTAGAAAATTTACCCCAAAAAAAAAACTATATTAAAAAGTGCAAAAGAAAGCCTATAATAGAAAAAAATTTTGATAAGATTTCGTTATCAAATCAGGAATTTGGTAGCTGAAAAGCAATATTCAGATACCAAATATGAATTTGGTCCCAAAATCTAGCTTTCTGTTACCAAATATTGGTAGCAGAAATGTGAAATTGATTACCAATATCATATTTTGGTAGCTGAAAGTCACATTTTGTTTTTAAAATATTCTTTATTGAAATATAATTTAAAAGTTTATTTATCCTCCCCAAACAACATATTTTAGTATAGATTTGAGAATAACATACTTTACATATGTATATTTCATAAAAAAAAAATATAACAACTGTTGTAGATTTGATTATTCGAATCAATATATAGTTTATAAATACAAAATTAATAAGAGAGAAAAAAATGCATTTTCAATATTAACTTTAAGATCAAATCAATTGTAAATTGATTGATGTTAATATATGTGTATTAGTACTGTATTAAAAACTTTATATTGAGTTTGTTCATGAAATTACCCATATAAAAAGGTATAAAATTATGGCAAAGAAAAAAATTTTGACAAGATTTCGCTACCAAATTTGAATTTGGTCGCAGAATCTAGCTTTCTGCTACCAATATTTGGTAGCATAAACGTGGAATCGGCAACCAAAACCATATTTTGGTAGCCGAAAGTTACATTTTGTTTGGTTTTTTTATCCTCCCCAAACAACATATTTTAGGATAGATTTGAGAATAACATGCTTTACGTTGTTATATTTCATAAAAAAAAAATATATATATATATATATATATAACAACTGCTATAAATTTAGTAATTCGAATCAATGTGTAGTTTATAAATACGAGTTTAATAAGAGAGAAAGAAACGCATTTTCAATATTAACTCTAAGATCGAATCAATTGTAAATTGATTGATGTTAATATATGTGTATTAGTATTGTTTTAAAAACTTTATATTGAGTTTATTCATGAAATTACCCATATAAAAAGGTGTAAACATTATGGCAAAGAAAAAAAAAATTGACAAGATTTCGCTACCAAATTTGAATTTGGTCACAAAATCTAGCTTTTCGCTACCAAATATTAGCAGCAGAAACGTGGAATCGGCTACCAAAATTGTACTTTGGCCCCATAAAATAATTGAGGCGGGTAATTTTTTTTCACGTGCATTTTACTAGGACCAAAATAAATTTAGTTGCAAAATAGATTTTCCTGCTACCAAATTTTGGTCTCCGAAAACAATTTTTCACTACCAAATATTTTGTTGGTTGCCATATGTTATCTGTAGAAACCAATTTTTTTTCGTGTGCCTTTTACAAGGACCAAATGAATTTGGTCGCAAAAGAAGATTTTCTGCTACCAAATTTTGGTCACAAAAAATATTTTTCCGCTACCAAATATTTTGTTGGTCGTCAAATGTTTTCCGCGGGAACAAATTTTTATTCTGCGCTCTACCATTGACCAATAAATTTTTTGGTCTCAGAATGTCTCTTACGGCGACCAAAATTTTGTAGCAGAAGAATGTAACTTTCTGCTACCAAAATTTGGTCTCAGAAATGTCTCTTTAGCTACCAATTTTTTTTGGTCGTGGAATATCTAGTCGCTGAAAGTTCAAATTCTTGTAGTGTATTAAAAATGATAAAATTTGAAGTATTTCACTCGAATGGGCCATTTGAAAAAGGCGTTTAGCTCTTAACATTTGAAATGTGCTCATTAGAATGATAAAACAAAATTTGGCCTATTTGTATCACATACACATTTTTAAAATAAAAAATTTTCTTGTTTGAAATAAAAAAGTCACTTCATTTAATGAATGGGATGACATTTGGAAGTGTTAAAAAAATTTTCTTTTTGAAAACAAAACGAGTTTGGAAAGTTACAAAATAGTACTGGAAATAGTACATTGAGAGAATATTTCAAAAAGATTCCAAAAGGAATATGCTTGAGAATTATGAAATGGTACTGCACAAAAGAATAAAATGTCCACCATTTTACAAAATAAGCAAATGATGGAAAAATTTAGAAAAAACACGATTTTGCTTTTGCTTTTTTTTTTTTTTTTTTTTCTTTTTTTGTTTTTGCCCATTTTTGAAATGGACATATCATCAGTAAACAAAAGTGCACTTTCTTTGGTGTTTACTATTGTATAATTGCTAAAATATTTGAGTTTTAATTATAGATTCTCATGATTTTTATTCAAAATGATTTAATATTGTTTAGTTTTAACTTATTTATTTGCAAGTTTATAAGAAATGCAAAAATTGTGGACAAAAAGTCATGCAATTGAGTCATAAAATCCATCCCTTATGGCCACATCAACTCCTACGCCAATCAAGTAGCAAATTGAAGAAAGTCACGTGGCCCACTATTTGCAATAGCCATTCCATTTGTGCCACATCACGGATGCACGCAGCAATCCTTCCCTTTTCAGTATTCTTACCCAACAGGATCTCTATTAACTGTTTGTGCTTCAATGAGAATCAAATCAACTCATTTGCTTCCCCAAATCAAATATTTGATTTCTCCATTTTAATTGCAATTTTATCTTAGTTTCCCAATTTTTATTTTCTAGCTTTAGTTTTCTATTTTTATTAATTTGTTTCATTTTTTAGCTCAGCCTCTCAAAAACTATAAATAGAAGGCTCTGCCTCCTGTATTATTCATTCAAGAATTGTGAAAGAAATTGAGTTTTATTTTTCAGTTCTTGTTTCCTTAGTTTTTCTAGAGGTGTGAGATGAGTGACACATCTTTTTGTGAGTGAGACACTATCGATAGAAGGCTAAATCTTGGGTGAATTTTATTTATTTGTGTTCTTATTTTTTTTTAATTCAATATGATATTCAACATATAAGTTTAGTTCATTTTCTTCTCTTCTGCTTAGTGTTTATAATAATTATTTCTGTAGTGACAATAGTTCTAGTTATTATATTCGGTGCATTAAATCACTAGTGACAGATGGTTTCCTTTCAAATTTTTTTATATGAACATCCCTTGCATTCTGCCATGGGGTGTTTTGTCGCTTTCAAGTGACGTAGAAGAATAGTTGTGCTTGCTTATGAGAAGAGATTAATTTGATCAAATAATTTTTCTATTATTTGTGTTTTTAACTTTATATTTTCTGACTATATGTTTGGGATGTGAAAATTGTAGTTGAGTTATATAATTGAAATATCGAGTTTGAATAAAAGCGTTCAAGATTTCTCAACCTATCCTTTTATTTTATTCTTGTATTTAGTTCATTTTATTATTAGGATCCCAAAAATACTTGTATTTTATTTTCTTTATTCGTTTATCACTCTAACGTTTATTCTTCATTAATCTTTCTTCTTTGTTATATTTGCCACATCCTCGTGGGATCGACCGTCCTAACTATGCTGTTACCGACCGTTCTGTCGATACACAATTTGAACGTAATCAACATACGAATCAAACACGGGGTGAGAATTAAAAATTCAAAAACTCTCCTTTCTTTCTAAATTTAGCGGCATATGTATACAATTTGAATAATAATTTTACAAACATTTTTTTAGTTCTCTAGAAAGGAACATTTCTATTTTAATTCCCATTTTGTAAACATAAATTTTTTTAATATGTTTTTTTCGCTCAATATGTTTTTCATAGTTTAATTATCAGGTTTTTCATAATTTAAATAGTCATTTTTAACATCTACCCAAACATACATTTAAATATTTATGTTTAAAATATTTATGTTCAAAAAATTTTATTCCAACTATATACGAATATCCAAACTTCAATTCGGGCAACAATTGTTTTCGTTCAACTGTTTCTGTTTCCATTATTATTTTTTTGTCTCATGCGAATGGTTGTACCTACCGGACTAAGAAGTTTGACAATTTGTTTCCGTAAGTTGCCAGTTTCATTAAGCTTTTTTCAAAGAAAACAGACATAGTAAGCCATTCTTATCATTAAACGGAAAACAATTGGATAAGCTCTCCATCGCTGTGCCGTGGTTTTCTTTAATATTAATCTTCCAGTAGTTATCAATTTTGTCACTCTTTGTTCGATTTATAGATAAACTATACTAACATAAAAAATAAAAAATAAAAAATGGTGTCGTCATCCATGAGACAATTTTCAAATCCTTATTTCTAATTTATTTCCTCACCCGGAATTAAAAATTATCATAAGCGCCTGAAATATATGGACTCATAAGAACTGAAACTTTTTTTTTTCCCCCTATTACATAACTGTTCATGATTCATGTTGTCCAAACCCAAAAGCAAACTCTATCGACTTGACTCGTCTAGAAAAAAAGTAGCACGTATTGCGTGTGTAAAAAATGTGTACATGTTTAATAAATTATATATGCAATATACATACATATATATATATATATATATATCCCAGCAAATTATCCATCAAAATAAGTTTTAAATTTTTATTGCTATTTCAGTGACGTCTCTTTCAATAAATTAAACTTCAAACAATTAATCTGAAAATGAAGTTTTCATTTCGTATATTAACCACAGTGTACTTCGAGTGTTTTTCAAGCAACTGCTTTCAATAGACAAAACGTCTATTTGAAGCTCTTAAATTTAAAACATGCAAATAATTTTTTTTCTTTTTACATTGTGGAAGGCATATAAACTGCACATCGAGATATATTAATATATTACTCTTCTTCTCTATATTAAACACACGATTAGGTACTTCAACAATGCTTTTTTGTCACTCCTCACAGCCCATCACATGGCAATTTTTTTATTTTTTGTTTTTTGTTTTTTGCTTTTTTTGTTTTTGCTTCTTTTTTTTTTTTCCCCTCTTTACTTTTTTTGTCTATTCCGCATGCATGAAACACGTATACAACTAGTAATAATAAAAAAGCTAACCATTGATTTTTTCATTATGCAAGGAATTTTAAATATTTTACGTAAATGATAAGAGGACATAACTAGCATAAAAAAATAAGAATTAGGTTGGCATCCAATTCATGCCTTATCCCACATAAAACTTCCCATGAGCAACCAATTTTATTTAATTAAGTAATAAAAACAAAAGAAAAGAAAAATTATAAGTTACTGCCCTGTACTACCAAAGCAAATAGGAAGCAAAAAGAAAAAAATTATCTCTAATAAAAACCGAAACAAAGAAAAACTAACTAGAAAAACCATCCAGATATTCGACTTTCGAAGCAAGGCATTCGACATTGTTATTGTTCAAATTCAAGTATATATATGGGAATGGAACGATAAAACATTACTTAGCTGTCATCTTGAGTCCAATGTCATTTTTATAATATCTATCACCTTAAAATCTTATATATATATATATATAGATAAATATATATTGCACATATTTATATATATATATATATATATATATATAAACTACTCTTGCGGTGAAATATAGCAGGATAACCTATTACAGATTTTGTAATTAACTTACTTTCTATGTAAACATTTACTCTTTTTTCTTTTATAGTCTTTCTTTTACTGGATTTTAACTAGAATTTCAGGGGTTTTAAACAAGATATATTTGAAACTGACTTTCAAAGTGCAAGTTACAGCTCTATCAAAAAGATTAAAATTCCAGCTACCGGTTATTTTCTTTTGTTTTGCTTTGTTTCCGTCGTTGTTTTTATCAATAGAATTTGTTTCGAGTTGTTATTTTTTCAGATTTTTGGTATTATTTTATTTTCTTTCAATTGGCCTGGGAATTTGGTAAATGATAAGTTTGATAGTGGGGTATCATTGGGATGTAATATAGAAATCTTTGATTTTAGTGATTCACTCATAGTCTATTTATAAAACCAAATATATATATATATATATATTCTTGCTGTGAGCATATACCATAATTAAGTTAAATAATGTTAGAACGTATGCAATATTTCTAGCCTACAGTTAATATAGTTTGACCGGTATATATAGCATATATGTTCTCTTATCTGGATTTATTACATTTTTTGTACATTTATTGTAACAACCGGTTGTTAGTACAATCAATTATTAGTGTAACAACAAGTTGATTACATGTTATACATAATTTCACATAAAATTACAAGTCAATTAGATATTATAATTTATGTTAAAAATTACAACTATCAGGTCTGTCCAGCTATCGTATGTAAAAGAGTAATCCTACAAAATTGTATATGTAATAATAATTAGTAGATTCTTTACGAATACAGTAGCATGTAGCAGCCAGTTATAGTTATGAGCTCTATTATGATATCCTTTGGATAGTGAAGTGTCAGTATGCCTAACTCCATAATGGAAATTCAAAATATACATGCGCGGACAATCTTAATTCCAAGAGGGTTTAAATGCATGTATTATAGTTTCGTAACTATTTTTTGATTTATTGAGGAAACCGCGGTGGCTCGGTTGCTTTGAATGGATTGTTTTGACAATGAAAGAGGCCCAATTAAAAGGTTATGCTTATTCTTAGGGCAATTTAGATTATCGTTACCAAGTTGCCTCCTTTCATAAACATTTACAAATTAAAATATGGCTCTGACAGTACCTTCACCACCTCAACCTTGCTGACCTCGTTTTTTTTTTTTTTTTTTTTTTTTTTTTAATGGACGTCTTTTTAAAATTTATAAAGAAATTGAACTCTTCTCTTTATTTATTTTATATATATATATATATATATATGACGAGAAAAAACAACTAACATTAAGAAAAATGTCCTAACTATATTAACATTCCCTAACAATCACATCCCACACCAAATCTTTACCATCAAATTTATTAAAAAAATAGTCAAAATACCAAATAAAAAGATAGAAGCCAAATAATTATTTACGAGAGTAAGTAGAATCTGATGTTATAAGAAATAGTCGAGATCATTCATGAAAATGAAATTATAAAATAGACGTCATTAAAAACCGTCAGACACAACAGAAGTTCAAGAAGAATTTAAACTTTGCATTGTATTTGCCTGTCCATATGTATGAATGTTCATCTGGACATATGAATGAATATGACTTTTATGAATGGAATCAAAACTAGTGAGGTGATAACTAGGTTGTCCATATCTAGAATCCCACAACGCAAAAAAAAGTTTTGAATTAGTAAAAGTCAAATATTGGAGAGATCTAGAAAGTCTTATAAATATTGCTAAATAGCCTTCAATTTTAAATGGGCCAGAAAAAGCAGATATTGAAAATATTGACGTAGGCGAGCATCAACATACACGTCAGATTTTCTAGTTGCTGCAAGATATTCCAAGATTCTTTTTTTCTTTTCTTATTATTATTTTCTTTTTGTGTGTCATTTGAGCTTCTCGTTCCCATGGGCGCTCCTCAATAATATTAATTTTAATATAGGCCCCTTTGGCTATTTAAAATGTCAAATTTCACATTTTTAATACAAACACATACCACCTGGCATATTTTTTCTGCACACAAGCTAGACTGGCTTAATCAAGTCAGGATTTGTTTATTATATATATTTATGTATGTATATATACACGTTACTTACAGATTAATTATCTAACAATATATATATATATATATATATTTTTATAGGTTTTTCTTACATATATATCCATTAGGTTATCGAACTTCATTGACTTTCTGCAATGGGAACATACATACATAAATATATATATATATATATATATATATATATTAAACGGAAAACACATTGGTTTATCTATTGCTGACAAGGACTTTGACTCCAATCAATTTCAAAAGGAGAGCCTTTACAGCCGCTTATATACCATCCAATTACATTTTACCCGTAAAGAGAGTTGTCAACTACCAATATTGATTAATGATTAAAATTCCATGACGATTTTAAATGTGATTTGAAATATATATATATATATATATATATATATATGCAGCTTTGAGTTTTTTTATCCTAAAGCCGATATCGTTATCCATTATTTCCACTAGTGTCTGAACGTGTTATTTCTCCACTAAATTTCAGGCATGCATATATCATGCTCAAGATGCTTTGATTATTTTCGTTGTTAATTATTATATGTCGAGATAGGTACGGGAAATTAAATAGTCATGATTTGCAAATATATAATAGATAGTATATTTACGAAACTTAAAATAAATAAATTGTATATTTTGAAAACGACAATAAATAAATAGTATAATTATAAAGCTGTAGATATTTTGGAGTAAATACGTTTTTTCCTAAGAGTAAATCAATTACTTACACAATAATACCCACAAAGGTGGATGGGTTGACAAAGAAGTGGGATCCCTTTATTAGGCTTCTCCCCTTGTCCACCTGGGTTTGATTCTTATTGTCTTCCCTTAGGCCTCGCACCAACTTCGGCTATAGAAGTATGGTTTGGTAATGACATGGTAGGCTCCAGATGAACGACTAAGAAAAACTAGTATGAAAGATATGACTCTGTCATAATTAAGGAAAGTGGTTCTTGTCTGTGGGGCTGAAAACCTGAAAATAATGGGATCATCCCCCACATCCTTTTTATTCAAAAAAAAAATATACTTACACAATATTCGGTAAACAATATTTTTACTAGTAAATATGTTATTCTTTAGATATTTTGGAGTAAATACGTTTTTAATAAAAGTAAATAAATTATTTACACAATATTAAGTAAACAATATTTTTACTAGTTAATATGTTATTTGTTTAAACAGTTTTGTAAATATGGTATTACTTTATTTTAGTAATATGTTATTTATTTCTTTCTTCCATAAGACGTTTTTTTCTTTTATGTCATCTATTTTTATAGATCCACCCTATATGATTAACCTTATCCATGTGATTAATTGGACCTATTGAATTCATCATCCATTAAAGATTTTAAGATTGAGAAATTACAATCAAAGAGTCCTATGTCAATAAAATTTATATAACGAAAAAACAGGGGAGAAATATAATCAAAATTAAAACCTAACTTAACATGATGAGTATCGTATAATTTGTTGCTTTAATTTATTTATACCAAAGGATTTCTTCCAAGAAATGGCTGCTAGAAACTTGTTCCACTAAAACTCACTGATATCGACTAACGATAATGACAATGTTACTCAACTACGAATATTATTCTAGATATATCTTTATACAGACATGCATCATTACAACTTGATATTATTTGATTTCCTAAAAATAAATAAATAAATAAAATAAAACATACAAGAAAGGAAAAAACATATGATAGACCCTACATATCAGTAATTCTAGTATTTTTTAACAAACCAATAAAGAAAGTGATTTCTAATATTATATGCATTTCCATGAAAAAGCAATCAAAAACTAATATGGCAGTCCTATGCAACAGATTTAGTAGCTACCCAACTTCGGAATTGCAAATATATTCTCTTCTTTTCTCTCAGCTGATTTTTTCCTCAGTGGATTTTAACTAGATAATTTTTAAAGAGACATTCTAAAACTTATTTTCAAGATACGAATAATGGCTTAATTTTATGAGGCTGATTTTCGGCTTTTATTTTGGCACTACTACAAAAGATAGATTACACGACGGTTCCTTGGAACCGTCGTGTAAAGTGGATTTTACACGAAGGTCCCAAGGAACCGTCGTGTAAAGGCGCACTTTACACGACGGTTCCTTGGGACCGTCGTGTAATCCGCCCCTCGAAGGAGGATTACACGACGGTCCCCCGGGACCGTCGTATAATCCCTCCCTCGGGGGGACATTACATGACGGTCCCTTGGGACCGTCGTGTAATCCCCGGTATTACACGACGGTTCTAAATAGACCGTTGTGTAATCTTCTAAAAATTTTGAAAATTTTCAAATTTAATTTTTTGAAATCCGCGCACCAAAACCCATAACTTAAATACAATTTCCTCCTCGTTTCTCTTCATCTCCGCATGAATTTCTTAAGTTCTCTCTTCACACTCTCTACATTTCTCAAGTACCCACATCCTTCACCAACCCGTTGCCACCACTCTTTTAGAATCCGGTCAAGACGCCGTTGCCGAAGTTGATTCCCTCTTCGTGTGGCCGTGCATATTCTTTTTAAAAGAAAAGCAAGGTGACTTCGTATATAAACTAAAACACATTTGCTCTCTTGTATTGTTGTTTTCCATTAAATATCCATTTTTGAACATGAATGTTTTTGTTTTTAATGTTGCTCTTTGTAGATGAATGGTTTGTGATTGGTTTTGGCACTTTACACACATTTTTCAACATAAATTTTTTGCGCCCACAACATACTCGATGAAATGCCTGAATGAGTTTTTTTTATTTATTTAATTTTAATTATATACATATTAATTAGTTTGAACTTTATCAATTTGCTAGGGCCCTAACGGATTGTAAGATTATGACCGGAGAATGGATTAGAAGAAGGAGACGAGACTGTAAAACAAAAATCTCGAACCGTCCTTGTCCTCTCCAAGTGGGAAGTGTTGAATGTGGTTATTTTATTTTAGGTTTTATGAGGGACATAGTGTTGAATGGAATTGATGTACTTGAAAGTAAAGAATTTTTTACTTCTGAGGATTTGAATTTGATTAGGGGAGAATGGGCTAGCCATGTAATGCAATTCATTAATTATGATATTTGAACTTGTAATGTAAAAATTGGTATGTAATTTTACTTTGATCATTGAAGTTACCATCTTGGATCGTGTATTGGATAATATATAGGTTAGGCCAGCCGTGAGAAATCACCAAAAAACCATAATTTTTTTTTTAATAAAAGAGACATTACACGACGGTTCGGCCAAGAACCGTCATGTAATGTTCGCATTACACGACGGTTCGGCCAAATACCGTCGTGTAATGTCCGCATTACACGACGGTTCGGCCAAGACCCATCGTGTAATGTCCGCATTACACGACGGTTCGGCCAAGACCCATCGTGTAATGTCCGCATTACACGACGGTTCGGCCAAGTACCGTCATGTAATGTCTCTATATAACTTGTATATACTACGGCGTACCTTGTTTCGACGACGGTTTTTAACCATCGTGTAACATTGAGATACCACGACAGTTCAATAACCGTCGTGTTATCTTCCACGACACTGGATTACACGACGGTTGGGTAACTGTCGTGTAAACTTTACACGACGGTAAAAAACCGTCGTGTAATCCACAATTTTTACTAGTGTGGGTTATTTTGTTTTAGCTATTGGATTTTGTTTGGGGAAGCACCTGAATGACATATGACACAATAATTTATTATTATATCAATATGTCATAAAATTAAATCAAAATTAATTAAAATTGTGTCATGTAAGAAATTTATGTTATATTGATCAATTTATAAAAAAGAAAAGTGATTTTTTTTTTTTTTTTTCCTTTGGGCTTGCTTTGGCGGACTGTCTAAATTTTTCCCCTTTTTTGAGACACTTTATTATTTTTCTTTCCTATTACAATATAATAACAACGAATTGGAATTTTGGTACAGGATACATTTGTTATAAGTGGTTTTAATCTAGTTGAGATGTACTAGAAATTGAACTTCTATATTAATTATTTCATCTCTCAGTTTATGTTAAAAAATGATAGTCCTAGGAATCTCAGGCAAAATTTCTAGTAGTGTATGTTTCCTAGGATTTACATTATCTCCTACTAGTATTTCATTCTAATTTCATTTTTTCTACATTTGAACCGTAGCGAAAACTATCAATTACCACGGTTGTCAAAGCCTTTTTGCCATAGTGCCCAAGTATTAGGAAAATATAGAAAATACCCTTTATATGCAGCAAAAACACCACTTTTGTCCTTTTTATTTTCATATATATATGCCTAAGAGCATCCCTATATAAATCACTCAGGAAAAACCCCTAAAGAATAAATTTCAAATAAATAAATACTACCATTTCCAATTTATATTAAATACTTCGAAGAAAGAAGTAATTAAGGGCATTTACATAAATAATTAAAAAATAACTAATTTTAAAAATATTTGAAGTATATAACAGTAAATAATAAATTTGTCAAGTAAATTATTATTAAATTTGTTGTTTATGAAGTAGATTTTCTATTTACCTTGTAAGTTTGTTTTTACTTCAAATATTTTAAAACTTTACTATTTAATTTACTAAATTATTTTAGTAAATATGTTATTTACTACAATTTTTAAAACAGTAAACTGAATTAAAAAATCTCGTTTGGGGTTAGATATCCAGATGGTATTTTACCATCTGGATTTTAAAATCCAAATTCTACATCATACTTTCTTTCTATTTTATTTTCAAAAATTTTAAATTTTAAAAATTCATAACTTTCTCATTTCAAATCGAAATTATGTCAAAATACTCGTATCAACGGGATGAACAAAACAAGATCCATTTTGCATTTTTTCCAAACACATTATAAATTTTTACACTATTTTCTATATCACATAATGTTTTCAAATGTTTTCCTTTTAAACACATATTTCCAACCCAATCTTCAAAAAATCTTCTCCAGATGTCCCTCCAAACGGGTCTTAAAACAGTTGTTTGTGTTTTTATTATAGCTTTTGAATTTTAGTTTTCAAAAATAAATTTTTAATAATGAATGTTAGATAATAAATAATTAGATAAATTGCTATGTTAGCCCTCAAACTCTTTATGAGAGTGTCGTTTGGTTCCTAAACTTTTTTTTTAACTGATAGGTCCCTAAACTCATTAAAATGGTACAAGTTAGTCTTTTTTATTAACTTTATGTTAAAATTTAAAAGACTTGTTCCACGTTAGCTATTTTTTCAAGGGTAATCAAAGAAATTGATAATAAAAAAAATCCTAAATATTTTTCAAAAAAAAAAAAAAAACAAAAACAAAAAAAAAAAATCTTCCTTGTCTCTATGCTTTCTCTCCCACCTCCCTCCCTTTTTTTTTTTTTGGGCAAATCCATCCTCCCTCCCTACCTGCAGACCACAGAACAAAACACCTAAATCAACAAAGACAATCTCAAATCAAAGTGGGAATGGGGTCGCGGTTCGCAGTGGAAAAGACGGGTGTGGGAGAGCTCGTCGGGTGGGTCAATGTTGGTTTTCAGCGGCGGTCTCCGAGTTCGCGACGGCTGTGTGAGGCGGGGCGACGGGCTCCGAGTTTGTGGCAGTTATGCAAGGCGGGGCAGCGGGCTCCAAACTCCCGGCGGCAGGCATCGAGTTCACGGCGGCTGTGTGAGGTTGGGGGCGGGCTCCGATTTTACAGCGGTGGGCTTCCATCGCCGATAGATTTTGTGAACCCAGTTGAGAGCCTCCGCAAATCATAGCCCAATGAGAGAGACTGTTTAGTTTGCTGGTTTGTTTTGATGTTTGCAGGTGATAGAAGGAATAGTGAAGAGGATTGGGATTACCTTTTTGGTTTTTTTTTTTTTTTTTTCCTTCTTTTTTGGTTTTTTTATTTAGCTTTGAAAAAGTGGTTAGTTGATATATTAGGGGTAATTTAGTCTCTTAAAAGCAAATTCAAATATTTTAACAGGACAATGGATGTCTGTTGGTAAAAAGGACTAAATTATATCTTTTTACAAGAATTGAGGGATTAATCAATAAAAAAAAAATTTTTTTGAAGACCAAATCGATTCACTCATTTAAAAGTTCGGAACTATTCTATCTATTTATCCTAGATAATATAGATTATAGAGGGTAGTACTCTCGCTACTTTTAAAAGATTTGTCCCGTCAAATGTGAGGCAAGGGATATTTTTATACCATTTTCAATAAGCAAAAGATAAACGTAGTATTTCGAAGAAACACGTGATATTTTAGATATTTGCATAATAAAAAGAAATTTAAAATGATATTTTGGTTAAATACAAAGGGCCTTTTGGTCATTTTCTTTCTACAATAATATAGCATAAAACAAATGTAGTAAACTATTGTGCTATTGTATAGAACAATTTTCAAAGTTTTACTCTATAAATAGGCATCTCAATAGTCTTATTGGTGTTACCGACCGTATTAGCCAATTAGAGCTATATGTTGAATATTATGGTCAGCAATTCAAAGACAGATAACAAATCTCCAATTACAATTAAATAATATTTTTATTTATATATTCATCTTTTGGTGCAAATACACACTTGTTCACTGCTTTCTTATCTCCCTATATCAAGAGTATATATATCTCAATATGACAATTTTCCCCGTTAACACGATGAAAAAATAGAAAAACCCGATCTAAACAGATTTGGATCACAAATGAGTTAAAATTTTAGGGACCGACCCTCTATTCCCCGTTTAAATATATATAATTTTTTAATTAAAAATATTATACGTGATATTTTACGATATTAAATATAATTATAATTTAATTAGTAAATTTTAATATATTTGATATATGAAAAATTAAATATTATAATTTTGATTTACCTTATCTTAAAATCTTATATATATATATATGTGCGTTTTTATTTTTTATTTTTTATTCTTTTATTTTTGTATGATGAAAATATGTACATCTGGTAAATGTATATTTCACGAGTACTCCGAATCCGTAATAGATAAAACCCCATTTCTCCTTAAGTTTAAATAGGTTACGGAACAAGTATAAGAGTGTTTTTTTATTCACAAGACGATTTGACCAGAAGATCATCCTGCACCAAACCTAGCATGTTGCCATCCCTAATATGTGCCAAGTCTTTTGGCTCTCCTATCGCATGGGGCGATTCTAGATATCAAACATTAGGGACATTATATTTATGTTAAAGGTGTATTTAAAATAATCTAATGTTCATTGCATGTGTTTTGGGTTCCATGCATGTGATAATCAAAAGGAAGTATCAAGATAAACAATTTAGTAAGAACTAAGAATTAGTCAAAATAACACATGACTACAAGTTAATTATTGTCTCGTAACTAATATTTTTATTTAAATTGTTGAAATCCGTCATCACCAAAAAATTCATTAATTAAAAAAATAGGGGGGCTTTTTAGTCACAACAATAATTTGTGACTAATATCTTTCGTGATAAAAAAAATTAGTAGATAATGTCATGCTCGAATTTGACAATAACAAAAATAAAAGAAACCTCAGAGGCACTTAATTGTTAAAACTATATTGTCAACCATAAATGCTTTGAATATTCTACGTCAATAAAAGAAGGGTGACTTATATTATTATTATTTTTTTTTTTGAGGACACAAAAAAAAAATTAAAAAAAAAAAAAAAAAGAAGGTGACTTGCGTAAATCTTTTAATTGCACAAGTTCTTTGACTTTTCTCTACACCATATGCCGGCCTTGCATGGCCTATAAATTCCCATACAAAAACATACCAAACAAAACACAAAACTCAAAACAAATTAGACACAAAAACCTAAACCTAAAAATGACAAGTTTTAGGTCAACAAACAGCCTTTTGTTCTTCTCGTTTATTCTAGTATTATGGCTTTCTTGGCCGGCTTCAGGCAATAGTAGTACTGCTACTTCAGCTCCAGAAGACTACATTGCCTGCCTTCTGGACAACTCTCATCCCGATCACCCAATTTCGCCGGCGATCTTCACTCCCGACAACTCTTCGTTCACATCGGTTCTCCGAGCTTACATCCGAAACAACCGATTCAACACTTCCGCAACCCGAAAGCCTTTTCTCATCGTCACCGCCTTGCATGTCTCCCACATACAAGCCTCCATCGTATGCGCTCGGAGGCACAACATGCAGATGAAGATCAGGAGCGGAGGCCATGACTACGAGGGCGTTTCCTATGTCGCCGAAGTCCCCTTCTTCATCCTCGATATGTTCAATCTCCGAACAATTGACATCGACATAGAGAAAGAGACCGCATGGGTTCAGACCGGTGCAACTCTCGGTGAAGTCTACTATAGAATCGCCGAGAAGAGCAAAGTCCATGGCTACCCTGCCGGAGTATGTCCAACGGTCGGTGTAGGAGGACACATAAGCGGAGCTGGCTATGGAAATTTGATGAGAAAGTATGGCCTGACTGTTGACAACATAGAAGATGCTACAATGGTCGATGTTAATGGCCGGCTTCTCGATAGAAAAGCGATGGGAGAAGATTTGTTTTGGGCCATAAGTGGAGGCGGAGGATCCAGTTTCGGTGTCGTCTTGTCGTACAAGATCAAACTTGTCCGTGTCCCGGAGAAAGTAACCGTTTTTAGGGTTACAAGATCCCCGGAACAAAACGCTTCTTACATCGGTTCTCGTTGGCAACAGGTTGCGGATAAGATAGACAGAGATCTTTTCATAAGGTTTATCATGGATGTTGTCAACAACACACAAACAGGAAAGAAGACGGCTAGGGCAACGTTCCACGGTTTGTTTCTCGGAGACGCCGACAGGCTTTTCTCCGTGTTGAACACGAGTTTCCCGGAATTGGCCTTGAAGAGATCAGAGGTCAACGAAACAAGCTGGGTTCAATCCGTTCTTTTCTGGACAAATTACCCCATTGGGACGTCCGAGGAAGTTTTGCTCTCTCGTACGCCGCCGGTGAACAGCTTGAAGCGGAAATCAGACTACGTGAAGAAGCCGATTTCAAAGGAGGGTTTGGAGTGGATATGGGACAGAATGGCGGAGTTGGAAGCTCCATTGGCGTTGACATTCAATCCCTATGGTGGAAGGATGGCTGAGATTCGGTCGACCGCCAAACCGTTCCCTCACCGAGCGGGGAACTTGGCTAAGATCCAGTACGCGGTGAACTGGGACGAGCAGGGAACCGAGGCTGCAAATTACTACATTGGTTTGACAAGGAAGCTTCACATGTACATGACACGTTTTGTGTCAGCAAATCCAAGAGAGGCGTTTTACAACTACAAAGATCTTGATTTGGGAATCAACCATAATGGAAGAGAAAGCTACTACGAAGGCAGGACTTATGGGATTAAGTACTTTGTAGGCAATTTCAACAGGTTGGTGGAGATTAAGACAAGAGTTGATCCAGACAATTTCTTTAGGAATGAACAGAGCATCCCAACTCTCCCACATAAAAAGTGATAATTTGGTTTATTTGGCCAATTATATGTCTTAAATATAGCGTTTTCACGTACCCTTTCTATTTTAATTTATCATATCTTATATTTATTTGGACAATTAAAATTTTCTATCTGGCTGATTGTTTGCATATAATTGCGAGGATAGCCTAGTAGAAAAAAAAAAAAAAAAAAAAAAAAAAAAAAAAAAAAAAAAAAGGTATATTGTATTGTACAAATAAGTATTCGTTGTTGACGAATTCATATATGTATATGATGATGAAAGTTATATATAAAAACGATTTTACTTATACATAGCAATATTAGAAGTCTTATCCGTATTGTTGATCTTGATTTTTGTCTTTATATGAAAAGATTTCTTATCCGTATTGTTGAAGGATTGCCTTTTAAAAAGTATATCTCTAGATAATTATTGTCCCAGGTACAATATAACTTAAGTTTTTTTACCTTCAATTAGATAAATATGCATAGTTAAATATCCAAGCAACATTATGAAAGGATAAAAAACATAAATATATCTAGGTTGTTTTCATAATTTATTATAATTTTTTTTAAAGTGATACAAATAAATTTGGACCTAATTGAAACGACGCCTATACCCAAGCTTGACAACAGCTTTCTCTGATAGGTTTTGCTCACACTGTCGACGACCTAAAACGCTGGCATCTTTCCTTTAGCAACAAAAGCAAAAAACAAAAGCATCTTTCGGTCAACGTTGCACATTGAAATCCTCGTCTTTATTTATTTATTTATTTTTCCCTAGTTTAACAAGTCTTGACTGTTTTGTTTATATCCTCATTCAAATATATTGACATTATTATTTTTTATTTAGAATTATTATATTGATTTCTTCTTTACTTAAAACTATATATACATTTGTATAAGTTTAGGCTTTTTTCTAACTTAGTATAGTTATCAAGTGGTTAAAAAAAACTAACAAAAAAAAAACCTTAAATGGCAGCATATAGTAGTTTTTGGAAACAATTTGAAGAGCAGTGGATAAAATCAATAGTCAAATCAGATCAAGTTGAGTTAGGGTCTATGATTGTATTATTAAGTCGATCAGTGACGGAGCAAGGAGTTATTGACAGGGGGCAAAAAAAAAAAAATTTAATCAAGTCATTAGGCTCACTAATGTTTATGTTTTTAATAAAACTTTTTATTTTTAAAATCCAAATTGTTTGCCCAATAAAATATGAGTGATTATATTTGCACCCACAATATTGATAAATATCCTCACCTAATAAATGTTTCCTAATATAAACATAGTAAATCTATCCTTTCATAGATACTTTTTATATAATACCACATTTAATCCTCTCATACACCCACTTTTAATCAAAATTTAATTTATTTTGCTAAATATAAATTAACAAATCTAAATAAGAAAAAAAAAACATAAAGAATCTCTTGAAAAAAAAAAAAAAAAAAAAAAGAGAGAGAGGAGGAAATAGTAAAGAAGAAAAATTCAAGTAATGTCTAAATCAAAATCAAAGAAGGTCATACTACATTAAAAAATACATAAATATAGAATCATGTAAACGAACATAACAAGAAAAATAAATTAAAAACAATAATCATATTAAAAAAAAACATAGAGAATCATTTCCAAATACTAGAAGAAAAGAAAAAAAAAACAATACATAATACTAATGAGTTAAAAAATTAAAAACAAATTTCAATAGTTGTTGGCTCTTTAAGAGACATCTTCTTTTAATTTCTATTTCACTTGAATCCTCCATTGAAAATTTTCAGGTAGTTATTACAATTTCTTAAGAAAAGAAATTGATGAAGAACAATTTAAAGTTTAGAACAATTTCTTAAGATTTAAAAAAAAAATTTATTTCCATTTATGGTTAATGTGGTGTATGTTTTTGAATTATTTTATAAAAAAAAGTATTTTCATTTTTAGGTATGTAGGATTATGAGCATTCTTAATGGTTTTAAGGTAACTTTCTTATAAGGTAAAAATACATTAAAAATATATATTGACTTTGTGGGGATATTTAACTATATTATGGGTGCAAATAAAATCTCCCTAAAATATTTAAAGGGTGTCAAGACTAATTTATACATATACCCACCACATTAAAAAAAATTTTAAAAAAACCACTACATTAAAATTTAAAAAAAAAAAAGGAAAAGAAAAAAAGAAAAGGGGGTCGAACTAAATATGTGTGGAATTGACCGAGCGCGTTAGCTACAATAAAAGGATCAGGAAAATTTGCACCAAGGATAAAAATGTCGGTGTCGAAGAAGTTGTCGAAGATGAGGATGCTACAGATGAAGCACTAGGGGCAGATGATGTTGGAGACAGACGATACCAGAGTCGAGATTTGATCTCTACATAGTCGCAATTTTTTACTTTGTCTATGTGAGCAACCAGTGATGATGATGCTTGCAACAGCGAGCTACGGGAACGACGAACAGCGTGTGTCAATGACGGCAAAAGGTGAGTATGGTTCGTTGCCATCGACAACTTCTAGGCAACGGTTTCTTCGCAATTTTGGTTTTTGAATTGAGGGGCATTCCAGTAATTTTGTATGAAAAATATTATTAGTGGTTTTATTGACGCACCTCTCCTGACTCTCCACACCCCCCATTAGTTTGAAAATAATTAGATTTACTTATTACACCCCCTTATATATTCCAAAATTAACCCTAAACATTTTCATAAAATAAGCTTCCCTTCACTATTTTAAATACAATTTCGCATTCATCATTTTATTTTACTACGTTTAGTATATTATTCTTTTAAAGGAATATTACATTATTCTAATAGTTATATCAAAAATTGTATATAAAAAGCATAATATCAAGAACACTTTTTTCCTTTTATTTAATTAATCCATTCGCATTTTCTGTATTAATTGTTTTTAAACTACATTACAGTTTCAAGCAAAATAAAAAATTTACATGATATTAGACACAATAAACATAGAAAGAAAAAAAAAATTTCCTGGGCAACTGCATTTTTCTTTTCTTCTTCTTTTTTTTTCTGTTAAATTTCATTTTTCTTGAAAATACCAAATGTAGTGGTACATATATTCATTTAAAAAATAAATAGTTACAGTTAAAAAATAGTTTTTTTTTTTGAATAAGGATCATTTTATTAAGCAATAGCATCGATAGAAACAGCATTAGAGACTACAGTGGGAGTCTCACTGATCCAAACATTGGTACAATTAGAATTGAAACCAAATCTAGCTAGAAGGTGAGCAACATGATTAGCACTTCGGCAAATATGGTGAATACCTGTAATCTGCAACTGAGAGAACAAAAGTTTAATATCCTCCATAATCGGACCCTCCATAGAGAGTTCTCGATTATCCACCACAGCTGAAACAACATTAATAGCATCAGTTTCCACCTCAAGGTTAGCACACTCAATTTCCTTTGCGAATCTCAAGCCTTCACGAAGAGCTAGACACTCAGCCACAAAAGGGGAAAAGGACCCTTCTACTGATTTAGCCACAGCTCCTAATATTGACCCCTTCTCATCACGAATAGCAACACCAATACCAATATGGTCCGAACTCGGAAAGACCGATGCATCAATATTAAGCTTGAGATAACCCGGCTGGGGAGGTTCCCAAACATCTGAACCTACAGCTTGTGAAAGGGTCGGTGCCCTATTCAAAACCTGCCATTCCCCGTAACTAGCAATACTCAATTCAAAGATTGCTTGCGGATCTCCCGCTTCTCCCCCATGAACCACCTTGTTTCTTTCACCCCATAGTTTCCAAGCTAGCCAACAAATCAAAGCAAAATCCTCCATGGGAACAACTGACGGCATAACTCGTAAGAGGTCAGCAAAAGGCATAGCCTTCCTGCTCTCAATCACCTTCCAAAAACGAGACATCTTCCATACCATTTGTGAAATCGGGCAATCAAGAATTGCATGGGAGGTGGATTCCATGACATCTTTGCATCTAGGACAAATGACATCGCAATCAACACCTCTAATCCTCAAAGAAACCATCGTCGGAAGAATCTCGTGGAACGCGCGCCATACAAACAAACGGACTTTGGGAGGAATTGGTGAACTCCACAGCTTCCTCCACCAAAAAACATCCGAATTGACAATGGAGGAGGACTCTCTCCGCTTCGATTCCATAATCGCCCTGTACCCAGAACGGACTTTATAAAGCCCTTTAGAGTCAAAATGCCACGCCCATTTATCACCACCTGCAGCATTGCCTAGAGGGATACCTAAGATAAGCTCATGATCAACCGGCCAGAGAGTATTCTCGATCTTGTCCTTATCCCAGATACGATTCTCGTCCGACATCAAATCAGCAACCATCAACGACTCCCCTCCCATTGGCATCTTGGTTATCACACGAAAGGATGAAGGTCTAGGAAGCCATGGATCACCAAAAACCCGAGTGGAAAGCCCATCCCCGATACGACGTTGAAGCCCAAGATTGATAGCATTCCTACCCCATAAAATGCTCCTCCAAAGATAAGATGCTCCACTCCGAGCTTTTGCCTCAAGAAAATTGACACCCCTGAAATACTTGTCTTTTAACACTTGGGCAACCACAGAATGTGGATTTTGAAGGATTCTCCAAGATTGTTTCGCAACCAAAGCTTGATTAAAAGCCGAAACATCCCGAAAGCCCAAGCCACCTTCCTCCTTCCTCCAACATAATTTCTCCCATCTCCACCAGTGTAGTTTCCTCGAATTTCTTTCACTACCCCACCAGAACCTAGCCATCATGGCTTGGAGATCATCACAGAGAGCAATAGGAAGACGGAAAACACTCATAGTATAAGTAGGTACCGATTGCGCCACCGATTTGATGAGAAGCTCCCGACCCCCGATAGAGAATAGATTCCCTCGCCATAACTGCATTTTACTCCAAACTCTCTCCTTGATAATTCTGAAAGCTTCATTTTTACCCCTACCCACCAACGTAGGAAGACCCAAATATTTATCGTGAGGTTGAGATTGCCCCAAACCCAGAATACCGAGAATAGAAGCACGCAATTCAGCCCGAACATTCTTACTAAACGTAATAGCGGATTTTTGCAAATTAATGAATTGCCCAGAAGCCTTTTCATAGCTAGTCAAAATCTCTTTGATGCGCAAACACTCAACAAGAGAGGCTCGACAAAACATGAGGCTATCATCTGCAAACAAGAGGTGACTAACCTTCGGTCCATTACGCGAGCACGAAAACCCAGAAATGGAGGACTCCCTTTCTGCAGTCGAAAGGAGACTCGATAGACCTTCGGCACATAAAAGAAAGAGATAGGGAGAAAGAGGACATCCCTGCCTCAAGCCACGGGAAGGTGTGAGATGGCCACAAGGGTCCCCATTGACCAAGAAGGAGAGAGTAGGAGTAGTAACGCAATCCGTGATCACTCTAATCCACATATCCGGGAAACCCATTCTTCGCATAACACCGAAAAGAAAAGGCCATTCAACGCGATCATATGCTTTACTCATATCCAACTTCAAGGCCATCCAACCTTTCCTACCCGAACGGATTTTGCCAAGAGAGTGCATAAGCTCAAAAGCAACAATAACATTGTCAGTAATTAAACGTCCCGGAACAAAAGCACTTTGGTAAGCAGAAATTAAGGATGGTAGTATAGTTTTCAAGCGTAAAGCAAGGGTCTTCGTAACAATCTTATAAATGACATTACAAAGACTAATGGGGCGGAAGTCAGCCATCTTCTTAGGGGCGGCCACCTTAGGTATAAGCACAACATTAGTTTTGTTGAACGATCGAATCGAATACTTCCCTTCTAGAATCCCAATACACACGCGGGAAATCTCATGCCCTATCACCGGCCAATTTTTCTGGAAAAAAATAGCATGGAACCCATCCGGACCCGGAGCCTTGGTCGGCCCCAAACTAAACACCGCCCGCCGGATATCTTCAATCGAATATGGTGAGCGGAGGAATTCGCTCATCGTTCTATTGATCTTCCCGTCAATACAATTAAGCACCGCCTCAACATCCGTGGACAGAGGATTTGAAGAGGAAAAAATCTCCGAGAAGTAGTTGCAGACTACATCCTTAATCTCTTTGTCATCTTCTCTCCAATGGCCTTCCCGATCTTCCAACCCAAGAATCTCACTCTTATTTCTCCTAGAAGAGGCTTTAGAATGAAAATATTTGGTATTTCTATCCCCGTTTTTAAGCCATTCCACTCGCGATCTTTGACGCCAATACTCTTCCTCCCACCCCAAGACCTTATCAAACTCCTTCTCTACCTCCCGAATTCTGGCCATAGAATCACTGTCGCGAGGTCCCTTGTGAAGAGCTTCCACCGATTGTTGAAGCCGAGCCACCTTCATTGGAATATTACCAAAATTCCTAGATCCCCATTGCCTTAAAGTACCTGCGCAAGAGGTCAACCCGGCGACAAGACGGCTTGGAGAACCATCAAAATGAAGAGTCTTCCAGGAATCCTCAACAATTCTAGGACATTCCTCATGTTTCGTCCATAAAGGCTCGAAACGGAATCCACGGGGCTTAGCTTTATTAATTTTCCCCCTAGCCGGAGCAGGATGAAGTAAGATGGCCCTGTGATCAGACCCCCAAAAATCCAAGACAACCACTTTAGCTCTCCGAAATTTACGTTGCCAGCTAGAGTTAGCAAGAAAACGATCAAGACGAACTTGGATATTTGCATCACCGCTACGCCGATTATCCCAGGTTAATTTAGGGCCCACAAAACCTAAATCAGTCAAATCACACCAGTCCAAAGCCTCCCTAAATAGCCACATCTCGTGAAGAGATCGCTCTCTGCCGCCGACAACTTCCGATGGAGATAGAATCTCGTTAAAGTCACCACCACAAATCCACGGAACCTCTGGATTCGGACGCAATCGCTTCAACAATTCCCATGCATGACGACGAGCCTTCTTTTTCGATGGTCCATAAAAACCTGTGAACTGCCATTTATCTCCACTATCAGAAATGACATCAACGTCAATATGGGAGCACGAAGAACTACGAAAACGAACTTGCCAGGTGTCCCTCCAAAGGAGCGCAAGGCCACCACTCCGGCCCTCGCAATCAACGTAAAACATACCATCAAACCCAAGTCTCCTCCTTAGATTAGCCGCTCTCCGCCCAAACATCCTAGTCTCTGAAAGAAAGACCATACCAGGGGAAGTGTTTCGGATAAGTTTCCGAAGTCTATTGAATGCTCGGGGGTTCCCCAAACCCCGAACATTCCAGCAAAGAACGCTCATTGGCTCTGGCGGGGCTGAGCAACAGCCTCCGCCGAATCTGCAGCAACCAAAGAAGAACCATCAGTTTTCCGAACCTTAGTAACCACCCCAACAGCCGAATCCAAGCCTATTTTTCTCTTCACATTCATCGACGTCGTTAGTGAGGAGGAGCCAACCCCGCCAGCACCTTTACCGCTAGCATCTTTAAGCCGTGCCTTTTTCTTCCATTTGCCGGCACATCTCTTAACTGGCTCTGCCATTCCAGCCGAAAAGATAATTCCATCTGCAACACTCCTCTCCACGTGAGCAGTGCCATGCATGCTCCCCAAGTTTGGTATTAAAATATCCAGCTTTGGAGAAGGAGAATCCACGTTACATTCCACATCATTTGGACTATCCCCAAAACACACCGTTTTACTTAAGAAAGTTGTGCCATGCACGTGACTAAGTGACTTCATGCCATGCACGTGACTAAGTGACTTCATATCATCCGCTGCAACATTCTCTGGCCTTGACTTATTTAAATTAATACTATCCATCTTCAAATTAAATCCCACCCCCGAATCACGTTGCATATTAGGAGCCCCCGAATCACGCTGTAAATTAGGAGCCTTAGACAAATCCGACTCCCTCGAATCCGGGATCTTCCTAATGGGAGTTTCCTGATAATTCGCCACCATCCTTGAGGGCTGGTTGACAGAAGGAGTTTTTTGGGAAACCGGCCCAGAAGATTGCACGCCACCCGGCCCGTCACTCCGGCTGCTACTGCCCTCCCGGCGCCCCCCATCCATGTTCCCCGTCCCTGGGAGCCGCTCACTCCGGCCACTACTATCTTTCCCACGCCCGGTCCCATCATATCTCGACCATAGGGACCGTTCACTCCGAACGTCCGCCCTCAACTCCGCACTATAAAATAGGCGGTCGGGCGCGTTAACATTTCGAACCCTTGCGTCAACACACTCCAATCGCCCATGGCCAATACGACCACAACCAAAACAAAAATCTGGAACCCTTTCATATTTGAAACTCGTCCACACCTTAGCTCCATTACTTCCGAGTTGCACCGTCGCCCCCCGTCGGAGAGGCTTAGAAACATCGATTTGCATTCTCAATCGCATGTACAACCCCGAGCAACGACCATTCCTATCCGTAACCACATCTAAGAACTTCCCAATACCATTCCCTATCTTCTCACCAATCTCCCGAATCATCCCGTCATACGGGAGATTATAGACTCTAATCCAAAAACATGTAAAACTCCAATTATCCCACCTTAAGATCTCATCTCCATTAACAACTTTCAGAAGAATCAACGATTTATTAAACGACCAAGGTTCCATTGCCAACACTCTAGCCCTATCCTGCTCCTTCTTAAAAGAAAACAGAAAAATGTCACGGTCAATTACCTGGGCAGAGAGGTCGCCATCAGCCGCCCACAACTTGATCATGGTAGACATCACCGAGCCTTTATTAAAAGGTTTGGAAGACAAGACTTTCCCTAGCAGACCAAAGCTCGCCTCCTTACGGCTCTTCTCTATAACATCGTCAGGGATGCCGATCACCGTGGCTTCCTCCTCCGTAATCGAGAAAGAACCCAGACGCCCTAACATCTCCTCCATTGTCAACACCACCACTCTCACCAAACGGGAGAGACAAAAACTCTCATAGACCGCCTAGAGAGACATAAATTATAGTTAAAAAATAGTTAATAACTTATTATTACGGTAATAAAAGGCTTCCATATATTTAATCGAGAACTCTCTATGTAAGATGTCGGTTTAGAGGCTATTTATCGCTGGCAATATGTTGCTCCAAACCTTCCTAATGAGGTTTTCATTAGGGCAATGGCTGGGGTTAATGACAGTGAAAAAGGAAATAAAACTGTGGGGGTGTCTTTTATAGGTATGTTTCTGGGACGGAAAAAAGAGCTTCTTTCGATGTTGGCAGATCGTTTCCCCGAACTCAGTTTGAAAGAAGAGGAATGCCGTGAAATGAGTTGGGTAGAATCCACTGTGTTTTGGTACGATTATCCGATCGGAACTCCATTAGATGTTCTGTTGAAAAGGCTAAACGGGCCTAAGGAGTTTTACAAGATCAAGTCGGATTACGTGAAACAACCGATTTCAAAGCCAGACTTGGAGTCGATTTTTGAATCGATGTCGAAGATCGGGATAGGTTCGATGAAGTGGAATCCTTACGGTGGAAGGATGAGTGAGATTTCGGAGTCGGAAACGCCATTCCCTCATAGGGCGGGGAATTTGTTTTTGATTCAGTACCTTGTTCTTTGGTCTGAAGAAGGTGCAGATGTCGAAAAAAAGTACGTGGATCTTGCAAGAGAATTGTATGAGAAGATGACTCCTTTTGTTTCGGAGAATCCTAGAGAGGCCTTCCTCAACTACAGGGACTTTGATATTGGTGAAAATCCTGATAATCAGACGGACTATGAAACCGCAAGAGTTTATGGGAGAAAGTTTTTCAAGGACAATTTTGATCGGCTGGTGAAGGCGAAAACCTCGATTGATCCTGATAATTTCTTCAAGAATCACCAAAGTATTCCAACTCTTCCAAAAATGGAATGAAGAATAAGGGCAGTGGACTGGACATTTTCAACGCCATTTTAATTAATATTATAATTGCTTTTACTGTTAATTGACTTAAATAGTCCCTTAATTATTAAAGAGGTAATGATTTGATTACTAATTTTTTAATTTTACCCGAGATGATCTTAAACTCTCTAAATATTGACAATTATAGTCTTTTCTCGTGATTTGATGATTACCCTCGTTAATATGGTAATGTTTTTCACATGAAGTTAATCTTGTTTCTCACATATGGTAGTTTCATGTTCTATCTTTGCCACTAACGTCGTTACTGTTACGTACTTTTTTTATTTTTGAGGTTTTTTCTTTTATCTTTTGTCTTTTTACTTTAGAAATCGTACTTTAAAAATAGAGTTTTTTTGTTTCCAGAATTGTTGTTGTTAACAAAATAATAATAATATGATAACAAACAGAAATTAGAGATAAACAAAATTGTTTTAATGAAACAATGATTCTGTCTCTTACCAGAATGTTGTGTTTCGTATGGTCGAAAAAATGAAGGAAGTTGGGGGAGGGATTATTAGATGGAAAATACAAGATTAGCTTGTTTGGTAGGAAGGAAGAGGAGATGTGCTGGAAAAATGAGTGGAAAAAAAAAGGGTAGTGAGACCATAAATTTAATTTCTCAAAAAATGAGAGCAAAATTAAAATCCACTCAATAATTATAAAATTATTTTTTTGTCTTTACTTTTAAATTAAAATAAGAGGGTATCTATTGATACTCCTCTGTTTACTTTTCTCACACTCTTTGTTAAATAACTTTGATTATTAAATTTTAAATTTCAATTATTATTTATTATACTCCTCTTGACATTCCAAAAAAAAAAAAAAAAATCCCTACAAAGAAGTTCTTATTCTTTTATCTTATTTTTTAAACAACCTTTTTTTTCCTTGAGAAATTTTGTCGGGAGGTTCAACATGATGATAAGTATGTATAATCAACTATATATATATATATATATATATATATGAATGCTTTGTGGTCCGGTAGTGGAATTTGTCGGATGCAAACGACAAAGAAATATCGTCCCTTAAATGGAATATCGTCCCTTGAAGGAAAAATGAGAGGAAAAAAAAAAAAAAAAAAAAAGAAGTGTAGTGGGACCCATAAATTTATTCTCTCTAAAAATGAGAGAAAAGCTAAAATCCACTCAATAATTATTAAAATTAATTTTTTATCCTTGCTTTTAAAATTAAAATAAGAGAGTCTCTATCAATACTCCTCTATTTACTTTTCTCATACTCTTGGTTAAATAACCTTGATTATTAAATTTTAAATTTCAATTATTATTTGTTATACTCCTCTTGATATTCAAAAAAAAAAAAAATCCCTAAAAAGAAGTTCTAATTCTTTTATCTTATTTTTTAAACAACCTTTTTTTTTCCTTTAGAAATTTTGGCAGAAGGTTCAACACGATGATAAGTATATATAATCAGCCATATCTATATATATATATATATATATATATATATAAGAATGCTCTGTGGTCCTGTAGTGGAATTTGTCGGATACAAACAACAAAGAAATATCGTCCCTTGGATGGAATATCGTCCCTTGAAGGAAAAATGAGTGGAAAAAAAAAGGTGTAGTGGGTCCCATAAATTTAATCTCTCGAAAAATGAGAGAAAAGCTAAAATTCACTCAATAATTATTAAAATTAATTTTTATCCTTGCTTTTAAAATAAAATAAGATAGTATCTATCAATACTCTATTTACTTTTCTCATACTCTTGGTTAAATAACCTTGATTATTAAATTTTAAATTTCAATTATTATTTGTTATACTCCTCTTGATATTAAAAAAAAAAAAAATCCCTAAAAAGAAGTTCTAATTCTTTTATCTCTTTTTTTAAACAACCTTTTTTTTGCTTGAGAAATTTTGTTAGGAGGTTCAACACGATGATAAGTATGTATAATCAGTCATATATATATATATATATATATATATATATATATATAAGAATGCTATGTGGTCCAGTAGTGGAATTTGTCGGATACAAACAACAAAGAAATATCGTCCCTTGGATGGAATATTGTCCCTTGAAGGAAAAATGAGTGGAAAAAAAATTAAATTTAATCTCTCCATAAATGAGAGAAAAGCTAAAATCCACTCAATAATTATTAAAATTAATTTTTTGTCCTTGCTTTTAAAGTAAAATAAGAGAGTATCTATAAATAATCCTCTATTTCCTTTTCTCATACTCTTGGTTAAATAACCTTGATTATTAAATTTTAAATTTCAATTATTATTTGTTATACTCCTCTTGATATTCAAAAAAAAAAAAAAAATTCCCTAAAAAGAAGTTCTAATTCTTTTATCTTATTTTCTAAACAACCTTTTTTTTTTTTTTTTGCTTGAGAAATTTTGTCGGCAGGTTCAACACAATGATAAGTATGTATAATCAGTCACACACATATATATAAGAATGCTCTGTGGTCCGGTAGTGGAATTTGTCGGATGCAAACGACTAAGAAATATCATCTCTTGGATGGAATATCGTCCCTCGAAGGAAAAATGAGTGGAAAACAAAAATTTAGTGGGACCTATAAATTTAATCTATCCATCTAAAAACGAGAGAAAAATTAAAATCCACTTAATAATATAAAAAAAAATTATCTTTACTTTTAAAGTAAAATAAGAGGCTATCTATTGATACTCTTTATTTACTTTCTCACACTCTTTATTAAATAACCTTGATTATTAAATTTTAAATTTCAAATATTATTTGTTATACTCCTCTTGGAGAGGAGGGGCATCCTAAAAGAAATTACTGAGATATTTGCAGGGGTAGAGTGGTGCAGAAGTCAAAATTTAAGAGTTAAGAATGCTCTTATTAAAGCGAAATAGCTAGCCATAGGCTTTGGTAAAAGCCACGTTAAAAAATGGGAATAAGGAAAAGAAATAAAAAATGAACAAATAAAGTAGAAAAATTATCATATTCTCCAATGGAGCCCTTCTCGTCGGTGATCATACAAAACCGTCGCCACCATCTTCATCTTGTCTCTCCAAACGCATATCTCTTCTCCACCTCCCGATACAGACCGCTTCCTCTGATATTTCCTTTGCCGTTCTCCCATTCTCGACTTTTACGCTCTCTGATTTTGTTTTGTTTTTTTTATTTTTCCCTTTTTGAAGCTCGTTTTCTTTCTCGACTAATATATAATGATAAGGATTGGAACTTGATTTGAACTTCCTTTCTCCTTTTCCAGCATTTCCTTAATTAGATAAAATATTCTGGTTTTTGAAATTAATTAATCTATTTTTGAAGAATCAAGGCCAAAAATATTGCTATAGGTAGAGACTTCAGAGGACAATCACCGGTAGGAAGCCACCATTCAGTTTGTACACAAATCTCTACTTAATTTAGAAAGCTTTAATTTTTATTATTATTTTTTAACTTTTCAGTTCAGCTTAGCTTTTTGTTTAGATGCATTTTGTTTTTGTCATGGTTCATGTTTACAAGCCATTTAAACTTTGATGCATTGTTATGTTCATATTTGGTGACTCACACTTACGGAACAGATTTCGCCCTAGTTAATTACATTCTTTCTTCTCTTCAAAACGTATCTCAAATTACCATTAAGCCCTTCAACACCTTATTATTTTATCATAACTTCGTCTGACGTCTTCTTCTTTTCCACTAAAAAAATACTTATCTATGTTGTCATGCTATCTTCCTCTTTGGTCGCCACCTGTCCCACATTATGCATTCTCTGATCTGACCGGCCTAGCAGGCAACTAGCTGCCGCATGTACAACAATGCCGTTTATTTGAGCCTTGCTCTATATATATATATATATTTATACATATACATACATATATATATATATATTCGTACATATATATATATTCGTTGATGAAGAAAACATGGTCAGCAGAAGCAATCGGATTGATTAAAAAAAATTTTTGTTTAAGTTGTTCAAAAAGTCGAAGGGAGCAATTAGACTGATTAAAAACAAAAAAAACAAAAAAAAAAAAAAAAAACAATCATACTGATTAAAAAATTAGAAAAATTGTTAAAGAGGAAGACGAGGAAGCAATCAAATTGATAAAATCATTCAAAAAAAAAAAAATCAGATTGACAAAAAAAAAGTCTAAACAATAGAGAGTTATTTATTGGTGGGTATCAGATTGATTTAAAAAAATAATATATTGTTAAAATCATTGTTTAAAAATAGACGCTTACTTACTAACTGGTGGTTTAAAAAAGATAAAACAGCATTGTAGGGACTTTTTTGAGATATTAAGAGGGGTATATAGAGTAATAATTGGTATTAAAAATTTAGTTGGCGGGTAGATTATAAGGGAGTGGGAAAAGTAAACAGAGGGATACCAATAGACGCTCTTATTATAATTTTATGAAATTTTTATTTTCATTTTATGATATTAGAAAAAACTCATATTCACTTAATAACTATTAAAATTACTTTTTTATCTGTATTTTTAAAATAAAATAAAAGTCTACATATAAATAAAATAGTGATAATATAATATTTTTAATCTCTATCCTTGCATGATAAAATAATAAATCTTTCCTTTCCCTTTTAATTTCTTTCACTTCCTACCAAACATAAGCATGAGTTCGAGATTTTAAACTTACACAATTTCTTAATACAAATTCGTCAAACCTATGTCAAGTGGTAGATAGAGCCTTCTTGCTCATCAACTTACAACATAACAAATGGGCAACTCTATCTAAACCCCATGTGACTTGCATCACTTTCCTATGTGGAACTTAGTGATTTGCCTTTGCTACTTTTCTAACACTTCCAGCTTTATGGGCAGGGTGCAGCTACATTGTGCCGAGTCTAATTTTAAAATTTAGTCCGAATTTTTTATTTTTTATTTTTTTGATGATATTTGTCTTTTTGTCTATACTCAAAACTAATTATCTCATCTAAGCCTCTGTATAAAAACTATACTCTTTTACCTATATGCTTATTGTATAATACATCGAACAAGAAATTTTTATCAAATTGAAAATGAAGTAATTGTACAAGATTTAGTTTTAGTATACACTCTCACTGAGCTAGAAGGTTAACTCCACCGCTATTCATGGATGCATTTTGAGAGTCAATTTTTCATTCACTGTTTTATCATTCTGAGCATATAAATATATAATTTTGAACTCCTTGAAGAGGAGAACACATATTTATCTTGACCCATCACAAATATGTTGCAGGTTGTGTTAGTATGATGTGTTGATTTGGCTTTGAATAAACAATAAAAAATCTGATCACACTAAGAAACTTTTTTTTTTTTCAATCTGAATGATATTTTAATCATCCAAAACCAATACATGATAATTTCCATGCAATGCACGACCAGAAAGGACTGGTGTTAGCAACTAAAGTTTCGGAAGCGTGGCAAAAAGTTTTAGCAACATCAAAACATTTGCGGGAGAAGCGTGATCCTAAGTGAGTTGCAGAAAAAAGAAAAAATTTAAAAAATTTTATTAAAAAAAAAAATCTATCATTACTAGGAAAACCAGCTGAAAATTTGAAAATTGGCAGGGAGTGACTAAAAAAATTAAATTCCTTCCTATCCAAATACAAAAGATTAAAATTAGATTTTAGTGACAACTCTGAAATCAAAATAAAACCTAACAATTTATAGAAAAGCCTAATGTCAAAATCAGTCATTAAGGTTGGCATAAATTTTGTAGCAAGAAGTGGTGCCAAAAAGATCAAATTTCAAGAATTTTTCCTTCTGGTCACGATCAAAAGATAACTCTAATCAAGAAAAGATGAGATAATAATTCTTAAATATGAATCTTGTCCGAAGACCCGTGAATTTGTTTTGGACACATGAATTTAGGGAGAAATAAGTAAAAAGCATTTTTACGTAAATAATGAAGGTAATCTCAGGTTTTAAAAACATTTTGAATAATTAACACTATTAGGCAAATGTTATGTTATATTTTTAGAAGTATGTTATTTATCTTGTAAATTTACTTTAATACCTTTTAAATCTTCTATTTACTTAGTAGATTTATTATTTACTTTGAATTAATTAAAACCTTATTATTTACTGTAACTGTTTTTTCGTAAAATTAATATTTATTACAAATTTCCCCTGAATTTTTTTTATGGCTTTGTAATAGAGAGCGCTTTTATTCATGTTGAAAGACTAGGCAAGTCTTCTTGCGCTGAGATTAAGCAGTGTCGGAGGGAGGTAAGGACCAGGGGAGGCATATGCCCCCTTGGATTTTTTGTTTTTTGTTTTGTTGTATACAAATTTTTGGAACAAACTATAAGTCGTTTGCAATTGCCCCCCCTCAAAACGCTGGTACGCCCCTCCCTTCCTCCTTAACTAAAGTCAGCCCATGTTTGTTGTTAAGTTTACTTTAGTTTACTTTTTATAACATAAATTTTAGTTTAGTTTAGTTTAATTTTGTATCACATTATTCTGATATTACTATTTTAAATCATATTCGTACAATGTCTTTAAACTTGTTTTATTTATGTACTTTCCTCTAAATCCAATTAAGCAAAGGCCCAATTAATAGCTTATAGTTCGAGTTCAATATCCCTTAAAAGTCCATCTTTCTTGTTGGCATTTGACATAGTAATTTAAATAAAATAAAATAAATACTTAAATAGCAGTTGCAGATGCTTTATCATAGACAGCAAGAAAAGCTCCTCGACTTCAACTTCCGTAACCCCCAAAAACCAAAAACCAAAAACCAAAAAAAAAAAAAAAAAAAAAAAACAAATTGTTGAAGGCTTGAAAGCTCAAGGAGAGGAGAAGTATCAAACGTCAACATTTTTTCTCTAATTCTCAAAAGGTTTTTTTTTTTTTTTAATTGTAGAATTAGAATTTATATCTCTCTCTCTCTCTTTTTGTTTTGTTTTGTTTTTTTTTTTTTTGTTTTCTGCCATGAATGTTGTGAAGACTTCTTTGTCCAATTGAATGGGTAATCAATGAATGAATGAGACTTTGATTGAATATATTGAGAAAGATAATTTTGATATCATTGACAACAAGACAATTGTAATATTTTTAACATATAAAATCTGGCAAGAGACAATTGTAATGTACTAAATTTAGTTAATGATTTCAATTTTTATTTTATTTAACTCTTAGTTTATGCTCCTTTTTGAAATAAAATCTTGGCTATGCCACTAAATTTAAGTGAAAGAAGGAAGAGGGTGAAAATGTTGATATTCTTTTCGAAGTTTTGACTCTGGGCTCCAGATGAGGTGGGCATATTCTGCTTATAGGCTATGGAAACCTATTGGATTACTACTTACCTGCTTATCTTGCCCTTTTTTACCCTAGGCCAAATTATTCAAACTTTCCAAGTGGATCTAGAACTATTTCGCTTACGAAATTATACAAAATGGCAAAGATTGGAGGAGGTTTTTTTTTTTTTTTTTGGGGTGTGAAAATAGAAATCATATATGTACCAAAACATCGTAATTAATCTAGTAAAGTTTAGTAATTAGAACAAAAAAACAAAGTCGTTTACATAAGGATAATAAACAGCTAATTAAAGAGAGACCAAGCTAAAAAAATCCTATTTTATCCCAAAGAAAAGCAGGAAGGTAGTTCCATAGACTTGAGCAGAAACTCTTTTTAAAGAAGTAGTCTTTAACTATGTCTCCTATCCCTCCACTTAAATCTCATTTGAAAAAAGACTAAAAGGAAAAGTAAAATATGCTCAAATCTAGGTTTTTATTCTCAATGCCGATTTTTCTTTTCAATAAAATAAAGTAAGTTTTGTCTAAAAATTTTGTTTAAATAGTATTGCTGCTAAAATATAAAGGTAATATTTCAGTTATTTTTGTTCATGTTAGATTATAATATAGAGAACATCTACGTCCTTATATCTTATCGCTTGGGGAAAAATAATTAACAATTATCCCCCATCATAGAAGTCCCTCTTTAAATTTAAAATTTAATTAATGTGTAGTTTTAGAAATTATGTAAGAAATAAAGAATGAGATGAAAGCCCTTATCGAAATTTTTTTTTAAAATGGAAAAAATTGATAATAATAAATGATACTTCACTTCTTTTACTCCACTACGCTACCCAAGGACGAACATGCCGTCTATGCATTTCACCAAGTCTATTAGGGTGTTTAGTGGAATAGTTTGAGTTGAGATTTTTAAAGTTTAATAGTAAATTTTTTTAAATTTTTAAAAAAGATAAAAAAACTTTTTAGAAAAAAGATAAAATTTTTTTGAGAAAAAGACAAAAAAAAAAAAAAACTATAAAGCAAATGTATAGAAAAAGAAAAAAGATAAATTGGATGATTTAAACAATTTTGCCAAACAAACCTATAACTTCTTTCTGAAGTTTTAATCAGCCTCCTTTATTTCCCTGTCTTCAATTATCTAAAGCAAATGTAAAGGGTCAAAAAAATTGACTTACAATTTAATAAAGGACGAGCAACTTCCGTCTCATTTCCTCAACTATTATTTCTCGAAGAAAACTCAGGGATGTCGGTGGACTTAAAAAGGGAGAAAACCCATTCTTCCAAGAAAGAAAGAAAGGGAAAATAAAAATCCCAGCTTGCTGTGATCTAAAAATGAAGACCCAAATCTTCACAATCTTGATCTCAATCTGTCTCCTCCAAATCCTAATGGCGATTTCAGATCAAACCCATGAAACTTTCCTCCAATGTCTCTCTTCCCATTCTCAACAAACCACCACACCAATCTCCTCAATCACATACTTCCCAGGCAACACTTCATACTCATCAGTTCTCGAATCATACATCAGAAACCTCAGATTCTCATCGCCAACGACCCCAAAACCTCTCTTCATCGTAGCTGCGACTCACATCTCTCACATCCAAGCCACCATAACTTGCTGCAAAATCCACGGCCTTCAGATCAGAATCCGCAGTGGAGGCCACGATTACGACGGCCTCTCGTATATCTCCGATGAGCCGTTTATCATACTTGACATGTTCAATCTCCGAGGAATACAAGTCAACATAGAGGAAGAGTATGCTTGGGTAGAGAGTGGTGCAACTTTAGGCGAGCTTTATTACAAGATTGCGGAGAAGAGCAAAATCCATGGCTTCCCTGCTGGCGTTTGTCCGACCGTCGGTGTTGGCGGGCATTTTAGCGGCGGCGGATACGGTAATTTGATGAGAAAATATGGGTTGTCTACAGATAATGTGGTTGATGCAAAAATTGTTGATGTTAATGGTAATGTTATGGATAGAAAATCAATGGGTGAAGATCTTTTTTGGGCAATAAGAGGAGGGGGTGGGGCTAGTTTCGGAGTTATCGTTTCTTGGAAGATTAAGCTAGTTTCTGTGCCTGAAGTTGTCACGGTTTTTAGAGTAGAGAGGACTTTGGAACAAGGTGGAACGGACATTGTTCTGCAATGGCAAGATGTGGCTGATAAACTTGATGAAGATGTTTTCATTAGAGTTGTTTTGATGCCAGTGAATAAGAAAACTCAGAAGACTGTAAAGGCTAAATTTGTCTGTTTGTTTCTCGGGAATGCGAAGAGGCTTGAAGCTTTGATGGAAGAAAGTTTGCCCAAATTGGGGCTGAGGAAAGAGGACTATTTCGAGATGAGTTGGATTGAATCTGTTCTGTATTGGACTAACTACCCGATTGGGACACCGGTGGATGTTTTGTTAGAAAGGGTGCCGGAATCGGAGAAATTTCTCAAGAAAAAGTCGGATTACGTGCAAGAACCGATCAAGAGGGAGGAAATGGAAGGGATATGGAGAAAAATGGTGGAACTAACGAAGCCAGTGCTTACATTGAATCCTTATGGTGGGAAAATGAGTGAAATATCGGAGGTCGAAACTGCATTTCCACATAGAGCTGGGAACATGTACAAAATCCAGTACTCAGTGCAGTGGAAAGAGGAGGGTGCTGAGGTTTCGGAACAAAATCTAGATCGGATTAGGAAACTTTATGAGTACATGACTCCTCATGTGTCGAAAGCTCCGAGGTGTTCTTATCTGAATTACAGAGATGTTGATTTGGGTACAAATGGAATTGGGAACAATGCAAGCTACAAGAAAGCTAGTGTTTGGGGGACCAAGTATTTCAATGGGAATTTCGATCGGCTAGTGGAAGTGAAGACTAAGGTTGATCCAGGTAACTTTTTTCGTTATGAACAGAGTATCCCATCTCTTGTAACAAGCGTAGGTAAAATGGCACTATGATTAATGCTGCTATACATATCTGTAAAAGTTTTTTTTTTTTTTTTTTTTTTTTTGAATTTTGTGGTTGGATATAAACATTTATTCTAAAACTTATATCTTTATTAAGTTTTGTAGTGTGATTTGGGATTGAAAAATCATGTATTACAGAAAGTTAGGTATTTCTTATCGGTCTCTGCCACATAATTAATTTTTTAAAATTATTTTAACGAATAAAAGCAAGTTATTATTATTGTTTATTTTGAAATCTTAAAGTATTGTGCCTAAAAAAATGGCGATTTTGAGGGTTGCCATCAAAGTGCACACTCTAAAATATTGTCTTGTCTAAAGTGATTTTAGGATTTTTGTCCTTTGAAAAAAATAATAAAATCAAAGTTAACATAATATGTTTTCACACAATTATCCTTGACCAATAAAAAAGATAATCTGATAGATTACTGCTGGTAATCTATTAGAATACTCTTCAGCGATCGAAGTCAACACGGACTACCGCGGGAATCTGGTCATCAGCACCAGTCTCCAGTCAGTTTTTTTTTTTTTTTTTTTTTTTTTTAAGAAAAATTTAGCTCACGTTTGTTTCACCGGCTAAAACTAACTTTTCTTACTAATTTTTTTTTTCCTAAAAAGTCAACAAAAATTTTAACTAGTTTTGAAATGTCAAACAACTCCAACCAAAAAATTTAGCTCCAGATAGTAAATCAAATGCAATCTTAACTATTTGTACTTTTTGAATTTTTTGAATTGTTTTCTTTAAATGAAAAAAAAAAAAGATTTGTAAATGTAAATAATAAAATTGGATTATTTTTTGAGAAAAGAATGAAATATGTTTTGAAAAACTCTGTTAAGAGTGGTTGTCGCAAAAGTTTAGGCTCCATTTGGATCGCGTGACCATTTTCGAAAATAATTTTTTTTGTTTTAAATGAAAAAGTATTTTCATTTTGAGAATAAGATGGTATTTGGATGTGTTAAAAAAATACTTTCTTGAAAACAAAAAAAAAAAATGGAATGAGTTGAAATGGTGTTGGGAATAGTATATAGTGAGAAGATTTCAAAATGATTCCTTTTCTTTTTTCTAAATTGGCACTGTATAAAGTATGTTTGAAATTGAGATTGCTTTTCTTTTTCAAAATTAGAAGAAAGATAAAAAAAATTAAAAAATTGAGAAAAACACTTTTTTGTAAAAATTTTCCTATTTCGAAAATTGGACATCCCATCCAAACAGAGGTATTCTTCTTTGCTTAATTTCCCGTGAATTACTATTAAAAAGAAAAAGAAAAAAAAAAGAAAAGAAAGAAGGAAAAATAATCTCGTGGAAAGAAGCATAGCAGTGACTATTAGGGAAAATTCCTTTGGCAAAAACTATCACCTAAAATCCTAAGAATATTCATATTGGATCACCAAGAATTTATTAATGGATAAGCGGAAGCGTACCCGAATCCATAACGGTTAATCACTTTCTAGAGCCGTGTGATTGGCCTTCCAAATCAACACGTTTTCCAAGAAAATCATTTATTCTTCTATGTGTTCTCTCTCTAATGATGGGATGTCAAGATTGAATAATGATAATGATACATGTGATTTGAGAACAATAACCACTTTATATAGATAACTTCCCTGTTATCTTTTGGTATATCGATTTTAGCCCATCACGAAAATATAAATTACCCTTTAAGTCTCTACACATTAAAAGCTCACACCCTATCAAATACATTAAAGCCCAAATTACCCAAAACTTAGTATATCACTTTTAATTGGACTTAACCTTATTTGACAGTCCGCAACACATAATTATTTATATATAAGCCCAACATTGGATTAATAATCAAACAATCTCTCATTTAGGCTATATGTGTAACCTTATAATTATGATTTGCAAAATAATCAAAAGAGCTCAACATTGCTGTAATTATCGAAATGTATTTATAACCAATCCGGTCCATCAATAACTCAACCTATCAATGGTCACGCATGCTGATACAATTGAATGACATGGAGCATAATGTGGATATGTAGCATGGAAGTTTCATGTAATCTTAATATGCCTATTTCCAACCAGTCCACTCTTAAACCCTAGTGAGATCAAATCATACCAAAATTAGAGTGTAAATAAACCGAAACTTTATTTCTGCAGAAAATGACCTCAAAATATGCATAAATTGAAATAACTGAAAATATTTCTATATCATAAAAGCATCTAAAATTATAAACTCCCACTAAAACTGAATATCATCAATTGACATACACTTTGGGTGGCAATCCCTTAGTAAGCAGATCCACAATCATGGAGTTTGTTCCGATGTGTTCTATAGACAACTGTCCACTCTGAACTCTTTTTTTAACAACTAGGAACTGGATGTCTATATGTTTCGACTTCATCGAACTTCTGTTATTAATGGAATACAGAACTGCTGACTTATTGTCAACACCATCCACTATGTGCAGCCCCGTGATAAAATTTCGTAGCCATATTCCATGATTGGATGCCTCAAAACATACTATAAACTCTATTGCCATAGTAGAAAAGGCTATAAGTGACTGTTTAGCACTCTTTCAGAACACAGCACCTCCAGCTAGTAGATAGATATAGCCCGACATAGATTTCGTACTATCTTGGCATCCAGCAAAATCAGAGTCAATATACCCAATGATCTCAAACTGATTCGACCTCTGATAGGTGAGCATGTAGTCTTTTGTTCTCTGTAAGTACCGCGAGACCCGTTTAGCTACTTTCCAATGATCTACCCCTAGATTGCTTAAATATTTGCCTAAAATCCCAATAACGTACGCAATATCCAAACGCGTACAGACCTAAGCATATATTAGACTCCCTACTGCTGAGGCATAGGGAATCTTTTGCAATTTCTTTTCCTCAAAATCATTCTTAGGGCACTGATTGAGTTTAAACTTATCTCCTTTAGCCACAAGAGTATCACATGATTTGCAATTCTGCAGACCATATCTATTGAGAACCTTTTTGATATAGCTCTTTTGTGATAATCCAAGAATACCCCAAGGACGATTCTGCTGTATCTGTATGCCTAATACAAAAGAAGCGTCACCAAGATCTTTCATCTCAAAATTCTTAGCTAGGAACTTCTTGGTTTCGTGAAATAAGTATATATCATTGCTTGCAAGCAAGATGTCATCGATATTTAAATCCAAAAAATTATGTTTGCTTACATAGAACTTATGCTATATACAAATCGATCAAATTCATCTCAAAACCGAACAAGATGATCACTTGATGAAACTTGAAATATCAATGTCGAGATGCTTGTTTGAGTCCATAGATGGATTTTTTAAGTTTGCAAACCATATTCTTTGGGTCTCCTGACACAAAATTTTCTGACTGCACTATATAGATTATCTCATCAATGTTGCCATTAAGAAACGCTGTCTTTACATCCATATGATATAACTCAAGATTGAAACGGCTTCACTAATGCCATTATAATCCTGAAAGAGTTTTTCGAAGAAACTGGAGATAAAGTCTCTTTATAGTCGATGCCTTCTTTTCGTGTAAAGCCTTTTGCAACAAGATAAGTCTTGTACCTCTCCACATCACCTTTTGAATCCCTATTGGTCTTAAATATCCATTTGCAATAGGGTTTTGCACCTTCTGGCAATGGGACAAGATCCCACGCATCATTATCCTTCATGAACTTAATCTCCTCATTCATGGGATCAATCCATTTCTGAGAGTTAGAACTTTCCATGGCTTGACGGAAGTTGATCGGATCATCTTACAATACTCCAATATCTACCTCATGTTCTTGGAGAAATATAATGTAGTCATCTGACACTGCACTTCTCCTTTCTCTAGTGGATCTCCTCAATGGCATAGGTTTTTGAAGTGCTAGAGTTTGTTCTTTTGAAACAATTTCTTGAATGGGAGGTTCTCCGACATTGTTTTAATATGTTGTGTCTTGAACAAGGTCAGAAATCGGATCTTGATCAATGCCAATAACACCTGTGGAAATATCAACATATTCCTCTTCAAAGACAAAGTCCCTAACTATATCTCCCCCTGCAAACTGGACATCCTCAAATAACCAGGCATTTCTTGACTCAAAAATCGACTTAGTTGTGGGATCATAAAACTTGTACCCCCTGGATCTTTTAGAGTATCTAATGAAATAGCAACTCACTGTCCTTGAGCCCAGTTTCTTTTCATTAGGCCTATAAAGCCTTGCCTCAGTTGGACATCCCCAAACATGCAAGTGCTTTAGACTAGGCTTCTGGCCCGTCCGAAGTTCATAAGGGGTTTTGGCAGTTGCTTTAGTTGGAACCCTGTTGAGGATATATGCTGCTGTCTTAAGTGCTTCTCCCTAGAGTGATTCTAGTTAGGTACCGTCCAAAGTTCATAAGGGGTTTTGACAGTTGCTTTAGTTGGAACCCTATTAAGAATATATGCTGCTGTCTTAATTGCTTCTCCCTAGAGTAATTCTAGTAAGGTAGAATGACTAATCATACTCCTCACCATGTCTTTAAGCATTCTGTTTTGTTTTTCAGCAACACCAGTCATAGCAGGCGAACCCAACATAGTGTACTGTAGGACAATACCACATTCCTCTAGGAACTTAGCAAACGGTCCTGGACGTTGTTCACCTGAACCGTCGTATATGCCATAGTACTCACCACCACGGTCAGATCTAACGCATTAAATCCTTTTGCTGAGCTGGTTTCCAACTTCAGCCTTATATTTTAGAATACATCCAGCAACTGTGACTTTTCATGAATGAGATATATGTAGCCATATCTGAAAAAATTGTATATGAACGTTATAAAGTATTATTGACCATTCCAAGCAACCGTAGTGAATGGCCTACAAATATCCGTATGTATAAGTTGTAAGATGTCCAAAGTCCTATTGACTTTAAATCTCCTTTTGTTGGTTTGTTTTCCCTTTATACAATTAACACAAACATCAAAATCTGTGAATTCCAAGGGATCTAGAATTTCGTCTAACACAAGTTTCTCTATTCTCCGTCTGGAGATATGACCTAATTTAGTCTTTAACAATAATCTAAATTTTCCTATTGCCTCAACTTGAACCGTCTTGTCGTCGCCCACATAGATGTATCTTTCAGTATCACTTGGCTTTCAGCAACTCAGGCTACATAGATATAATGATGCGAGTTATTGCATCAGAATCTATCCACCACGTGTGTTTAGGTACCGAAGTTAAATTAACCTCAGATTAAACCAAATTAAGAAGCATACCTTTCTTACCACGCCATGCATGATAGTTGGTGCATTGCTTCTTCTTATGCCCTTCAGCTCTACAGAAGAAATAACCAGCACCTTCTGGGTCAACTGATTTCTTTTGTTGTTTCTTGTGAGGTGTTGTTCTATAGCTTCCTAATCTTTCTTCCTTTTCTTTCCTTTGTCCTTGTCCTTAGAGGTTGAGGCCAGGTGGACACTTTATGCCTTATCGTGCTTCAGTCTTTCCTCTTCCTGAATACAGTGTAATATAAACTCATTCAGAGACCAAGTCTCTTTTTGACAGTTGTAGCTCGCCTTAAACTGGTTAAACTGTGCTGGAAGGGAGATCAAAACCAGATTAAGTGCTTTCAACTTGGAAGCAAGATGAAACATCTCTAGGATGTCTTGCATGATATTGCCTTTGCCCTAATACCTCATTGAAATTAGACTTGTCAATAGCGTACCTATTTCAGCTTTTTCATTCTTGACAAACCTCTTTTCAACATCCACAAGGAACTCTTTAGCCGTAGTGATCTTATCAGACATTGTGCCTCTGAATGCTTCCGGAATGGCCTTCTTCATGATCATCATACACATGCGATTTGATTTCTCCCACATTTCCATATCCCTCTTGGCATCAGAGGTACTCTCATTCGTAACAGGTGCAGGAGAATCAACCCTTATCGCAAGGTCAAGATCCATGACTACGAGAACTATCAAGAGGTTTTCTTACCATGACCTGAAATTGGAGCCATTTAGCATAGGAATAGAATTGATGGTGGCAGTAACATTAGCAGGAGTCATAGCTGAATCCAGAAAACAACAAACAAACAAAACAAGCTCATATAAGTCTCAAAAAAAAAAAAAAATTCAAATAAAGTTAAATCGTATCTCAAGATATCGAACACTCCATTAATATTTTGTCTTTGACAAAATATTAATTTGTAAGTGATATCTTAGTGTAGTAATCAAACACTGAAAATTAAAACATATCAAATAATAGATCTTCCTTTGGGCCGATTTATTGTTCACATGTAAAACCGAATAATCATCACGTATTTATTACCACAGGTGCACATGTAATTCTGTTAAATATTCACCTTCCTTTGGGCCGATTAATATTCACATAAGTTACACTCATACAACCGTTTATATTTCAAAACAAATTAACTTCCACAAGAGTGGTCACTTTGGCAACATGTTGTTTCAATTAATTTATCTCAAGAAACATATATAAACATAACAATATTCGAATTTAAAATTACACCAAAATTGATCATTTGGTAAAAAGTCAACAGTCAAAATCAACAATTGACCATTAACTATTCATTGGGCTGATCGTTGATCGGGTTGGGGCTAGACCGGGTTGGGTCAGCCCAACCCGAATCCTACATTAGCCCCAGGCTCCACCCCTTAAATTTCTTTTTAATACCCACAGCCCATTCTTGTCACGGGCCCAATTAGGCCGGTATATCTAAAAATAAAAAATAAAAAACCCTAAATTGACTTAGTAATACTTTAAAACCAAAAGCAATCATCAACAAACTTTCAGGAAAAAAAAATTTCCTAGAAACATGTAAACGACAAACTTAAATATGAATATTAGTTAATATTCATATATGTATATACATTTAAAGAAACGAATCTAAAGGCCGAAATCCAAGTGTCAATAAAAATTGTGAAAATGTTCCTCAATGATTCAACATGAATCTCGCTCTGATATCAATTGTTAGGAAAAATTCATTTGGCATAAACCATCACCTAAAATCTCAAAAATATTCCCAATGGATCACCAAGAATTTATTAACCAATAAGCGGAAGCATACATGAATCCATAACGGTTAATCACTTTCTAGAGCTGTGTGGTTAGCTTTCCAGATCAATACGTTTTCCAAGAGAATCTTTTATTCTTCTATGTGTTCTTTCTCTGATGAAGAAATGTCAGGATTGAGTAATAATAATGATACATGCGATCTGGGGACCATAACCATTTTATATAGATAATTTTTCTGTTATCTTTTAGTATTTCTATTTTAGCCCATCGTAAAAATATAAATTACATTTTAAGTTCTACACATTAACGGCCCATACCCTATCAGATACAATAAAACCTAAGTTATTAAAAACTTAATAGATGACTTTTAATTGGACTTAATATTCTTTTAACAGTCCATAATATATAATTATTTATATATAAACCCAACATTGGATTGTTGGTGACCATACAGAACAAGGTCACGTGGATAAGCAAAAGAGGACAAGGCCATGTGATATGGACTTTGCCGCCATTAGGCCCATGTTCTACTTTGTTTGTCGTTTTGTGTTGTTTTTCTTGGACCTGTTTAGGTTTTCCAAGTGGAATCTCCTTTTCCTTCTTTTTGGCTCACCATCCACCACAGGGGACATGTTGACTCTCCCACGAGAATCTCACTTTCAAGTTGTGGAGGAGCTCCCCAACTGACAACTGACAAAGTTACAAGTGCAAATTCACTAATAAAGATTCATAAATAAGCAATATTTATAAAAGTGTTCCCAAAACAAGCACCACTGGTCCAGTCCCATGAAGGAAATAAACGCCAAATTAAATCAGAACGACATAGGGTGGCTTTTTTTCTTTTTTTTCTTTTTTTCTTTTTTTTTTTTTTTTTTTTTTTCTGTAGAATACATAGGGGGATTTCCAACTGTAACAAATTACACACATTCGGCTATAATTTATTATTATTTGTTTTCATGTGGAGATTCATTAACAAAGAAATAGAAGTACCGCATCATAGAGTTTCTCAAATAATAAGAACCACTACTACCATATGGAAATAAACAATGAAGGAAACCAGGAAAAAAAAAAAAAAAAACCTGGAGGCAGTTCAACAAAATTTGATTTCCCCATTACAGTATTTACACTAAGGCACAACATTCTCTCATTCATATTTTCAATTTTAGAAAAAATTTATTATAGGAACTGTATTTTGATAAAGATTATAGTTTAAAACATTTGATTAATTTTTTTAGATGATTTGACTTGCGAGTGTACGTATATTAAAAGTTTGAATAGCATAAAAAACATAATTGTCTAGAGTTATATATCAAACCATTGAAAAGTTATTCGAACGACTAAAACAATTATACTTATTAATAGGAAAAAAAAATAAGTCAGTTTTTATCATAAATTAATGTATTTATTATCTTGTCAAAATTCTATCTCCTTATCATTAATATTTTCAGCTTTTTCCATGTTAAATTTTGTTGGGTCAATGCATTGATGGTTGTATGGTTCGAAATTCATGGTGATTAATTTTTGAGGACATTTGGAATTTGGAGCCACTCTCCTATTAATGAGTGGGGCACGCATTCTTGCGCATCAATTCACGGGTTTCTATTCAATTGTTTACTACTTGCACCAATTTGCCTTTTGATTGACCTTGCGGTCCCATATTTTCCACCAATTTGCAAAGAAATTCATTCCTCTAAATAAATCTATTACACACTTTCAAAGGTTTAAAACCGTGACATAGAGTTTCTTCTTCTTTTTTTTTCTTTTTTTTTTTTTTTTTAAATATCATTACAAAAATTTTCGGTAAAACAAAGCAAAAATGTTAACACGACCAAATTATTAGGTTTTTTTTTTCCTACTGAAAATATCATCCAATAAGTACGTGATTAATCATAAGTTAATATTATGTCTTTTATAATTGCTTTGAAAAGAACATGACGTCCAACAAAGTGACACCAAACTCAACATTATTTTAGCATTATGAGGCTACCTAAAAGTTTTAATTAATAATTAATTAAAAAAAAAACTGTTCTTATAGTTTTCCCTTTCCAACTTTTCTAATCGATATAATCTAGATTCTAAAACTAGTGGCTTATTATTTTATCATACATTTATTTTTAATTATTATTATTGAAAGAAAGATCAAAATTTACACGTTGCCGAATTGGTGTTAAAGTGTTGACTTTAGACAGTCAATATTCCAAGAGATTTTCTTGCCTTTTTTTTTTTTTTTTCATAAAAAGAGATTTTCTTATCTTTGTGTTGTCATAAATTTGGTAAGGCGAATTTGGAGAGAGAGATATATATATATATATTCAAAATAATCAAGTAAATTTCTTTAAAACGATAATAATCCAACAAATAATTACAGTTTAGGATAATCATTAAGGGCCCGTTTGGTGTTTGAGTTTGAGTTAAGATTTGTAAGTTTAAATAGTGATTTTGGTTGACTTTTTCAGAAAAGACAAAAAACTTTTGGAGAAAAAGATAAAAATTGAGTTGATGATGGTGAGTTTAAACTCACCATCCAAACAGGTCCTAAGAAATGGACGTAAAATCTTAGTCATTGATTTTCGTGCAATGTACACAAACCGTAATTGTCGCTGACTTCCTCAACCCACTAAAAATTTTTAGATCCTTCTTCTCATATTTACACTTTTTTCCAAGAATTTTCCATGGCAGTTTTGATCGAAAGGTGGAAAACGTTTCCTTTCATGGCGTTTACCATACAAGCCAAATACGAAAGTAAGTAATAGACCCTTTACTATTTTTATTAGTTAAAACCATAATATATATACTAGCAACAAAATTTTACTGAAAATAACCTCAAAAACGAAGCAAATAAATTAGAGATCAAACAAGAGAAAAATTAACAAAAATTCCTGACCTCTCCTCTCTGCATCATTATTGCCCAAAAGATGATTCCCTTGGCTTTTCTTTTCCTTGTTCTTCATGTCTCTTCTTCTCCTTCCTCTGCCGCATTGGATTCTACATACAACACATTCCTCCAATGCATGCAAAAGAACACAAAAACCCAACCATCTCAACTCTCAAGCATAATTTATTCCCCATATAGCCCCTCTTACACCTCCGTTCTCCGGGCCTACATCCGAAATGCCCGGTTCAACACCACCACCACCAAGAAGCCTCTCCTCATCGTCACTCCGACGACCGAGAACCACATTTCGGCGACCGTGCTATGCGCTAAAACCCTCGGTCTTCGGATAAAAACCCGAAGCGGAGGACATGACTACGCCGGTCTCTCCTACATCTCCGATGTCCCTTTCGTCATGATCGACATGTTCAATCTCCGTTCAATCACCGTCGACCTCGCCGATCAGTCCGCTTGGGTTCAGGCCGGTGCCACGCTCGGGGAGCTATACCACAGCATTTGGAAGAAGAGTAAGTCCCTCGGATTCCCTGCTGGGGTTTGTCCGACTGTCGGTGCGGGAGGACATATTAGTGGCGGCGGGTACGGAAACATGATAAGGAAATACGGTTTGGCGGTCGACTATGTTGTTGATGCGAAGATTGTCGACGCGAAAGGGAGTGTTCTTGATAGAAAAGCAATGGGGGAAGGTCTTTTCTGGGCAATTAGAGGAGGCGGTGGAGCGAGTTTTGGTGTCATTTTGGCCTACAAAGTGAAGCTCGTTCCCGTGCCGCAGACGGTGACAGTTTTCAAGGTTCAGAGGACACAGGATGTGGTAACCCACAGGTTGACCGACTTCGTTTGCCAGTGGCAACAAGCCGCGCCGACGACGAACGACGGGCTCTTCATGAGGATGCTCATTCAGCCAGTCACTTCCAAGGCCAACAAGGGTCAGACGACAGTGAGATCAACGATCAACGCCTTCTACCTCGGAAAGGCCGACGAACTCGTGTCGTTTTTGGCGAAAGACTTCCCGCTATTGGGGCTGAAGAAGGAGGACTGCACAGAGCTCAGTTGGATCGAGTCTGTTCTCTGGTGGGCAAATTTCGACAACGGAACATCTCCGGATGCGCTGCTCGACCGGGACCAAAACTCGGCGATTTTCGGGACGAGGAAGTCGGATTACGTCCAGACCCCGATCTCCAAAGACGGGTTGGAATTGATTTGGAAGAAGATCGCAGAATTGGGTAAAGTAGGATTGGTATTCAATCCTTATGGAGGCAGAATGAACCAAGTGTCTCCGTCGGCGACGCCGTTTTCGCACCGGGCCGGGAATCTGTTCAAGATTCAATACTCGATAAGTTGGAGAGAACCAGGACCTGAAGCTGATAATAAGTATGTAACACAGATCAGAAGCCTCTACAGTTACATGACTCCATTTGTGTCGAAGAATCCAAGAAGTGCTTTCTTGAACTACAGAGACATTGACATTGGGGTGAATCACTTTGGGGCAAATAGTTATGAAGAAGGGAAAGTTTATGGGTACAAGTACTTTGGTGCTGCCAATTTTGATAGATTGGTGAAGGTGAAGACTGCGGTTGATCCGGACAACTTCTTCAAGAGTGAACAGAGTATCCCAACTTTACCAAAATCCGCTTAAGAACTATTTTCCTTAATTTTTTTTAGGGGAAATAAAAGGAAAAATAAATACAACTGATTGTATTTATATAATTATATACATATAATTGTTGGCTGGGAAAGCATTAGGGTGCGTCCTCTGAGAATTGTGATCATGTAGTTCTTTGCTTTTTTTTGTTTCTTACTCATCTTCAAAGGGCAATGCAATGTGATGGGCTTGAACCTTAAAGAGCTATGTTTTGCTAATGGAGTGTTTGGTGTGTAAGTTTGAGTTAAAATATTTTAGTTTTAATAGTAATTTTTGTTAGAAAAGACAAAAAACTTTTTAGAAAAAGATAAAAAAAAAGTACAATTTTACTTGAGTAAAACGAAAGTGCCAAACATGACCTAAAACTAAAGTTATATAACAAAAATATTTTTAAACTTTTTCCATCTGATTTGTTAACTTGTATTTGGTAACAGGGATGAAAAATAATAAGGAAATAAAAGAATATAATCTAGGAAGAAAATGAAAAAGAATGAGAGTTTTTTTTTTTTTTTTTTTTCATATTATCAAAAAACCCAAATGAAAATGAAAAAAATAAAAATAAAAAAAATAAAAAAAAACTAGCACAAATAAAAAATATTTATTACTCAACTTGAATCAGTTACAAGTTCGGAATCATAAATTTAATCTAAGCACTCCACCAATTGCTGAATTGCTATTGAATCACAGAATTGACTTCTGACTCACAACCTTACTCCAAGCCTTGAGATCATGTCCTAGTCCTTGCTGACTAGTGCTCGCCGAGGGCTGATCTAACTTCAGTCCTCGACGGTCTTACTCTAGATCAGATGAATACACAGAGTTGAAGAACTGTTGTCTACGAATGCTCTAATTAACTCCCAGCTCAATCTTAAAGACTGTAACATGATTTTTTGAAAGAATCCTTAAATACAACAAGCTTAGGTATAGAGTCTTGTCGAGAGTCATTCTTAACTCCAAACCTAGAATGAGATCAACATGATACTGTGTAGACATCATCTCCCGTAAACTAATTTGTATTTAAAAAAACAAATTTGCAGATCCGTTTTTGACTTAACAAATATTAGATTTGAAATCTCAAGATCGTTAAAAATCAAATAATACGACAAACAGGGACTTGAGATTTATCCAACCATGTTTAAACTGTGATTTGGAATCTCAAATTAGAATCATCTGTATTTAGACAAAAACATCTTAACTTGTCAATTAAATCAATCAAATTAACCTATATATTTTTACATTTAATGCCAACAAACGTAAGGGATTAAAAATCCCAACATTTTCTTATGAATGGAAATCGTTTGCTAGACAAAAAGAAAGAAGAAAAAAGAAAACACTCATGAAAGTTGAGTTTCATTGCCAATCTGTTCGTACGGTAGCATAGCTTTTGCTTGGAACCACATTTTGCTTTGATCAGTAGAAGAACATGAATAAAATTTATGATTCTGCAATAAGTATTTGGAACCACATCTTTATGCAAAATCTAATTTTCTAATTTTTTAATATGCAACAAAAATGTTAGAATACAGTTTATAATGTCTTATTGAAACTCTGGTAAAAATATTAAAGTATTCAGAATTAAAGGGTCAACATGTAATTTTAGAAAATTATTTTAATTGCAAAATTTTGTATAGATTTAGGAAAATTTGATTTGATATTATTCTATAATCCCAAATTAATTAAAATCACAACAGAACTAATTATGCCGATTGCTAGATCCTTAACCCTTAAAGAAATTAAGTTCTTGAAATCTTAAATAAAACTATGGGTTTGTTTGGTAAACCCATTTAACTTAAATTAAACTGTATTTTTTTATCTTAATTTTTATCTTTTTATGAAAAGTCAACAAAAATTATAACTAATTTTTAAAAAGTCAACCGACTCAAACTTAAAAATTTCAACTCAAACCGTTTTACTAAACGGACTATATATGCGCTAAATGGTGTTCATCAAAACCTAGAAGATGGGAAAATTAAACAAGCACAGATAGGATGAAACCAGAAACGATGGCAACATGTATTAATAGTGGGTTAGGCAAAACATTGCTTAGAAAGAACTACGACATTGAGGATGTCAACTAGCTTGTGGAGACGATGCTATGAACGTGGTGTGATTTGTTAAAGACAAGGTGTGGTCCGTGCTCTCTGGAGGCTAATGTGATTGAGGATATTTGAGATCTACTTTCTTGTGCTAGTGGCAACATTTGCTATTTTTCCCGCTCCAGGAATAGAGTAACCTACTTCTTAGCTAGTTATATTTTACCTAATTGATGATTGGTTACCAAAAATTTATTGGCCCCTTTGTAAATGAGGATATTTCCCTTATTGAATGAAAGCGGATTCATCTTATGAATGAAAACAAACATAAGATTAGAGTTTGTATCTCTATCACCACTGTTAGATAGTATACGTACCATTTTTTTTTATTCTTCTTTTCTTGCTAAAAACAAACAAAGCCTAAACTACGTTCTACCTCACTATCATGCAATGCAATTACATGACAACAAAATAACGTGTTTAGACCCTTCGTAATGAAGAATACTATTTGCGAAGTCGAAAATAGGTACTCTTTAGAGCCGACACTTTTTACCATCGCTAAAGTATCTTCATCTACAAAATTTTCTTGACCAAATTCAAAAATGTTATTTTTTGTGGGATCTTTATTCTCTTCAGTGGATTACAATCAATTATATTCGTTTCCATAGCTGGCCCATGACCAATTGTCCATTATTTTAGATATACTTAAATTTCTTGATAGCTACCTCCATATATATATATATATATTTATATATTGAAAATATATCTAATTGTGACTTTTTTTCTAGAGTAATTTTTGACCTTTCATTGATATAAAAATCACATTGTAATAATTTATTTGTAACTTGATCATATAAAAATTGCACATAGTTGCTAGTTTTTTTTTAATTAATATTATATAGAAAAGTACAAAACTGGCAACAAATCCATAAGAAATAGATATTATCTCTTCCTGCTCATAAATTTGACTGTTCAAAGCCCACCCCACTCTTTCCGCTTAATGATCAGTATATCTTTATGTAGTGGCTCTCTTATGGTGGAGACACTTTTTCGACGTTATTAAAATGTTTTTCTCTCATTAAAACTTGAATGTACAGTTCCTTTCAAGTTTTTAAATTATTCTACAGCAAAAAAATTGAGAAATAAGGTTTTTTTTTAAATATTTTTTTAACATAGATATTTCTCCTGTGTTATAGCTAATGATATTTATTTCTGCAAACAAAAAAAAAAAACAAAAAAAAACGAAAAAAAAAAAGGAGAACATGAAATCATGATTTTTTTTTTTATTTTTATTTTTTAAAAGCCCTCTCCATTTTTTTTTCCCTAATCAAACGCCACTTTGTCACATAGAACTAGTATGAGATTTTTATACATAAGAAACTTGTGGTACTAGTAATTGCCTGAAACTTATTACTTAATGAGATTCACTTATATGTATATTTTATTTTTCTTTCTAAAGTTTTTGTAGTTAATCTGCCTCGTAAGAATTGTATGCGTGTTTGCTTTTAAAATTGAAAAAAAAAAAAAAAAAAAAAACAAAACAAAAGAAAAAAAAAAAACAAAAACAACGTGTGGTACTACTTTTTCGGGGGGAATGCATTTCACTTTGAAAGAGTCCAACAATTCCAGGCACTTCGTATTTTGTAAAATTGTTCTCCTGGTTCATCGTATGTTTGCAAACACCTAAAGTCAAGAATCTAGAAGTCGGCTTTTTTTTTTTTTTACACGTTCACAACATGTTGCAGAAAAAAATATTAACAACTGCGTATTTCATCGGTACTTCTTTTACATCTTTTTTTTAGAACTTTAGTTTTTTTTTTTTAATTTAATAATTTAAGAATTGGGGATTTGAACAATACAATCTATAAAGCTATTGTTAGATTATGCCTATAACTACAATATTAATGTAATGTTATTAATTATTATTATTTATATTTTTTTTAAAAGAAAAACTAAATAATAGTGATATGAATCAGTAAATTCATCAAGATATCTAGAGTAGATTGGTACCCATATTTAGCACCTTAATCATCTGCCCATCCCATATGACATCTTTGACAACTATACCTAATAATAAAAGAGCCAATGCTCTATAAATACTGTGTTTTGGTCCTCTCCTCCATGGTTGACATGTGGTAACACAATCATCAATGATGTATCGGGCATTCTGTATTATATGACAATCCAATCACTGTCACGTGACATATCTTAATTTTGTCTATACCTCACACACTCTAGCATTGTAAAGGAGCGAAAGTATGCTCCTGTTTTTGTCCACCCTCAAATGACCACAAGGCCGTTCACTTAAAAAATCCTTTTCAAATATATTCACAAACTCCACCGTACTTTTTTTTTTTTTTCCCTTTGCTTTACCTTCATTTTTTTCCCACTTTATCCCTATTAGAACATATTTTTTTTCAAATATATCCGCATTTAAACATTCTTTATTACAACCCTGTACAAAAATAATTTTTTTTTTAATTTTATGAATCTTGAATTTTGAATTTTGAATTTCTGCTTTGTGTTGCTTTGCTTGCAGTCTATCGTGCACGTACGAAGTGTGGGCTGTTCAAACCCGGACAAGCCTAGTTCATCATTAAAACCTTTTGTCAAAAAAAATCTGAAATAGAAAGAAAGAGTATATGATTTAAAACAAATAAAACACCTCAAAATGTTAAGGAAATCTATAAAGAGGAAGATCATTTATATCCATAAAACGGAAAGGGAGAATCGCCAATAAAACCGACTATACTGAATTAAATGGTTTATTAATTTCTTTATAACACTATTAGTTTTATGAAATTATAAGAGACCCTAACTAATAAATCCTCTGCATAGCATGAAAAGATGAAGTCATCTATTACGCAACTTTCAAGATTATCATTATAATTATTATATGCTTGCATAGTGAGTGGACCATGAGTGGCTTTTTTTTTTTTTTGGCCTTTCTTTTTTCTTTTCTTTTTTTTTTTTTTTTTTTTTTTTTAATATAGTACATTCTAATCAGGTATCTGCCTGAACAGCCTCGTTGAGGATTAGCATTAAATAACGTCGTCAAATTATTAAACTAAACAGCAAATCGGGTCGTTCAGTTGTAAGTAGCTGTAGACATTTTTCTAAAAATAAAAAAAGAAAAAAAAAAACAAAAACAAAATATAGAAAATCTGTCTTCTGATCCCATTCAACTTGGACATGAAACAACTTGGTAGGCAAACACTATGCCACAACGGCCTAGTCTAACAATTTGTATCGTTAGCTAGCTAGTCGAACTTGCTAGTTTGGTCCTTAATATTTTTATGAAATTGTGATTTATTCCCTTTTTTTTTTTGGTGTGTGACTACAAGGTCTTTTAACTTTTTAAAATGATTTAATTTGGTCTTTTTTACCGAAATGGGTTAAAAATTAGAATGAATAAATCACGTGTATAATACTTGTAAGTTAAATCATGTAACTTTTTTTCTTAATTAATTACTCTTAAATAGTAAATGATGTGTGATTAATGTGATATTTTCTGTTTAATTTTTAGCTTTTGTTAACAAAAAAGACCATTTGGCACATTTTTAAGAATTTAGGGACCTTTTAGCTATATGAAAAAAGATTAGGGACAAATCATAGCTTAATAAAAAGGTTAGGGTTCAAACGAGCAATTTACCCAATTTATAATGATATAATTATGTTTGGAAATGTTGTTCTAAACAACTAATATAGTATAACTTAAATTGAATAAACTAATATCTGTAAAAAATGATTTTTATTATAGATTTATTTAGGATCAATGATACTGGGTTCAAAAGTTGTTTAACTGGTTAGTTGATCTTATCGGTTAAGGCGATGGTGAGAACAGTACAATAAAAGTGCTCGGATATAATTAAGGCAATTGTAGAGTTACATATTTATAGAGTTTGCTTGTTAACAAGATAAAATGTTATAATGGAGTTTGAGAGCAAGAATAGAAAGAGAAAAACTGGAGAATTTTGAAAAATACAAAGATAGATATGCATGTAACTGATGAAGGTGTGCAAAGATGTGTCGTCTTTGTGCGTGAGGTCTTCATTACTTATAGTTTGAAAGGATTCGAGCTTGATTATTTCATGATTTGGCCTTTAATTTTAGAGATTACTTTTCTCCAACTTTATTAACTTTTCCTTATATATAGATCCATTTTCTCAATTGACTCGTTAGAATTAATCCGTTTATTGCCCTTTACAAGTTGATCTTGGGACTTAATTTCATGATTTTTGCTGATTTGGCTTCCCTTGATTATTTCACTAACTTTTCTTCGTGAGTGTGAACCTAATGAATTGGATCAATGTGAATATTCCTATCTAGTCTATTATTATGCCGATTCAGTTGATTTTGGACCCCCTTTTTAGCTATTTTGATTTCTAACTCTCTAGAATATATTAGTATTATCCTTCAATGACTTCTATACATATTAGTAATTGATCTATAAGATACTACCTCAGGATACTTACATAAGTTAATTACTTATTATTACTTATAAGTTAATACTTATTAGTAATTATTTTGTGGTAGTCTTCCTCCATGTCCTCCCAACACTTGGTCATTTTGAACTTATCTTTGTAGTAGGAGAGTCATGATGGAAATTTGTAATATTTTTTTTTTTTTTAACTTTAAGGATGTGAGGTTTTAAACTCTACAACTTATGGTGGAGTTAAGTATGAAATTATCACTAAATTATACTTGTAATCACATAGATAAATATAATTTAAGTTACAATAATAATAATAATAAATTAATTATCAAATTAATTTATTCATTTAATTAAGAACTCTATTCCTAGTCCATTAACCGTCCGAAACTGTACTCTTGATTATTTATTAAATTATAAAAGCTCTAAACTGCTTTTCTCTATAACACAAATTAATATCAAATTAATTTACTCATTTTAATTATTAATTCTGATTCTACTCTATTGAAAGTCTGCAATTGACTTTCCTAAAAAAATATAATAATAATAAAAGTCTGAAATTGAACTTTTGATTATTTTCCAAATTATTAAAGTTCTAAGTTGCTTTTGTCCATGACATCTTAAGTTTAGTCCAAATGAAATGAATTTATCATGAATTTATTTCTATGTTTAAAAGTCTAGAATTGAACTCTCTTGATTGTTTACCAAATTCTGAAAACTCTAAACTGCTTTGGTCCATGACATCAAAAGTATGATGTCAACAGTTAAGCGGGACAAAATGAATTTACCCTCAAATTAATTCCATGTTCAAATTGTAGAAAGCACTACGTTAAGATCAATTAAATTGGGTGGGAATTATATAGTTTCTTTCTTTTTGACACACGTCACTACATTTGCTAGTTTAGTAACACTTTTCAAAAAAAAAAAATTTTTTGACGTAGACATCTTTTAACATTGTTAAGTCTCTCTCTCTCTCTCTCTCTCTCTCTCTCTCTCTCTTCTCTCTCTGTGTGACAAAATTGATTGATTAATTCCAAAACTATGATTTTTAATACAGTCAAACTGACGGAGGATTAACGTAATTTAACAAGCAAATCGCATTCTTTTTTCTTTTCTTTTTCTTTTTTTCCCTCTTTCAGAGGATTTTTAAGAGGATAATTCTATGGTGGGGCCCATGTGTTTTTTCCCACTCATAGGGAAAGATCCAATATTGGTTCTTGCATCAGAATGAGCGTGAATGAAAGTTCACATGCTCTTGACCACACTGAATTATAGCTAAAACATAATAGAAATAATTTTTAAAACCAACCCCTGCATTTCATTAAAATATGAATCCTAACCCTGTATAGTTTATTAGACAAATTTTCTGAAAGTGGTTTGAAGGACCAAAAAAAAAAAAAAAAAACCCAGACACCAGCATACCTCTAGCAGGGAGGGGTACACCAGCGAGGCCATCGATGGAAGTCTAACTCCAACACAAAATCATTCCCATTTCATCACAAACACAATATTGCACCAAATTTCATAAAATGTCAACAACAAATAAAATATAGTTTGACTAATTAAAAATAGATGACATTGGTGGTGGATATATATGGACTACTATAGGTGCTCGAGGTGGGTCTCCGTGGGTGGTTCACGGCGGTGGCTGATGTTGGGTGGTCGCGACTTGGGGTGGCTGGTTTGCTGCCTTCGAGCACTCGCGACGGAGATCACGACCTCTCGCGGCTCGTGGATCGCCACCCACGCGGAGGAGAATCGAAAACGTTTGCAATTTTGGTGGCGTGGGTCTTTGTGAGTCTCTGGCGATCGAGGGACGCAAGAGGACATCTTCGAGGTCTGTGTTGCCTGTGGTCGGGCTGGGTCACTATCGTCGGTGAGGGCGATCTGCCCGCCGTCGGTGATGTTTGAGATTTTTTATTTTTGTTTCTTAAATTATACTTTTGAGATGTTTTTTAAAACATATATACATGACTGAAAAGTACAAGATTAAAATAGAATTTTTTTAAATGGGATAGTTTTATAGTTTTCAAACTTGGGAGGAAAAGTGATCAAATGTCGTTAGTTTCTATTTTAGCTTATGTGAGTATCATACAAAGAAAAAGAAAGTGTGTGATGTGATTTATAAAAGTAAAAATAAAAAATTAATAGATGAATATTATTTTAAAATAATTTATTGTTCGAATGTGTGTGTATGTAAAAAAAAAAAAAAAAATTGAATAGAATAGTGAGGTACTGAAATATATAATATATTGTATTACATTGAGATCTAATATACAATTATTGATAATTCCAAATGCACCATAAGGGTTTATATTTCATAATTTGTACGATATCGGTGGGGAACCTTCCTCCATCATAGAAGTCCCCATTTTAAGTCAAGCAAAGAGGTGATTGTATGCATGCATATTCTACAGCAAATTGCATACCCCGTAGAATTCAGGCTACTCACTTTAAATTTAAAAAAAAAATGTAGAAAATGGTCATAATTTAAAAACTCACATTACATATAACTCTATTATAATTTTTTATGCCGTTGGAATAATATACTGACTAATTTTCTATCTCATATAAGTTTTCCTCATAAGAGAATAATTTAATATCCCATAAATAGTCTTAATAGGCTCACTCAATGACTACTGAATTGAGAGATATGAAGATACAATCGATCTATTTATTTATTAAAAAAAATTATAATATCAAAGCCGTCCTCTCCTGTTTGTGTGTGCTTGTTTTGTTTTTTTATTTTATTTTATTTTATTTTAATTTAATTACGAGATATCCGAGCCGTCGTTCTATATGTCACGATGCACACCAGAAACTAGCATTACTATTTTATTTTATTATATTTTTTTGAAAAACACTTGCATTACTAATTAGTATTCGGCATAAAACGACCAATACTTCAGTGCAGGCAATAAAATAAGAAGAGAGGTATTGCAGGCTTTGTTTTGTCTTCAGCAGCAAATAAAATGTTTTGTCGTTTATGGCACGACTACAATACAACTTAATTTTGGAGCTTTACATATGTATTTTAATTTTCAGTTGTTGGTTAAGGTTTAACATAATTAATTTTTGTGAAGTCTTGGTTGACCGTTACAAAAAAAAATAAAAAAAATAAAAAAAATATATATAATATAATATAATATCTCCTTTTCCAGTGAATCAAAACGTTTTCTTTTACTTGAAAGGGTGGGAAATTTAACTTACACCTTGAAAGAATCAGGAGGTAGACCATGCCTATAATTACAATCATTTTCACCCTTATCTAATGATTGGAAGTGTACAATTGTTAATTTTGTCTTTCAGTGTTAGGAAGGAAGAAGGGCAAGAGTTAATATTATCCAATTCAAGGCATGGAAAGGCCAGTAATATATTGTGACTCGTATTGTCTTGGTCTCCTTATCCTTATTATTCAAATTTTATGTATAGTTGGAACTTTTTTTACTTTTTTTTACTTTTTTTTTTTATTTTTAACTACCGTTAAAAATTGTAGGTCTTAATTCTTATCAACAGTTTGATATATTAAGGATAATTAGGGTGGGTGGTCTATGTTTATTATCTAATCTAATAGGTAGCTCAACTTTCTTTTATTTAGTTAAATGACCCAATATATATTTTGCTTAATTAATTTTCATTTTTCCCAAACACCTCCCTTCCTTCTCTTTTTCTCCTCTTCATGTGACTGAGATCCATCATCAGAGGGGGCACAGCTCGCTGACCAGTTCTGAAATTCGTTTCCCCTCTAAGATCCCCTCTGTTTTCTTTCTCATTCCCCGATGACCGGAGGACGAGCACATGTCGACGGAGAAGATGTCACGACAATTAAGGCAGAGCCAACCTTTTTTATTCCCGATCTTGGCTTCTTCTCCGGCAAGAGATCCTTTGCAACGACCTATTTTTCATCACGATCTAGGATGTTGATTTTTGTTTTGCAAGTTGAACCGTCAGGAGGTGAGGTGGTCGGTGAGGAGATTGCACTGTCCCAATGAAGATCGCCATTGCAAACAAGATGAAGATGAACTATTGAGGGAGCTTAAAATCTCCTTTCACGTTGAGCTCTGGCAAAGTTGCGAATCACCACTCCTGAGATTTGATAGTGATGTACAGATCTGAAGCGACGACGACGACGGTGGCAATGTTTGGGAGCTCGTGGGGGTGTCGTAGGTGGGGGAGAGGGAGAGTTGTATTTTTTTACTTTTTTTTAATGGTAAATCAGTGATTTACACATAGTTAATCATTAATTGACCAATGGTACAGAGGTCAATCAGCAATTGATTACAAAATCTGTGAGTTATATCAGTCAATCAGTGATTGACTGTGATCAATTAGTGATTAACTAATGGTCAATTAATGATTAACTAATAGTTAAAGAAAAAAAGGCATTTTAATTAATTTTTAAAAACTTGAGCTTTTCAATTAATTTTTAAAAACTTTGACCATTTATTAAAAAACTTACTAAAATAATGTCATTTAGCTATAAACACCTTCTATTTTATTAATGCGAATCTTTTTGTGTCTGCGGTACTCATAGACCATGTCATTTAAAAAAGTCCTTCTTCTTCTTCGTTTTTTATTTTTATTTTTTTTATTTTTATTTTTATTTTTATTTTTTAATTACAAGCTGCTTCTCTTTTCTTTTATAAATTGTGCTCTCATAACAAGTGTGAAGCAAAATTGCAAAGATATGAAATAACCAACATGGATAACCACTTAGATAGCTAATTAAGGTAATGCACCCCATTTCCCATGCATAAACAACTACATACACACTACATGTTCTCCTCAAAGTGCAGTCTTAGAAAAGCCCTAAATGTTCAATTTTATTTAGGGATTATATTTTTTTTTTGAATATTATGCCCCTGAATTAAAAAAAGATTTTAGGCACGGATACTCCATGAACTTCTCAAATTTAGCAATTTAATCACTAACTTTTTTTTTTTGACAGTGAATCAACCATCTTAACTTACAATTCTTGGTACTGTCGATTTTTTTTCCTCATAATTTTTAAATTTTAGACAGTTTTTTGCTCATAATTTGAACATGAGCTCTCGAAAAGTATTGTTGATCGTTGTAAGTTTCAATGAAAATTTATTTTTAATATTTAGGTTGAAGTTTTGGTTAGAATTAAATTAGGTTTATTTAATTTTTTTTTTGGATTATCCTATTTTGCTACTTGAATTTTGAAAACTCGTACTTTACCCACTGAATTTTGAACTAATCTCACTTAAATTCTTCAAAAAAAAAAAAAAAAAAAATCACTGAAATCATTCTATCAAAATTTTAATTTAACATAGACGGAAAAAAAAAAAAAAAAAGAAGAAGTGAGTTTAGTGCAGTCAAGTGGTATTTTTAGTTTTTAGTAAAAATCCTATTAGAATGAACTTAGGAAGACTAATTCCTCTATTTTTAACTAATAAATTTCTTATAGAATTGAAAAAAGTGAGGTTAAATTCAAAGTTCAAAAGACAAAGTGTGAGGTTTTAAAATTTATGTAGTAAAATGAAAGCGATTCTAAAATTTAAGTGATATAAGTAAAAATGATCCTTTAAAAAAAAAAAGAAGATATATCACTCATAATAATGAGTTTGGAATGATAAAATAATTAGGAATACACATTCGTCGCATCTTTCTAAAATTATATGACATAAATGGAATATCATTTTCAAGTATTTATAAAATCAAATTAAAATAGATCCCAAAAAATCAAAAAACAAAAAACAAATATAAATATCTCTTTCTAATATAAAGTTATTGTTTTTTTTATTCGTACCCACACATATATAAATTTTTTTATCCCATGATTACTAATTTAATGCTTCTGTCTAGGACTAAGGTTTCGTTTGGATGCATGAAATATTTTTTTCTTGAAAACAAAAAATTATTTTGAATGAGAAGAAATATAATCGAAAATAGTATATTATCAGAATATTTTTAAAATTTTTTTTTTCTAAAACATTATTGTATTGAAAATAAGATATATTTTTTAAAAACTTAGAAAATAATAAAAAAAATCTAGGAAAAACACTTTTTTATGAAAAAAAAATTTAATTTTTGAAATTGAACAAAATTATGTATTATTACATTCAAAATATGGTATATGTCAAAAGAGATCCAAAACAAATCTTACAATTAGCAGCCATAAAAATAAATAACCGTCAAACGGCAAACAAGCAACAATTCCCTGGTTTTTTTTTTTTGGAAGGGCCCTGGTTTCCTTTTTCAATTTTCTCTCATCAACCAAACAAGAAAAAATAATTAAGAAAAAGAAAAAAAAAAAAAAAGTAAGAGTTGCCATTGACTTTTCCAGTCAAAAAGCTGAACAGTTTGAAAACTAGGAAACTTCCAAAACCCGTCATTTCCCAATCTTAACCTCCTTACTAGCACCAACTCTATATAAACCGCTGACAAACCCCTCTGAAACACAACCACAAATTGAACCAAAAGAGGCAAAAAGATTTTTTAAAAAAAATGATGAGAAACTCAATAGCCGTCCTCGCTATTCTCCTTCTCCTTGTTCGTGTTTCGAGTGCAGCCGAGGATGATTCTCTTTACACCACTTTCCTCGCTGCCTCGAAAACCACACCGACCCGACATCCCATGTCTCCGACACACTATACTCCCAATCAAACGGTTCGTACACTTCCGTCCTCCGAGCGTACATCCGCAACGCCCGCTTCAACTCCTCCTCCACCAACAAGCCCCTCCTCATCATCACCGCCGCCGACGAGTCCCACGTCCAGGCCGCCGTCGTCTGCTCCAAGTCCCTCGGCCTCCAGCTCAAGATCCGCAGCGGCGGCCACGACTACGCCGGCATTTCCTACGTCAACGACTCCCCCTTCGTCATCCTCGACATGTTCCAACTCCGCTCCATCTCCGTCGACGTCGCCGACCAGTCCGTCTGGGTCGACTCCGGCGCCACGCTCGGCGAGTTGTACTACAGAGTTTGGGAGAAGAGCAGAGTCCTCGGCTTCCCCGCCGGAGTTTGCCCGACCGTCGCCGCCGGCGGACATATCTCTGGCGGCGGGTACGGGAACATGATACGGAAGCACGGGTTGGCCGTCGATTACGTCCTCGACGCGAAGATCGTCGACGTGAATGGAAACATTTTGGATAGAAAATCGATGGGAGAGGATCTATTTTGGGCTATTAAGGTGGTGGTGGTGCGAGTTTTGGAGTAATTTTGTCTTACAAGTTGAAGCTTGTTCCGATACCGGAGACGGTTACAGTTTTTCGGGTGGAGAGGATTCTGGACCAGAACCAGAGCGTAACCGACTTCGTATACGAGTGGCAGAAGGTGGCGCCGACGACGGACGACCGGCTTTTCATGAGGATGCTGATTCAGCCGATCAGTTCTCAGGTTCGGAAGGGTCAGAAGACGATTCGAGCAACGATTGTAACGCTGTTTTTAGGCAATGCTGATCAACTTGTGTCGCTACTGGACAAGGAGTTTCCAATTTTGGGGTTGAAGAAGGAGAATTTTACGGAGACGAGTTGGATAGACTCTGTCTTGTGGTGGGATAACAGAGCTATCGGAACTAAGCCTGAAGTTTTACTCGACAGAGAACTCGATTCGGCAAATTTCCTGATTAGGAAGTCGGATTATGTTCAAACTCCGATTTCGAAAGACGGGTTGGAGTGGATATGGAAGAAGGTGGCTGAATTGGGAAAAACCGGATTCGTTTTCAACCCTTATGGAGGAAAGATGAACGAAATCTCTCCGGCCGCCACACCTTTTCCTCATCGGGCCGGTAACTTGTACAAAATTCAGTACTCGGTGAATTGGAACGAGAACAGCCCCGAATTGGAGAAGAATTACACGGCGCAGATAAGAAGGCTTTTCAGTTACATGACTCCGTTCGTGTCCAAGAATCCGAGATCCGCGTTCTTGAACTACAGAGACTTGGACATTGGCATCAACACTTTTGGCGAAAATAGCTATGAAGAAGGGGAGGTTTATGGGGTCAAATACTTTGGTGATAATTTTGATCGGTTGGTGAAAGTTAAGACTGCGGTTGATCCGGATAATTTCTTCAGGAATGAACAGAGTATTCCCACTTTATCAAGTAAGGCATAAAAGGAAAAATTTACCAGTCACACACGGCTCTGGTACTTGTTATTATTTTTAGTTATTTGAATAAGCCAACTACTTTGTATGATTTTTTTCTTGCTACTTTTGAGATGTAGTTATTGGTGATTATTACCCTATTGATATAGTGAAATACAGATACTTTTTCCCGTTGATTTTGTTTAGTGGACATAAATGTTGCTTCCAAAGTAGATGTGACATGCACAGGAAATTATAGTATATTTGATATTTTAATTTAACTTTAATTAATTGTATTTTTTTAATCTTAATTTTATTTTATTTTTCTAAAAAATCAATAAAAATTATACATAATTTTAAAAAAATCAATCAATTCTAACTTCATCTCCAACTATCCAACCAAAGGTAACCTCAATTTAGTTAGCTGCAACTATCAAAACTTGCATGATTGACGGGTCTGCATCTTTTTCTCGCATTCAATTGGGTGCAGATGACGCCTAATCGCGGGTTAGTTTGTTAACCCTTTACGGCATTAGTCCAGATTGAATGACCATAAAAGAATAACCGTACCAGAGTTTTAACCCTTTCACTAGCTTATGGTAGTTTGAAGAGATCCAAGTCATGAGCTAAACTAATCGTTAGTCAAACATATAACAATGGGAACTGATATAGATACTTGGACCATATCATGATCGGATGTTATAAAATTATGGAGATGATTATTGTTATTTTGAATTGTGATTGCATGGAAGCTGCATAAGTGCTGTTCATAACTGACTTTCTTTGGTCTGTCACGCGGTTAAGTAATGACCTTTTATTGCGCTATGTCCCACCATCATGTGGGTTTTGACTTTCGTGTTTGCCTAACGCTTAGAACCACTTGTTTGTAAAGCTTCGAACTTGGACGGAATAAAATGACGTGGTCTAAAACATAGATGACCATTTGCTTTTGTTGGGCTTACGTATGGTATCTTTCACTCTTTGTCACGCGACTTTGTTTCGATTTTTGTGTTGTATTCTTTGGTATGATTTGTGACCGACAGTCCGTTTATCTCCGGTCTTTGTATTGAAATGGTAAAAATAGCAACGTCGGAGGAATTTTTGGTTAAGTTAGTTGCACCCCATTTGTTCGACGTTAGTCCTCAACGAGAACCCGTTTCTAAGTTTGTCCTATTGTGTTCTTGTTCCTCATTAAGGGTGTTAATACGACTCACCACAGATAATTAATTTGAATATGGATCGCTAAGGATTCAATTATCATTGTTGTTCAAGCTTGAAATGCTTTATGAAAGGTTTAAGCACTTTTTTTTTTTTTTTGCCTGTCCTGCTCTTTTTGCTCAACTTCTGCTTGAAATGTTTTCCGACATTTTCGGTTGCTGATTGCAGGTACCATTTCGAGCAACACAGCAGGGTCGAGGCCTAACATTTTTTCAACGGTGGGGTTGTTGATATGCCCAACACTTGTTTGTTGGAGGGCCATATAACCACAAATGTCTTCTAAAATACATTTCAAATTTTGTATTCCTTTCGCAACAAGGAACGACACTTGAAAATGTCCTCGGCATGGAAAATTCCTTCGTACTAATACTTTGTGCAACAAGTTGCAAGAAAGATGAACATTCAGCGGCCCGGGACAGCTTAGGGTCGCTTAAGGAACCTGTTGATCTTAATGCGTACTCCAAACATTATTGGTTGGTCAAATACCAGTATGTACAGATGAAAAAATGAATATTCTCGTTGTTCCACTTCTAGATTTTCTTTTTGACTTTTTAATGGTTTTGTTATCAAACCCTGTTTTCTCGTGCGAATTGGATGGAACTGAAGGAATTGAGGTAGACAAAAAACCACGTCTTCACATAAGAAAAAGCGTTATCTGCATGAAGACTACAGCATATTTCTTGGCGTGTAGTCGGTTGTACTTTTAATCGGTGGTTGTAAGGTAAGGTAAGTCATCTCCTCTTGCTGGAGGTTCTAGTTTTAACAAATAAATTAACTGTCAACGTTCTCGATTTATTTAAAATATTTCCGAACTTTTTTTGTTTTTTCTTGAAATTGTGTAAAAAATATTTTTACCGAACCTTTCCCGAAATTTAATCAGAAATATTTTACACCCAGGGACCTTAGAGACTCTATATTTTGGTGAAAATTTCGAAAATATTAGGGAAACTTTTGTCCATGGTTGTACCTAATACATTGTGATTAGAAATGTCATCTCTTGGTGCTTGTTGTTTTAGTTTAAAGACGGCAATTGAAAATCACACATACCTATATATAATGGGAATTATTCTGAAGTACTATTAATAAATATAAAAAAGAAAATAAATAATGTTTTTTCTTCAAGTATATCTGAATTTTGTGCTACTAATTAACCAGTCAACCCTCTTGATCTAACTTTTTGTCGCTTCTCCGACAAAGTGGACGCTGTATGATACATATCCTTTTTCCAAAATCCAAAAAACACCCATTTTTTCCTCTTCTAAACACGTATTTGACTTTGCAATTTTCAAACTTTCCAATCGTAAACCATGTGCCGCCAAACAATACCTACTTAAAAGCGAAGAATCAACATTGACATTAGAATGATAAAAGAAAACAACATTATTGAGACTAGGAATTATATAAGGAAACAAATATTCCATTATTAAATCAGCCATAACTTAACAATAGGGCACTTGTTAAAGAAAGCTATATCGTTTTGGTCTTTTGGTAATTTGCTTAATGACCAAATAACAAGTAGAGGACCAACTCCGTATATATTGCTCGTTGTCAATATATTTTTATTCAATCTTTTTCAAGTAAGATTGATATGCAGAGTAAAAGCAAATATTCCTTATATTCATTACTTTTTATTGTTATTTTTTTTCTAATTTTTGTTTTTTAGTTCAATGTGATCGGAATGAAGAGAAGAAGAGGACGGCAGGTGAGGAAGAAGATTGTGAAATTCCCAGCTCAACATTTTTTTTTTAGGTGTAAATAAATTCACAGTTCAGCTTGAAGAGTTGGACAAAGCTTCTGATATATACATGAGGAAAACAATTACTATACAAAAAGATTGTTCTCTGCTGTTATTAAAGGGATGCTAAGCCCTGGGACATAGCTCAGCTAAAGGGATGTTGCTAAGAGAATGCTGACTTAGCCTAAAAGAAGTTATTAACATACCAAAGAATAAACTAGGACATAGTTTCATTTTAACAGATACTGACTTGAAAAACTTGTAGTTACTAAGGCGAGTCTCACATCAGTGGGGAAGTGGGGGAAGTGAGGAATGTAAGTGGCTTATAAGTACCAATCGATCTCTTCCAGTCAGCAATTGTCAAGTGTTCATTATATGTTTCTTTCTCTTGAAGGCCTTATAGTCATTCTGTCCCGTGAGGATTATATGTGTGTAAAAAAAAAAAAAAAAAAAAAAAAAAAGAGAGAGAAAAATACTGACTTGAAACAGAAACAAGATCACATTCAGACTATACAAATCTTGCACATGATCAAGAAGTCAGGGTTATGCAGAACCAGATGAGTTTTCATTTTGTTACAATTTCCTTTCTTTCTTTCTTTCCGGCAACTACTCCTCACTAGAAAGACTTTTGAAAGAGACAAATTCAAGCAACTCTCATGGTTTCTTTGGAAAAAGGCGGTCTCTTCATAAAATTGAATCCAACACCAACTACTACTCGTGTGAACGTCTCCATTTTGCTTATGGTTTCTGAAAACTTCCGCGGAATTGCTTGCCTCCTCCTGTCCAATTCTTGTATTGCAACTCTTATATGAGCACAACAAAAAAGTGTTGCGGTTCCAACTCATTCAAATCGGTACTCTTCATACATCCATACGAAATTTCTAGAATAGCTTTCTGGCAGAGGCAGTACAATCCCGTTCTGTTTGTCTACGGCTTGGAAGTAAGAAGGTGGACATTGAGACCTTGAGGCTGAGCCTGAAGCTTCCATCTTATCGCACACTTCCAAATCAGAGCAAAGACTGCCTTGACTCGAATTGGATAGGGCATGGTAGAACTTGCTAGTTTAGACGCGAGAAATGCATTTCTTGGGAGACGAAACACCATCATTCTTACTGCATTTTCTGGAATTGGCTCTTCAAAACCCCGAAGTTTTGATGCCATGGAATCTTGTGGAGGCAAAATAGATGCCAATGTAAAATGTGGTACAAACGTCGACAGGCACGAAGCCACCGTGTGCCTAGTGGGGGCTCAAGCCCCCACTCAAAAAAAAAAAAAAAAAAAAAAATTTCATTAAAAAAAACCTATATGTAAATTTGTATTTTTTCATAGTAATACACAAAAAAATCCCCACTAAAAATAAAATTTAATGTTAAGCCCCCACTAATATATCAAGCCTAATACATAAAAAAGATATAAATTCTGTTAATCCCGTAATACTAGTATTTTTCAACTATGAATTTTGTGAAAAAAATCAGCTACACAATCAAATTTGGAGATCAATTTAAAAAAAAAAATTCACTTATATCCATCAAGAAATACATCATTTGTAATTTTGCGGGATAATTGTAATAAATTAATAACTAACTTTTTTTAATAATTTTTAATTTTAATTGTTAACCCCGTTAAGAGAAATTCTTGGCTTTGTCACTATGCCGAGGCAGCCCTGGAATTTGATAAGGTTGTGTCAGCCCAGCATGAGGAGTCTGCTGATGACGGAACCATCCGCAATCTGATATGAAATACACGCAACGTCTTCCCCTGCATTCTTAGAAGCTGGCTTGAACAAGTAGAAGAGGGCTTGTGAACAGTTCTTCTAATGCAAGAGTCAATAGATTAATAGGAAAGCCTAAGAGGTAAATCTTGCCATCTTAAATTTACCAAGACCATCATTTACTTTAATTTCTTAAAAAAAAAAAAAAAAAAAAAAAAACCAGGACCAACATTCTAAAGGCGTAACATCAATATAAAAATTAAACAATCACATCGGCATTATGTACGTAGGATGATGAAGCAAAAAATTGCATAAAGTAGGCCATTTTTAAAGTAATTACAGTAAAATTTAACACATTTTAGGTAGATAATACAATTACTGTAGGTAATTTATTGATGACAATATTTATAAGCTAATTTGTGTGGTAATTGTACTTTGTAAATGAATCATTTACCATAGATATACTATTTACCTTAATTGCAGGTATAATCTAGCAGTAATCTCATAATATACTCCACCATAAAAGGTAAAGTTTGAATCATCCATCCCCAAATTCAAATATATATGCCATTCACCTTAAATATTTATAAACTATGCTAATTACTATAATTATTTTTCTACCATGATGAATCAAGAAAAACAAGTGCACATTAGGAGATTCTTGCACACTTGGGGGAAAAGACTCAAACATCTTTCATGAGCATAAAATATAATGCTTTACACAAAATATGGAAGATAAATGTAGAACCGCAATGGCACTACAATTACCCGACTAGTAATACCTGAGCCTGGAAATTTAGGCCCCCCTATAATACAAAATACATGCAACCAAAAAAAAAAAAAAAAATTATATGTATATATATATATATAACAATAGAAAATGCCTGATTACTGCTCTTCCGTTTATTTTTAGGCTCTAGCATCCAATTTATAAATTTGACAGAAAACCTCCCCGGTTTCAAATTTCGGACCTAAGAACTTGAACCCCACTTCCCATGCACTGGTCCCACTAGTTGAGTTAGCCCTAACAGGGTTTCCCTTCCACAATCTTATTACCATGTAAAATTGCCGCCTAAAACTCCCAAAAACTGACCAACATCAGACGGTAGTAACCGACCCACTTCCCATGCACTAGTCCCACTAGATTATCATATAACGCACAAGGTAGATACTCTCTACCCAAAAAAAAAAAAAAAAGTAAGAAAGGTAGACATTCTCTCGAAACTAGTGTCACTAATTGAAGTCGGACATGTCTAGATATCTATTTGTGATGAAAAGTAATATAATAGATTCTATTGATGATCTATGATAATGTTCACCAACGATAGACAATCTATTTAGAGAAGGGAAAATAATATGCTAGGTTATAAAAAATAATATGCCAAGTTACTCTCCGACGACAACTGATGGATTATTGCACATAACCTAAATAGAGGTAAAACATATTTTGTTTATCTTTGACGGATTGTGGCACAAATCCAAAACTTCAATAGCAATAATAGGAATCCTAAGTTGGTGTGTGTGTGTGTGCGTGTGTGTAATTTCTGTTTTTTTTTTTTTTTTTCCCCTTTTTGAGCTTCTAAGAATTTTTCTTTTGTAGTCCTCGTGTTGACACACAACTCAATTAACTTAACAAGTTACATGGATCAATTGCGAGTTATGTGGCTTTACCTAAAACTTATCTCACATGTTTTATTGTTTGAAATATTTAAACAAAATGTCCATTTTAGAACACCCCTTTTAAAAAATAAACATTATTTATCTTATTTATAAATTTGAACAAAATTTGAAATTAATCAAAATTTCATTCCAAATTTACCCTTACATGATTTAAGCATGAAGATTTTCTAATTGGTGATTTAAAAAAAAAATTGGTTATTCACGTTTATTCTTATTGGAAAATTATTATTATTATTTTTAAATTTGGTTACTTCAAATTTAAATTATTGGAATTAATCCACAATTTACTCCACGTTTGAATTCTTAGACTAATATAATTTTTGAAGTTTTCATTTTTATTGTATTTTATTTTATTTTATTGAGGTTAACTTATCTAAAATAGGTTATTCTTAAATAAAAATAAAATTAAATTAAAAAAAAAAAACTTTTTTAGGGGCAGAAACAAGTTATTCATTCTTTACATTTTGTAATAACTTTTCTACATAATAATCTTTTTTTTTTTTTTTTTTTTTTTCTTTTTTGGTGATTTTCTCTTTTCCTTCATAAGGACTTTTCTTCTCTTCTTCTTTTTGAATTCCATTTTACACCAGATTTTGTTTCTTTTACTACATGTTATCCTATTTTATTCGTGGTCATTACGATGATGACAATGTCATTACTTATATATATAAAAAAAAAAGTCATTCTGAGGATTAATGTTTAAGTTGATGTCAAGATAAATAAATGCATAATAGTCATTACTATAATGACCCTATTATTTTGTGAATTAATATTTTGACATTCTGCATTCATAGTAGCAGGATAATGATATAGTCCGTAAGATAATGACTATATCAGTTTGTACATGAATTTCATATCATATTCTAGTTCATAATAAACCAATATTGATAATAAAATATATTCCAAATTGACCGAATCAATAAAATCATCCCGAATTATATTATATTTGTAATAACTAAGTGAAATATATTGACTGAATCAGTAAACCCATTATTGATCTTTTGGTATCATAGATGGATAAAACATCATTGTTTGAATTTTCGTTGTAATTGTAATGATGCATTATTGATCTTTTGGTATCATAGATGGATAAAACATCATTGTTTGAATTTTCGTTGTAATTGTAATGATGTCATCATCATTTTGCCTTCAATCACTTGTGTTCTAGAGTGCGACTTGATCTTCATGTTCCGCAACATATCCTGAGGCTTCATATGATTGTTCCTCTGTGCAAAAAAATATCAATGTAAGGATGTGGTAAGTGTGTGATTGATAATAGAAAGAGAAAAAGTTACAACGGTATACTTACTATTTTGTAGAACTAAAATTTGAAAACTCGCCTAAAATAATAAAGGATCCATCACATATTGACCATGTTCTTAGTTAACGCCAAAACAGATTTACAAAAAAAATAAAAATAAAAAATAAAATAAAATAAAATAAAATAAAATAAAATTCTTTAGTGGTTCAAACATAACCACTATAATTAGAAAGGATGATGTATACACTCTATTGACACAATCATTAAACAATTAGTCAACAATAAAAACATATACGAAATTAACTGAATCTTTTAAACAATTATAATCTCTATTAGCAATCAGTAATTGAAGCATATTGACCAAATCAGTGAAGTCCTTTTAGATACTCAAACCAATATGAAATCATCAATATATTGATCCAATTCATACCATATTGACTGTGTCATTTTTAAACATTAACAACACATATTCACATATCAATTTTCAACAAATTCAAAACCACTATGTTAAAAATAAAAAAGACTGAAACCGAACAAAATTAATTTCTTATCTTTTGACTCAAAAACAATCAAAGCCTTAAATAAAAATCAATACTAACTAGATCAAACCACAATTCTATATCTCTAACAAAATCTTCAAATCAAAAATCCAAGTTGAAAACCTTAGAGCCTCAGTCAATATGAAATGACCCAACCTCAGTCAACATGGAAATGACCCAATCATTTCGGGAATGCCAAATCTCTTGACCCACTATAATGATCAAAATGACAAGTCTCTCACAAACATTATTCATGACCAGTCTTTATTTCTGAAACAAAATGAAACGAAAGCACAAACTTTGTCAATATTGTAATGACCAGAATGTATGTACAAAAACAATTTCTTATCTATTTGCTCAAAAAATAAAAAATAAAAAATAAAAAATAAAAGCCTTCAACTCACTTCAAATTCCACCAAATCTAGAAATTAAAACTTTGGGTAGAAAATGACCCAGTCGGTTTGAAAAATTTGTCTATTATTTGTGAAGAAAACCTAGAGTCTCAGTTGATATGAAAATTATCTAATCATTACATACCTGTTGAATAAAGGAAGCACGAGAGCAAAATGGATGGTTGATTATTGAACCAATACGCGTGGATCGTCTTAGGGGATGCCGACCCAATTTATATAGGTTTTTCAGCTTTTCTGGCATCTCCTGTGCTAGTTTTTTCTTCTCCATGATCGAAGAAGGCGAATTGTAGGCTGCAGTAATGCCGAAGAGGACAACGCCGACGACGACGCGAGAGGAACCGAGGAGGAGGAAGACGATGGAAATGGAAATTGAAACTGAAACTGAAAAGAGTATGGATGTAAATGGGAGAGGAAGGATGTAATACCTAGATCCCTCAAATTTGGGGATTTTTTAATTTTCCAACATCAGACTACTTCTAGTAATCAATATGATCTCCGGTCATCGGCACCATATTATTTTTCGTATCCTACCATATTATTTTTCGTATTCCACCGGTTATTTTTTTATATTACGTCATACTATCTTTGTATTTCACCGGATTAACATATCGTTATCTATCACATTATTTGAAGATTCACATAATTTTCTAATCTTGTTAGTATTTTCATATTATTATTAAAAAAAAAAAACCACGAACTAATTTCAAATTTCCAGATGGCAAGAAGTTGTCAACAATAGCAACAACAACAACAAGAGAGTAGTTCTGATTCCGGCTGAGAATCTGGTCCCAGACAAGTGGAGTGGAGTCCAGTGGACTGAAGTCCAAGTCCAGTGGAGTGAGGTCCAGGTCGAGATCAACATCATGAAGAAGGAGAGACGGAAGATCGCGAGGGAGTTGATGTTCGGGACCAGGGCGGCTGAGAAGAGGAGGAACGGCTTGCCTCCACTGAGGAAGATGAATAGTCTCCTCCGTTCAGATCGCGATGGCTTCGATCCCGAGGCATTGCTACATGTCCGGTCGCAACGATAATCTCTCGTGATCCGGTGATCTAAAGAACTGAAGAGGGGCTTTTTTTTTTTTTTTTTTGGTGAAGATTTTTTAGCTGACTTTAGCATTGTTTGTTTATTATGAATTAGATTAATATTTGTAATTTTAATGAATACTTATGATTTTTATTTAGTTTTGTTATAATATAATATGGAAAATTCAACCAATTCGGTGGTTGCCTATCAGTAACCAACTAGTATAGTGCCGGAGGAGGGAGGCGGTGGTTACCAACTGATAACCACCATTTAGTATCCTATCTGAGGTAGTAGTTATCGGTTGGTAATCATCAGTAACTGATTGGTAACCATCTGACAGTAACCACCAGTAATTTGGTGATAAAATCCAAAAAATTCTACAAATTATTGTTTTTGTTTTTGTTTTTGTTTTTTTTGGGTGTTAACCAGCCAGCGGATATGGTTATCGATTAGTAACCAATTGGTATTTCATTGGTGGTAGTGATTACCGATTGGTAACTCACCAGTACCAGTTGATTACCAACTGGAAACCCACTGATAGAGGTGGTTACTGGTTGGTAACCAACTAGTAACCAGTTAGTAACTATTTGGTAACCTGCCAGCAGAGGTGGTCACTAGTCGGTAACTAACCAACGAAAGTAACCAACTAGTAATCAGTTGGAAATCAATTGATAACTTGCCAGCGGAGATGGTTACATCTTGGATAACACCGTAATTATATATATGATAGCTATTCTAAAATAATAAATAAAAATAAATATTTATAATGTTGGCATTTCTTTTAAATTTTTTTTTCTGTGTGGCAAAAATTAATCTGTGGCATGATTTTGTGAAATTTTTCTAAAGCGCCATAAATATCATAGCTCGTGCCTCAGTAAATTTCCCTATATATTCATTTACACTAAAAATTAAGAGGGTGAATAAATATTTTCACCTAATGCCAACATACCTTATTGCTTTGCAGGTTTAACCTGAATATGTTTATTACACAGCTCAAGGTTTGTTTGTTTGTTTGTTTTTAATTTTATTATTTTATTCACAATCATCTTGTTCTTTTTTTTTTTTTTTTTTAATTCACAATTCTTACACCACTAGCTAATTATTATTGATATCAGTCACATTTATCTCAGTTTAGTTTTACTATATGTATTGACTTGCTATTCCATATGTAGATTAACTCAATATTAATAACTTATTATACTCATGGCAAAATGGTGCTTCGTTTCAAATTTACTTTTAGATGTTTTATTGTATTCTATTTTTTTCTTCAATAATCTGATATATAGTTGTATTCATTGCACAGTCGTGGCTTTTTTCTTCACATTAATCTTGAATCTGTTTTGATGAAAAATTGACACATAGTATGATTATTCTACCTAAATATTATGCTCGTAAAGATTTTTATTATGTTATCTTCTAGGAAAACAGAAATACAAACATTCACATGAAAGAATAGATGACATATTTTTGAAATTACAGTTAAGCTCTAACAGTACACTTATTTATTGATTTACGGGGTCGTCCTTGTGCTTTACATACTAGAGCAGGTTTCAAAAGAGTTTATATAAAATAAGATACGATCAACACTTGATAAGTGGATGGCATTACAACAATTGATTAAGTATTTTTTGATAACAAAAGACCACGTTGGTGAAGGACCTTCCTCCTTAGCAAGTGCATAGATATATATATATATATATATATATATTATTTATTTATTGGAATGCAATTATGAGAATTGCTGACAATTCCTTTTTATTTTATTTTATTTTAAATATACTATGTGTCACATTTAGTGTCCATTTGGATCATAGGTTGCATTTGAAATTTTTAGTCTTTTGCATTCAAATTGAATGAATGAATCTAAATATTAAATTTGTATTATGTATTGAATTAAATGCGTGTCTCGATTATTTGGTTAAAGGTAGCATTTGAATGACGTAAACTAAAAAGGTATAAAATAAGTATGATATGAATTTGTTAAAAGTGAAAATTTTGATAATTTGAGTTCAATTGTTTTGAAATAGTGAAACCATTTAAATCCACTTGAATTTGAATGTTTCACAATCAACCAAATACACACTGTATTTAAAATGTAAAAAATTCTAATTGAATGGGTGATTTGAAAAAAGCTGATATTTTTTAGCTTAGAAAAATAATTGATTCGTACAATTATTAAAAAAAAAAAAGAAAAAATAATTATTGAATCGAGGAAAAAAAAAAAAAAAAAAACTGGATCCAGCTCTATAAGGAAAAGAAAAAAGAAAAAAGAAAAAAGAAAAAAAAAAAGAAAAAGAAAAGAAATTATTGCTACGAGATTCAATAATTCAATTCAAAAATTTTTGGGTGGATTGTGTGCCTAGATATATAGGTTTTTAAAGGATAATTAATTGAGAAAATTAGGTGGATGACCTTAATTGATTTGTTATATATTCGGAAGATGCATGAAACTCACAACTCCTTTACTAAAGAAGATAAGGTTAAGATCTATTAAACAAATAAAATCAATCCAATGGGCTGATTCTTCATGCCAAGGATAAAAAGTGATTCTTTAGAGTTAAGGGAGCCATAGCTGCTTATAAAAAAAATGTTATAAGCAAGAGAGATTGGAAGGAGAACTGACATATAAGAAGATTCAACATTTCTCACAAAAATGTTTATTCTAAGAGAGAAGAATATTGTATTTTTTTTTTCTTTTTGAATAAATGATGGTAACAAGTATCCGTAGGTGCACTCGGCACCCCTCTAGCACCCTTCTTCATGTACCTATCCTTATAGATTATTGAAAAATAAAAATAAAAAATACAATAATGTTGTTAAAGGGGAAAATAAAAAACAATTAAAAAAGACAACAAAGCTAAAAAAATAAAAGCCTAGACATCTGTGGATTGATTCTAAAGAATTAAGCCTAAACTTGTATCTTGCAATTCAACCTCAAATATGTCACGTTAAAAATATTTTAGCCAAAACCCAGTGCGAAAAAAACCAAAAGGAAAAAAGAGTACATATTTATCAAATGTCGGTTACTTATAAAATTTATAAAGCAGAAGACCGGCAATGACTTTGTTTACTGCTGAAGCAATGAAATCCGGTCATGTAAACCACCAATTCTCATCATCCAAATGCATTGCGTGTGAAGCAAGTTTATCTGCCACATGATTCCCTTCACGAAACACATGAGTAACACAATAGGAGATTCCTACGAGATAATTCATAGCACGCACCCATCTTGAGAGGAATTTCAACGGAACATTTCTACTATTGGTTTGAAGTAGGTTAACTACATATGTTGCAACACATTTGAAACATAGATGAGTCCATTTGGGTAGAAGCGATTCAACAGATAATGATTTTTTTAGAATTCGGGTTCTTTCAGAAGCAACCGAGTTGAGATCTTGAGGTGTAATGGGATTGCTAAGATTACTCCTAGCAAAGAAGAAAAGCATCGGAGTATAGTAAACTGGGCTTGATCCAAAAAAGAGAGCTTCAAACTTTTAAGGTGCTCAGGAGTAGGAGACAATGGTTTTATTTTCTCTATCTTAATGATCTCTATTTCCATAGCCATTTTTTAGAGTCTGCTAGTATGGATTTCTTCTTAGCCTGTACCGATAACGACTACAAACGTATGGAATGACTAGTAATTTTTTTTTTCTTGGCACTCAATTATGAGTAGTACTTATGACGCTTAAATGTTTTGGATCCAGCGTTCTAATATATATATATATATATATATATATATATAATACTGGAACAAGATCCTGAATGATCTTCTTTGCATTGTGGCTGGTCTAGATATAGTTTTTTGATTAAAGGATTAATTTATTATGATCTGACAGAAACTTTCAACTCATAGCTCATCCTTTATCAAATAAGATGTCGAGAAGTATGGTTTGATCCAATAGGGAAGGTTGTTGGGAGTTGGAGATGTAGGAATTGTTTTTCATTTTTTTTTTCTTTCAGATGAATCAAGTCCGTAAACGAGTTCACTTCCCATTTTTAAGTTCTAAAATTTACAAAACCATAAATTTAAATGATAATGTAGTTGAGTTTTGCTTCATTTGTTATTATTATATTATTTCCCATTATAAGTGTACTTAAAATCCCATATATGTTGGAAGAGCAACTGAAATTTTATGGAGGCAAGTTAATTAGAAAGAAAATTGTGAAAAAGAAAAATTTTTGTGGCAAAAGTGCAAGAGAGTCATTAAGGCACCGCAGCTAGACCCAAGGTGGCTCCGCCTTGGATTGCCTCTAAAACTTGATGACTAATCTATGATAGAAAAGTTGGTTTAAAAATATGTTTTGAAATTGATTCTTTGCTAAATTCTTGTAAATTAGTTCCCTTGTAAGTGCAAGTGCAACTCTCCAATCATCGAATGCAGAATTTATTAAAATGGTTCATTATGCTACTCAGAGAGAACTGATTGTATTAATTAATATATTTTCCATTTGATTAATGTTATTTAGTAGGATTTAAATAATAATTTGTCTTTCCAATGGATTGATGGAGAAGATGAGATTGTGATACAATTGGATTACGAGTCTTAACAATAATATTGAGATTTGAGAGTTGGAACTTCGAACTTGAACTCTTTATTGTTGTTGACTGTTATGTTAATTTGGAAGATTTTTTATTGGCAGCATATGGTAATTTACTGGAAATTGCAGTAAATAACAAATTTACAAATATTGTTGAAGTAAATAACCTTTGCAGAGTAAAACTAATCAAGACCATCTCCAATGCATTTGAGTACACCAGTGCTATATTTGTTAGAAAATGGTGAGAAAATTAGCATTATCTTACTTCATACTCTAATGTATTATGCTATTTTTAATACTATTTTTACTTTTTGTCATTATTATTGTGCTTTGAAAGTTGTAAATGTGAACTTTTAGTATTTAATAAATGAAAAATAAAAAGGTTATAATAATTACATAAAATAACAATCAATAATAATCAATAGTGACAATTGGCATTGGCTATACCTTGTGACAAATTTGTTATAAAGTTTAGCATATGATAAATTTAACATAAAAGATAGCACTATATTGAAGAACATACTTTTTTAATCCAAATGCCAAAATTTACTATTTGCACTCTAATTTAGCATTACATTTAAGATCTTTAACACAACAAAAGAAAACTTTATGTCCTTCATTATTTTTCAATACAAGAATCTTAACTTCAAGTAGAAAGAATTAAAAAAAAAAAAAAAGTAACAAGATAAGGACAAATCTTACTAAATCGCACTTAATAGATTTTTGAAAGAGGCAAATGAGAGCAACTCCTGGTTTCTTTCGAAAAAGGACATCTCTTCCTCACCTATAGACAACGCCACTTCTATCCCATCCCCATCTACTGTGTCCATCATTATGATAACATTCTTACCACTTATACTTAGAAAACACACCCAAGATGGCTTTCCCCATCCGAAATTCACTTCATAAAATGGAAACCTACACCTACTGCTTATGGTGTCAACATCTCCGTTTTTCTTATGATTTCTAACCACGTCAACGAAATTACGTACCTCCGCCAATCCAATTCTAGTATCGCAACTCTCTTTGAAGTCTTCAAGTCCTTTCCTCAGTGTCACAACCAAGTTTTGCAGTTTCGTTTCGTTAAATTCAGGACTCGTTGCTCCATACATCCATATAAGATTTCCAGCATAGTTTTCGGGCAGTAGCGGGACGAACCTTTTGCGTAAGTCCACCGTCTGTAACAACAAAGACGGACGTCGAGACCCCGAGGCTGAATCCGATGCTTCCATCGCACATTTCCAAATCAGTGCTAAGACGGCCTCGACTCGAGTTGGTTTCCGCACGGTTGAAGTTGCTAGATTAGATCGGAGAGCTGCAATTCTCGGGCGGCGAAAAACGAGCCTTCTTATAGCGATCTTCTCCGGGTTTGAATCTTCGAATCCCTGAAACTTTGACTCGAAGAAATCGTGTGGTGGGAAAATAGACGGCGACACAAATTATGGAGCAAACGGTAAGGCAGCGGCGGGATCTGACGATGACGCCACAGCGGCCCAGCATTTGAGGTGCCTGCTGATCGTGCAACCATCGGCGATCTTATGCGAATAACACGCACCGATGGTCATCCCTCCGCATTCGAAGAAGCTGCATAGGACAAGAAGAAGAGGGCTTGTGAATAGTTCTTCTCTTGCAACTGTTTCCGGAGGTATTAGTTTTTTCAAAGCTCGGGGATCGGGATCCGCCAAAATCTTTGATAACGGACAGTTGATTCTTGCTTCCACGAATTCGGCTCCCTCGTCGTTGCAGTCGATTGAGAAATTATCTTGGTTGATTCTTCCTGCCAAAGGGTAGAAATGGATCAACGAAATGGATAAGGATTGTTTTAGAATTCGGGATCTTTCGGAAGAATCGGAGTTCAGGTATTGAGTCCTTGGAAAGAAGAAGAGTATTGGACTAAGATAGGCAGGGCCAAATTGATCCAGAATAGAGAGCTTTAACTTTCTAAGGTGTTTCGGAGTTGGAGAGGATGGTTTTATTGTTTCTCTCTTAATGACCTCAATTTTCATATCCATTTTTCCAGAGTTGTTGAATATGGATATTGGCTCTAAGCCTGTGATTGCTTATAAGGATGAGACGATGTGGTGTATTCAGTGATGGGCAAGTATTTAATGTTTTATGCAATTATAAATTCACATTGCTCTTGAAATTATTGGAACGAGAGCTTCAATTATCATGTTTGAAGATTTCTGGAGTGGCGGTGGGCCTATAAATAATTATCCCCTTCAGAAAAGTTGCAGTAAATAACATTTTTATAAAAATAATTAAAATTAATAACAGGTTTTTAAAATATTAAGACTAAATATAAATTTATCATATAAAAAAATTTATATAAATAAATGATATTTTTACAAGATGTAAATGATATATTTATTTAATGGATCTGATATCATTTACCTTATGAATCTATTATTTACTCCAAATATTTTTAAAAACCTATTATTTATTTTTATTATTAAAAAAAAAAAAAACTGATATACACTTCTTTATCGCTTATTTTTAAGAGGAAAAAGACAGGAGGTGCCATGTCTCTTCCATGTTACGAAATCTGACGCATTACTTCCATGCCACCCAATTGCGAGTCAGTCAAGTATGCATGGTGAAAAAAAAACAAACAGATCTGGTCCAAAAGTAATAAGAATAAAATAAAATTTCATGATGTTTCCCACATAAAAGTTCTAAAAAAATGTTTATAAATTATGATAATGGTAGATCCCTCTAATTACAAACTAAGTGTTAATGAATTTTCAACTAAACGATACGTAACTATAACTTAGCATGAACTGAAAAGGTACCGTCAACCTTAAAACTCAATCAAAATCTATTCACCATACTCGCCACTAAAACTATGAAATATGAGTTAAATTATAAAATACATGTTTCTGAGTTGACTTAGATATATAAAATTATTTTGTAGAAAACGAAGAGGTACATTTCTTTTTTTCAACTTTGGCTAGAATCATTATTCAACTCATCACGATACTTTTAAAATTATCGTCAAAAATATAAGTTTTAGCATAGACAATTGTAGATTAACAAATGGTTCCAATCCCTTTCTAGCCCGTTTGGTAATGCAGCTAATGCTTCTATCGAAGCGAAGAGCGTTTATTCATCAAGTTTCAGGCTAAATGCGGAGAGCTTATTGGTGATGGATTGCTTATGCGGGCAGTTGAGCACCCTTAAATAAATTTTATAAGTACACCAATTTTACGCTCATTTAATTATTTGCATAACTTATTTCCTTCAAGGTTTGAAGTGATCTTGTAATAACCAACCTTTTTACAAATTTACGATTTCCTTTTTTTTAGGAATCAAAAGTTTGTATTATGTATGTTTATATGAAATGCCTGATATGATTTATCAGAATTAAGGTTTATGTATGATTTTATTCCGGTCAAAGTTTGATCAGAATAATTTAAGATATGTTTGAGACGATATTGCAGTTTTAAACAGTATAAAATTATACTGTGAAAAATTATTATTACGGATAGCAAAACCAAATTAGGTTTGAGATTATTGTAGAAAATCAAGCACAATATTTAGAGTAATAAGAACTAAGTGGTTTTTAGTTCAAAGAGAAATTTTTACGCAGTTCGGTTAAGTGCAGATAATTCTGGACTGCAGTTCAGTATAATAATACTGTTATTAATAAAAACAGTATTTATAAAATCCTTATTAGTATGATCATGGACTGCATTTGAGGAGGAAAACCAAATGGAGCCTTAATGGGGGGACACATCATTTGTGATAATTAATTGAATTATTTGATTTTTAGAAAATTATGGAAAGTAAGTTTTAAGTATGAACATGGTTAAAAATTGGCCAACAAGCCACTCCAAGTGGCCGGCCACTCTAGGGACTTTAGAGGGGGCAAATATTTTTGCTTTGAGGACTTAAATGCAATTTATGCAATAAAAATAATTCTAGGAATTTAAATTAAAATTTGCCTATAAATAGGTGTGGTGGGGTTTTGCCTTGGTTCACCTTTTGACACCTCACTTTCTTTAGTTTACAATCTAGCCTCTCCCTCCCCCCTAAAATCTGAAACTAAGAGAGTCAAGAAAGGGTAGAGTGAGGTCGGTTTTTGAGGTAGAAATCAAGGAGGAAGTTTGTGATTCAAGCCTAGATCTACTTCTAAGTGATAAGGTAAATCTTCTAAACCCCTTAAGCTTTTCATTTGCATTTTGATTCATTTATTTAGGTGTATTTTAAGTTGGTTATGTAAGAGCATAATCTCACTTATTTTTCATGCAATGATTTAGTTTGATTAGTATGTGCTTGATTAGGGTTTTAGTAAGCTAGATCTATGCTATGGTAAGTTAGATCTATGTTTTGGTTTATGTTTTTAAAGTTTTGCTTTAAAGTTTTATGCTTTGTGTGTATGTCTATTAGGTGATTGTTATATGTCCCCATATGCTAAGGAAGTTGTATGGTATGCTTGTATGATGGTTAGATGCTTGTATAATAGATTAACATGAAAAACCTACTTAAAACCCTAACTTGGTAAAAGTTTACCACATGGGTTAATTGGTTAAGAAACAAGTGTATGTGATGGAAAACCTACATAATACGCTGCATGTATGATGTAAGCTCACGGTTACGACCGTTTGAGGTAGGGTGTATGTTATTTTGCGTAACAAACAATTAAAAGTAAATCTGCCAGTTTTCGGACAAAACTGGGCAGCAATCTGAAAACGAAATTTTGAAGCCCTTAGAGGCAGAATTTAGAAAAAGTTAAAACTAAAAAGTTGTAGAAAATTGAAAATCCTAGGGGGTAACATGGAAAGAATTTGAAAATCCGAGATTGGCCAGCCCCAGACCCTATGCACGGCCAGGACTCTTCACCGAGGAAAATGATAGGTTAATGGCAGAATCAGGTTTTGTGTAAAAAATGAAAGTTGCAGGACTTTATGAGGTCTACAACTTTCATGAAGAAAACTTTTCAAATTCAAAGTAGATTTTAAAATAAAATTGAATCTTAAAACTGAGTAGGAAATAGGCAATTCCCGCACAGGATTTTCAAAACAGTGCATGAGCAACAATTCCTGCACATGCACTACTAATTGAAATTATTGGACTGTTTTCTATGAACGAGTTTCAAAATGTCACAGTTTTACTATCTTTATAAAATAAATCAGTTTCAGTTTTATAACAACGATTTAAAAAGAATTAAATAAGGTTTTAAAGTATGTTAAGTAATAGGTTAACTATAGTAAGACACATAGTAATCGGATATGTTACTAAAAATTATTATTGAACCAAGTATATTGAAAGTATACTTATAGTAACCAAATAGGTTACTAATTTTATATGCTAGGTTTTGAAACCAAGGTTACTTAGGATAACCAAATGGGATACCACTATTGGGTCTTAGTAACCCAATAGGACATTAACCTAATTATTTTTGGGCTTATACCCAGGGTTACTAACAGTAACCTAAAAGGATACTATTTAAGTATAACTAACCAAGATTTGTATTAAGTAATCAAACATGATATTGTTAGATGGTTTTTAGGTCAAGTGCCCTAAGGTTACATTTAGTAACCGAATAGGATACCATGTTAGTAGGGGACATATAACTAGGGTAAATGTTGAATGTTGGTTAGGATACCAACATTTAATAAAATGATTTATGGTAAGATATGATGATTCTTATCTTACGTCCTTTTTGGAAACATGAAAGTAACCTGTTGTTGCAATTCGTTGGAGCAACAAACCCCAGCTCTAGTATAACCTGTAAATACAACTCTGCCTATAGCATAGGCTAATTGTTTTATTGGTTGCATGTTTTTAAAATTCATGCACTTATGTATGTGATGCATATGATTATGTTTTATTATTGTGACATCATGAAGTATGTTCACTAATGATAATGTACAAGATAAGAGTAAGATTAAGTTCAAGTAAGAAACTGTTTTCAAGAAAATGTTTCCAAGTAAGATGTTAAGCAGTTTTAAATCGTGTCGTACCGACCTGCACTAGTTCAGGATTGGTTCATGTTTTGAGTTGGATTGGGCTGGCCGCCCCAACCATTCCATGGCTACGCGCCACGGTACGTACACTTATATTAAGTAAGGGCCCTAAAATTTGAAAACTTAAGAAAGCATAATGAAGCATAATTGGTTCATGCATTGATTAAGTTCAAATTGTTTTTGTGGGTTAATAGTTATACTTGCTGAGCGAAAGCTCACAACTTACGTTTATGCTGTAGGTAAGCTCCCTATTAGCAATACTTGATACAAGACGGTGGGGCATGGCAGGGCTAACTGTGAAACTACGGGATGGAGACCGATACGCGTTTTGTGTCAAATATATGTCCTTATTATTGAGTTAATTAATTGTATTTAAAATTAAATTTAATATTTAAATACTCAAATAAATATGTATATATGGTTATAAGAAATTATATGGTCAAGTTACCTTTATAATTGCAACAAAAAGAAAAAAAAATATTCCGTATTTTCCGCTAGTTAAGTAAGTGTCAGATCTTGTATAAGATAAGTACGGTAACGGCCTACGTAAGGCGGGTTGTTACAGAGTTGGTATCAGAGCGGATTCTTGCCTTCCGGTTTCACAGTATGCCTGCCAGCACCACAGTCATTGTAAGTTAAAAATTATTTTGTCTATAAATATTTATTATGTAAGTATAATATGATAGCTTGTATAATATAGATTCGAGACTATGGACGATGACCATGACGCCGCACTAGTATTTTACGGGATGCAACCTTTACTGTTCGATGGGACCCGACGAACAGTATCGCTAGTAGGATGGTTGTATGATATGGAGTCGATTTTTAGGATTTGCCATATATAGGCGCACCTCTAGTTTTATTAGCTACTCGGTGTCTAGCTGTGGAGGCTAGGGTATGGTGGATGACCATAGGGGAGCCGGCCATGCCAGGAGGTACATGGGTGGATTTTCGCGCTTTGATTACCGTACGTTACGGACTACCACCGGACAAGGACGTACCCTGACGAGTCGATGGGCTATTACTGCCGAGTCGATGGGCCATGCCTTATCGTGACCCCGAGATCTACAACGATATATATCTTGAGCGCTTTATTAGTTATGTAGCAGATTGACGCACGTACCCTGACGAGTCGATGGGCCATTACTGTCGACGGTTCCAGGAAGCAATGCTACCTCCCATTGCTACAGGCATTGTTTCTTCTTAGGGAAGGGTTACCTCCCAACGTCAGACCTTTTGTTCCGGAGCCTATAGTTGGGATGACATTAGATGGTATGATAGAGGCTACCATGGAGGCGGAGATAATAGTCCATGGGATGCAAGCTACCGCCCCAGAGGGAGACCAAGTCGTTCCAGTCTACGATGCGGATATTGCAGAGGCCGGAGCAGAGAACGATGTTATGGACCCTGCGGATATTCCTGTCGACCCCGAAGACCATTCGGAAGACCCTCCCGTTATCATCATCGAGAGTGACGATGAGGAAGAAGACGAGGAAGAGAACTTTGACGATCTTGAGGAGCCGGAGGAAGATCCCGAGGAGATTTTATGTAACGCCCCGAATTCCCATGCCGGGTCGTCACCGTACATACTTAACTTAAAACTCGGTCTTAAATACTTAAGTTTGTTAAAAATTCTGGAGTAAATTTTTTTTTTTACTCCCATCTTGAACTTGTCTTAACCTCATACTTGTACTCATACTTACTTATAGGTATCTCGAGTACCGAGCTTTCACACCTCATTTGAAAGCTATCTTATCATATTCAAATCGTGGACCAAACCCGACCTAGTGCGGGTCGGTACAACACGAGGCAACTTGCTTGCCATACATACTTGAAACTTTTTTTAAACCATATCATTACTTTCTTATAACATAACAAAACATATTTAACAAACATATTTTACAAAAACATATTTTCCAAAACTCGTGGCGGTGTCCATCCCACATTTCACAGTTGCCATGCCAACCTTCCACAGTCTTGCATCAAGTATTGCCGGTAGGTTGCTTACCTACAGCATGAACGTAAGTAGCGAGCTTATGCCCAGTAAGTACAACATTCAACCCGCAAAACATTTTAAGTGCACGAATGCATGAACCGATTATGCTTTCTTATGAATCAATTATGCTTCATTATATTAACTTGGTTCTGGGTCTTTTACATGTCAAGCGTGCACGTACCGTGGTACATAGCCTTGGAGTGGTTGGAGACGGCCAGTCCAATCCAACTCAAACCATGAAACAAACCGTTTAACATGGAGTGATTGGGGCAGCCAATCTAATCTAACTCAAACCATAGACTAAACCGTTTAAACCCGCCCTCGTGGCAAGTCGGTACGACACAATAACATTAACTTGTCTTATCTTATCTCATGACTTAAAAACTTATTCTTACCATGTGATTTAATATTCGTGAACATGCTTCATGATGTCACGATAACAAAACATATAACATAACATAATCACAAACCATAACATAAGACATCATAACATAAACATCATAGCATAGACATCATAACATAAACATCATAACATCATAGCATAAACCATCATAACATAAAGCACCATAACATATTACATATGTAAATCAATTTCATGATTTCTTGATAAACATGTCATGCAACAAAAATGTTTTGTTCATGCTGTAGGCGGAGTTGTACTTACCTATCATCCTACGTTCTTGGTTTATCGTCCAAACATGGCACGACAACAGTTCATACTCCTGTTTCCAAACAGGGTGTAAGATAAGAGTCTTTCACTATCTATCTTACTATAAATCATAATCATTAAATGTTGGTGTCCTAACCAACATTTATGAGTAGCCCTAGTTATATGTCCCCCATATCTTCTTATGATCACTCGATCGGTTACTTGCGGTAACCTTAAGGCTCATGGCCCAACATTTTTAAACAATCCATTGTTAGTTTACTTAGGGTAACCTTGGGTACCAAGCCCAATCATATTTGAATAGTATTTGGCCCAACTAATTTCAACGTATTACCCCATTAGGTTACTATTGGTAACCATAGGGTACGGCCCAATTATTTATTCATTTGCTCTTTCTTGACAAACCTTTGTCAAGTTTTCTTTACAAATCTTTATAAAAACCGTATTTTCATAAAACTGTAACTTTTAAGCAAAGACAGTTAAAAACTATCAAGCTCTGAAAATAATATTTGAAAACAGTTTCTTAATTTCAGTTATCAGTGTATGTGCAGGAATTTCCTGCTTTTACACTGTTTTCTAAAAATCCTGTGCAGGAATTTCTTGTACCCTGCACAGTTTTGGGAATCTGGTTTTACTTTTAAAATATGTTTGGAATTAGAAAAATATTTCTTCATGAAAGTTGTAGACCTCGAATAACACTACAACTTTCATGTTTTTCTCAAAAACCAAATCTGCATTTAACCTATCCATTTTGCTTGTTGAACCTGCCCGGCCGTGCACACTGGGTATGGCTGACCAGGCTCGGGTTTCTGTAAAAACAGAGGCCTTTGGGGCCTTATTTTTGAAAACCGTCCATGTTGTCCCCTAGGATTTTCCATTTCCTACAACTTTGTAGTTTTGAGTTTCTTCAAATTCGGCCTCTAAGGGCCTCAAAATCACGTTTCCAGAAAGCTGCCTAGTTTTATCCGAAAACTGGCAGTTTCGTTTTAGGTCATATTTTACGTAAAATTACGTGCACACTACCTCAAACGGTCGCAACCGTGAGCCTACGTCAAGTATGCAGCGTATTACATAACGTCTCCATGATCATACATTCATTCTTAAACCTATGGGGACATATAACAAACATATAGTAGGCATACTCAAAACCCACATAATCTTGAACACATATGATCATAACCATGCACCAAAACATAATTAGAGACCACCAAACCCTAATCAAGCACATACTAATGAAACTAACTAGAGCATGAACATAATTGGTGAGCTTATGCTCTTACAATCCAACTTTGGAAATACACTTAAATTTCCAATCAAAGCTCAATTAAAAAGCTTAGGGTGTTAAAGAGAATTACCTTAATCAATCTCAAAGATTGGTGCTAGATTTTTGATCCAACTTTTTCTCCTTGCTCCCTACCACAACCGGCCTCCCTTGGCTTGGTTGGCTTCCAAATTTTTAACCACACTAGGTTGGTGACTCTCCAATTTTTCCGACCACCACCTATCATTCACTTTCTCTTTTCTTTTTCTTTCCTCTAGGGTTCGGTTTTTGTGAGGGAGAGTGTGAGAAGAAAATTGGCAAGAGTTTGGCTTGTTTTTCCCAATTTTTGGGTCCAAAATCCGCCCCCCCCCCCCTCTCCTCTATTTATAGACTTTTTGAACTTTTCAAAATTTCTAAAAAGTCCTTGAACTAGGATTTATTTATTTTCCTAAAATTGCTAATTGGTCCTTGAAGCAAAAAAAATTTGCTAAAATACCCCTCCATGTGGTGGCCGGCCATTACTCCCTTGGTGCCCAAGTTTTGTTTACCTCATCATGATGACATCATGCTTACATCATCTTAATGACATCATGCTTACATCACCTTGATGACATCATGCTTACATCCCTTTGATGACATCATGCTTACATAACCTTGATGACATCATCTTGCTTACATCATGCTTACATCATCATTGCTAACTTTTCCAAAAATTGCACTTTTGCCCCTAAAGACAAAATATTTGCAATTTAGTCCCTGCGGGTGATCGGCTAAGGTAGAGCTACTTGACTTCCAATTCTTGCATAATTATCCACTTGATTCAAAGAATCCATTAATATAATTATGCAATCCATTTCCTTATTAACTTTGATAATATCAATACTGTTTTGTCCTAAAATAGTATTATCATACTGAATTGTAGTCCAAAATCCATCTGCATAAAATTGGATTACGTATAATTTTTCTTAGGACTTGAAACTATTTAGTCCTTATTGCTTCAAATATTGTGCTTGATTTTTCTAGGGTGGTCTCATAGCTTATTCTTGCACATTCATCCGTAATGACGGTTTCCTGCAGTATAATTTTCATACTGTTAATCACACTGCAGTACCATTTCAATCAAACCTAAAGTCAACTTGGTCAAACTTTGACCGGCATAAAATCATAAATTCCTATTTTGTCATTTTTCTCAAAAGGCCTCATGCTTGACTTAAGCGAACTATTATTGAGTCTCGTAGCTAATTAAACGAGAACTCAAACATATACTGATATTCAACTCAAATCATGAGCTTCATATCGACATACAAGATTCAAACTTGGATTTTACTTTTATCCAAGGAAATCGCAAGTTCATCAAAATTTCGGGTTCTTACATTTTATTCGACCATGCTGATTGGGACGCGGACTCCGACATTTCTTCCGACAGAGTGATAGTGTAGACTGTTTAGATCTAGGATGACTTTTTAGTATTTATGCTTTTTGACATTAGGATTGTACATAGGATAGGTATGATGGTAAAGTGGTAGACACTTCTATCTTATTTTGACTTTGTATATATAGTAAATATTTTGTGTATAGTATATGTACATATTACTATCTAAATAGGATATATTTTTTGTGTATGTACAAAAGAACAATTTATATATGATATGTATATGATGATGTTATGATATTATAATAAAGTATTAGTTACGATAAGTTATAAAAAGTTATGATATGATAAGATGAAATCACGATGGATTTCTATATGATGTTTTATGATATGATAAGATGTTATGGAATGATGTGATACGATAAGATATGAATGGAAGAAGGGATATATCAAGTATAATAATATCTTTTCTTGTAACCAAATAGGAATTAGAAAATGGTACGTCCTCGCAAGCAAGTAAACCTGAATCCGCAAGAACCGGATCTTGCAAATGTTGTAATTACTTTGCAACGACAAATGCTAGAACAGCAGCAGGAAACAAACCGGCTTAGAGAGCAAATAGCTCGTCTAAATCAGGTACCTCATGCTAATGAAGTGCCACTACAAGATAACCATGTACCCCCAGTAGCACCACAGGTACCAGGGGTTCGTAAAGGGGTTTCACGGAATTTAGAAGTCTCGTTAGCACCTATTGGGATTCAAGCGAACCCACCCTTAGTTCGGGAAGACCTGTTGTTCGAGCGGTTTAGACGAATGAAGGCACCCGAATTTGAAGGAACTACAGACCCGATTGAAGCCGATAACTGGTTAATTGATATCCAAGTGATTTTGGATTTTATGGGAATTACGGAGCGGGAAAAAGTTCTCTGTGCTTCCTTTGCACTTAATAAGGATGCAAGACATTGGTGGATGACGGTCCAGATGCGCAGAGATGTAGCGGCAATGAGTTGGCAGGATTTTGTTGCTGAATTCCGAATGATGTACTACAACAGCGAAATCTTGGCGGCTCAACAAGACGAGTTCACTAGTATGAAACAGTGGTTGATGAAAGTGCTAGAGGCTGTTAAGAAATTTGAGCAGCTGGCTCGCCTGTGCCCAGAACTTATACCGAACGAAACAACAAAAGTAAGAAGAATGATGAAGATGTTTCGAACGGACATTGCCAAGCAAGTCAGTGCTGGCAGTAGCCCTCCAACCCTAGTATCTGACTGTATCAGTCGAGCAATAAGAGCCGAGTATTGGATTAACCAGGATAAGGAGGCAAGGGCTCAGATTTTTAAAGTCAAGAAAGAGGAGAAAGCGGGGGTGAAACAGTTTCAGCCCTGACAGAATCAGGAATCGTACCCGAAGGGTCAGACCAATAATTATGGCCAAAATTTCAAACAGTTCGGGAAGAATAAAAGAGAAGGGAATGCTACTGGTCAGAGTCAGCAGAGAAATTACCCTCAAAAGAAGAACAACCAGGGGAATGAGAGTAATAGCAATGATTATCCAGTGTGCGCGCAATGTGGAAAGAAGCTCCTAGGAGTATGTAGAATGGGGACCAACGCCTGCTACCTTTGTGGAAAGGAAGGCCATTATGCGAAAAATTGCACCTTGAACAACCAGAACCAGAACCCTCAATACCATAATAGAAATGCGAGCAGTCAGCTGCATGCGGTTCAAGCAAAAATCAAAGGCCCTTCGAACGTACAAGGAAGATTAGAGGCTCCTGAATCCCAAGCCAGGATTTATGCCTACACAAGGGGAGATGCTGAAGCTGGAACTTCCCATGTAGTGACATGTCAGATTTCTATCGTCACCTATGATGCAATTGCCCTATTTGATTCTGATGCCACCCATTCATTTGTGTCGATGGAGTTTAACCAGAAATTAGGAAGAGGTGTGGATAATTTAAAGCAACACTTCAAAACCTCCCTTCCATCAGGAGAAATTTTGTTGTCTGATTCTTGGATGCAAAATGTCCCAGTAATCAATTGTGGTAGAGAACTATATGTAGACCTCATCGCAATTAAGCTTCAAGATTACGATGTTATTCTAGGAATGGACTTCCTAAGTAAGTACAATGCTAAGATTGATTGTCGGAAGCGTTGTGTTATGTTTAGTCTTCGTGGTGAGGAAGAATTCAATTTCTACGGTCAGTCCCCAAATTCCTCAACTAGGCTAGTATCGGCATTGAAGGCATGAAAAATATTGGCTAATGGATGCCAAGGATATCTAGCTAACATGGTGGACAAAGAGCAAGAGATGGAGTTAAATCCGGAAGATGTTCCCATCATCAGGGAATATGTGGATGTCTTTCCAAAAGACTTACCAAGACTCCCTCCCGAGCGGGAAATTTCTTTCGAGATAGAATTGTTGACTGGAGCTGCACCAATATCAAAAGCACCTTACCGTATGGCCCCAGCCGAACTTAGGGAACTTCAAGTACAGTTGCAAGAACTGGTAGACAATGGATTCATTCGACAAAGCCATTCCCCATGGGGAGCACCGGTTTTATTCGTCAAAAAGAATGATGGATCGTTGCGGATGTGCATCGACTATCGTGAGTTGAATAATATTACGATTAAGAATAAGTATCCTCTTCCTAGAATTGATGATCTTTTTATCAACTTAGGGGAGCAGTAGTATTCTCGAAGGTTGACTTGCGATCGGGATACCATCAACTTAGAATTAAGGAGGTGGATATTTCTAAGACGGCTTTTCGAACACGCTACGGACATTATGAGTTTCTTGTCGTGCCATTTGGATTGACCAATGCACCAGCTGCTTTTATGGATCTGATGAATCGAGTGTTCAAATAGTACCTAGACAAGTTTGTCATCGTTTTCTGTAATACCTAGATTTTTCATGTCACTAATTTCTTCTTAAGAAATTAGATTCTATACCATAAAGGTATTTATGAAAAAGTTCAAGTAAGAGCTTTTATTTGATTATGTGAATTCTTTTGGGTCAGTAAGACTCAAAATAGGTTTTTAAGGTTAGAAAACGCTCTTTCAAGTCAAAAAGGACGAAAAAGGACATAATTTCAAAAAAAATCAAAGTTTGACCAAAAGTGGTCAACGGATTGACTTGGCAGTATTATATGATGCAGTACGAGAAAATACTGTAAAATATGTCAGTATGGGCGAGATAGCTCAAATAGGCTTTAAAACCACCCTAGAAATTCAAGCACACCTAGTTAAGGTCAAGGGCAAAAGGACGTGAAAATATGGAAAACTTGGTCACCAAGTAACCCATTAGGGCCGGTCACATGCAGGGGCAAAAATGTCAAAATTTTCACTTTTGGGGTAAAAGTGCAAATTTTGGAAAATTGATGATGTAAGCACATGATGTCATCAAGATGATGTCATCATGATGAGATAAGCTTGGCTTGTTCACCAAGAAAGCAACCGGCCACCTAGGGGGCATTTTTGTAAGAATTTTACCTTTTGGGGCAAAAGTGTAATTTTTAGAAATTAGTGATGTAAGCATGATGTAAGCACATGATGTCATCAAGATGATGTCATCATGATGAGGTAAGCAAAACTTGGGCTCCAAGGTAGCCAATGACCGGCCAACACCTAGAGCTAGAGGGCATAAATGCAAGAATTTAAACTTTTGGGGCCAAAGTGTAAATTTTGAAAATTGGGTGATGTAAGCATGTGATGTCACCAAGATGAGGTCATCTTGCCTTGCTCTCCAAGTGACAGCCGGCCATCTTGACACCTAGCATGCCAATTGCATGATTTTCTCAAAATTTAGGGGCTAAAATGCAATTTTTGGAAAGTTTGCATTTGCCTATAAATAGGGGTGGCATTTAATCATTTAAATCAGAAAATTTGGCCAAACTCTTGCCATTTTTCTGCAGAAAAATCCGAGAGAGAGAGGAGGAGAGAAACCAAGAGAGAACCAAGAGAAAAAGTTGGAAAAAGCCAAGGGAGGCTAGTTAGTGTGCATGTTCGGTTTCAAGCTAGAAACCAAGGGTAAATCTGGAAATTTTGGACCCAATTTCTGGGCAGTGGCCGTGCAGGGGTGAGGAAGAAAGGGGTGAAAAATTTTGGTGCCATTTGGAGAAGCTAAAGCAGAGTGTTTGGAGAGCCAAAAGGGAGGGAGATTTCGGTTTGCATACCCTAACCCATCCCTAGGGTTAGCTAAGGTAAAACTCCCTCAAACCCTAACATTTTTCCATGCAAGTTAGATGGGATATTTATGTGTATGTTTGTATGTGCATGGCTGAAAATTGGAACCCCATTTGGAGGGGAAATCCGGACTTGTTGGCAGCCAAAAGGGAGGAGTAAGGAAGTTTGGAATCCAAGCTAGTAAACCAACTTCCAAACCCTAGAGGTAAACCCTAAAACCATAAGCTTTTGGTTTGAGATTTAATGTGGAAATTTAAGTGTATTTCCAAGTCCAATATGTAAGAGCATAAGCTCAAAGTTTTATGGTTAATGCCCTAGACTAGGTGTGGTGCTTGATTAGGGTGTTGCTTAAGGGTGGTTGCTTATGGTTTTGTTTATGCTTGTGTGCATTATATTTGTGCTTGTTGCATGCTAGGATTGCATGGCTTTATGGTTGGTATGTTCCCTATTAGTGTGCAGCCGGTTGTGGCTTGTGTGCATGGTTATTAGAGCTAGTCATGGTTTGGCTTGAATGCATGTATGAAATGTGATGCGACTCTAGTTCATGCAACCCTAGGTTTGTGTAGATTTGGTTTGGGTTGCATGGCTGCGTTAGAATCATGTGTTGATTCATGTGGGACGTTAGTTAACGCTGCATGTTGGTTACTTAGGCTCCCGCGTGATCGGTTGAGTTAGTTCCGCGAAGTAGGACGCGTAAAACCGAGTAAGCACAAAAACTGGCAGATTCGGATCAAATCTGCCCAGTTTTTGGAAAAGTGAAATATAAGGCCTTTAGAGGCCAAATTGGGAAAAACGTAAAACATAAAAGTTGTTCAGAAGAGGTTTTCCTAGGGGGCAACGTGAACCGTTTCCCAAAATGAGACCCCAATGGCCTCTGTTTACCCCAAAACCCGTGGCTGATCCCCAGACCCAGTTTTCACTCAGTTTTTCGGGGTCAGCCAGTTTCAAACAAAAACTGGGACGAATCTAGGCCGAATTGGAATTTTTGTAAAACACGAAAGTTTTAGAATTTTTCGAGAGCTACAACTTTCGTGAAGAAAACTTTTTCAGATTACGAACTGATTTTTAAACTGGGATTGTTTTTCGAAGGGTGCGCAGGGAATCCGAAAATTCCTGCACCATTAGCTTTATAAATGTTTCTAGAAAACTGTTTTTCTACTACAAACTATTGTTTTGATTATGGAAAACTGTTCCAAGGGCAGTTTTCAACCTCAAATGATTTTATGAAGCACTAATCCAAGAGTTTGGATTTTTACGATTTAAGTAAAGGATTTTTAAAAGTTAAGAAAGAAGTTTTGGGATTAATTTCCCTAAATTTTCCAAGTAAGGAAAATGAATTTTTCAAGCTAGAGTATAGCAAGCGATTAATTTACGAAAGGTAACCGGGAGTTATACCCGAGTTACTGGGTCAAGCCCAAGGCCCAAAGGTTGACCCAACGAGGGTTGACCATAGTTGACCGAAGTTGACCATTGTTGACCATAGTTGACTTTGGTTGACTAACAAGTGGATTTTAGTTTGACCTTAAGGGTTACCCAATATAACCCTAAAGGATACCCGTTTGAGCTAAGATATTGGGTTAGGAAAGTAACCTAATGATTTGTGGATTAAGGATGAAGCCCAGGGTTGGAAGATGATCTAACCCTAATGGTATGTTATGTTATGGGCTTAGTACACAAGGGTATCCAATGTAACCAAGTAAGACGTTATGCACAAGGGACATACAACCAAGACCATGTAAGGTAAGCATGTTGGTTAGGTCACCAACATTTCATGAGTTTAAGTTAGACAATGTCTTTTATCGAGCAGGATAGAACCTGCAGCTGTACCGGAAAAGGAACAGCGTTAGTTGGGACAATAAATCAAGAGCATAGGACGGAAGGTAAGTACAACTCCGCCTACAGCATGAACACATGTTTGTTTGCATATGATGTTTTTAAGAAATCATGAATAGCATTTCATGATTTATGATGTTATGAAGTAGTACGTTATGACATGATGATATGTTAAGTATGTCCATGTTTCATGTTAAGATGTAGTATGTTATGAAGTATGTTATGTTATGTATGATGTTACGTTAAGATGCAGTATGTCCATGTTTCATGTTAAGTTATGAGATAGTATGTTATGATAAAGTATGTTATGTTTTATGTTCGATATCTTGGCATCATAAAGCATGCTCACTAATAATGAATCATATGGTAAGAATAAGTTCTTAAGATACGAGATAAGTTAAGTAAAGATTGTTGTGTTGTACTGGCTTGCCTTTGTGGTGGGTTCAAATGGTATATTCCATGGTTTGACTTGGATTGGATTGGCTGCCTTCACTACTCCATGTTAAACGTCTTGTTTCATGGTTTGAGTTGGATTGGACGGACCGCCTTCAACCACTCCATGGTTATGTACCACAGTACATGCGCACATGTTATAGAGTAAGATAATAAGGAACCATAATTGATTAATAAGAAATCATAACCTGTTCATGCATTTTGTGTTTCAGTTGCATGCGGATTGAATATTGTGCTTACTGGGCTTTTAGCTCATTACTTACGTTCATGCTGTAGGTAAGCTACCTACCGGCAATACCTGATACGAGACTGTGGAAAGACGGTGCTGCGGACTGTGAAATGTGGGATGGACACCACCACGGATTTCCATAAAAGGTGTTTGAAAGGAAAATGTGTTTACATTATGTTTTAAGTATGTATGGCAAAGGTTTCAGTATGTATGGCAACGAGTTGCCTCGTGTTGTACTGATCCGCATTAGGTCGGGTTGGTCCACGATTTACGTTTATGTATGATAGCTTTCCCTTTAGGTGAAAGCTCAGTACTCGAGTGAGTACATACGAAGAAGATATGTTCTTATATATAAGTTTAAGTTTATGTTTAAGCCTAAGTTTAAGGCTTCATGTTTTATGTAAGTAACGTGTTTAAGTCACGATTTTAAAATGAAGTTAAAGCTTTTAAGTTTTAAAGGAGTAAAAAAAAAAAAAAAAAATTTACTCTAAAAATTGGGTAAGTTTAAGTTAAGTAAGTATAGTCACGACCGTCATTCGCGTGGTCAGTCATACGTGGGTGGTCGGGGCGTGACATTTTCATCGACGATATTTTGATCTACTCAAAGTCCAGGAAGGAACACGAGCAGCACCTCAGGATAATTTTGGAGAAGTTAAGACGTAATCTGCTCTATGCCAAATTCACAAAATGTAAATTTTGGTTGGAAAAAGTTCACTTCTTAGGTCACGTGGTTTTAAAAGAAGGAATTTCCGTTGATCCTGCTAAAGTATAGGTAGTTAGTACGTGGCAAGCACCCAAAAATGTTACGGAGATACGAAGCTTTCTTGGTTTGGCCAGATACTACCGACGATTCGTTGAAGGATTCTCCAAGATTACGGCACCACTTACGGCCCTTACTCGAAAAGGGAAGAAATTCGAGTGGACACAAAAATGTGAAGAAAACTTTCAAGAGCTCAAGAAGAAGCTTACTAGCACTCCAGTGTTAATAATTCCTGATGTGGACGCAGGAAATTTCATAATTTACAGTGATGCTTCTAAGCCATGATTAGGAGCAGTCCTGATGCAAAATGGAAATGTAGTCGCCTATGCCTTACGCCAACTAAAGGATCACGAACGGAACTATCTGACGCATGATTTAGAGCTAGAGGCGGTAGTTTTCGCATTAAAGATCTGGAGACATTATTTGTATGGGAATAGATATAAGATTTATTCAGATCATCAAAGTCTCAAATACATCTTCACCCAAAAGGAGCTCAATATGAGACAGTGTAGATGGCTAGAACTCGTGAAGGATTACGATTGTGAAATCATTTACCATCTTGGAAAAGCGAACAATGTAACAGATGCTCTAAGTAGGAAATCATCTAGTATACTGATGTCTCTTGGAACGATGCCCAAGCCACTTCAAAAGAAAATTTCTGATTTCAATATGGAAATGATAACTGGGAAATTGGCTGTTCTGACTCTCCAGTCCAATATCCTAGAATCCATTAAGCTTCATCAAGGGAAGGATTCGTTTCTACAAAAGGCGCAACTTTTTGGTGGAAAGAATAAAGAATTTAAGACATCTTCGAATGCGGTAATTCATTTCAAGGAAAGGATTTGCGTTCCTAACTTCGAATTTTTAAAGAAACAGATCATGTCTGAAGCGCATGAGACGCCATATTCGGTACATCCCGGAGCTACCAAGATGTACAAGGACCTCAAAGAAAACTATTGGTGGCCAAATATGAAAAATGTAATTGCAGATTTTGTGTCAAAATGCCTAACTTGTCAGAAAGTTAAGGCTGAATACCGGCAACCTGGTGGAGATCTTCAGAAAATCGAGCTTCCAGAATGGAAATGGGAACAAACTACTATGGATTTTGTAGTTGGATTACCCAGGACCGCAAGTGGGAATGACATGATTTGGGTAATTGTGGATAGATTAACCAAATCAGCCCACTTTATTGCTATCAAGGCTACCTTTTCAGTAGAGAGACTAGCTGAAATTTACGTATCCCAGATTGTTAGGCTACATGGAGTGCCAAAATCTATCATTTCAGATCGTGATGGGCGTTTTACCTCTCGATTTTGGAAGAGTGTTCACACGGCTATGGGATCAAAACTGAAATTCAGTACAGCTTTTCACCCTCAGACTGATGGACAATCGGAACGAACGATCGAGACGCTAGAGGATATGCTAAGGTCTTGTGTTATGGATTTCAAAGGAAGTTGGGATCAGAAGCTACCTTTGATCGAATTTTCTTATAATAACAGTTATCACGCCTCAATTGGTATGTCTCCATTTGAAGCGTTATATGGAAGAAAATGTCGATCTCCCATTCATTGGCAAGAAGTTGGACAGAAGTAGCTTCAAACTACGGACTTCATTAGAAAGACTTCAGAGGATATCAAGATGATCAAACAGAGACTCGACGTAGCTTTCAGTCGACAGAAAAGTTATGCTGATAAACGTCGAAGACCCTTAGAATTCCAAGTTGGAGATTCTGTTTTCCTTAAGATTGCTCCTATGAAGGGAATTATGAGATTTGGTAAAAAGGAAAAGCTTAGTCCGAGATATACAGGACCATTTGAAATCTTTGAGAGGATTGGAAAAGTAGCCTATAAGCTTGCCTTGCCACCAGATTTAACTTCTGTGCATAAAGTATTCCACGTTTCGATGTTAAAAAAGTATGTACCTGATTCTTCCCATGTGTTAAGTCAAGAACCAATCGAAATCCAAACGGATTTGACGTATGAAGAAAAGCTAGTTCGGATTCTGGATCGGGAAGAGAAGGTTTTAAGAAACAAAACCATTCCTATGGTTAAAGTGTTATGGCGGAATCATAATACTGAAGAAGCAACGTGGGAATTAGAAGAGGAAATGAGAAAGAGTTATCCCAATTTGTTTTGATTTTCGAGGACGAAAATTTTGAAGGGGGATAGATTATAATAACCAACCTTTTTACAAATTTACGATTTCCATTTTTTTAGGAATCAAAAGTTTGTATTATGTATGTTTATATGAAATGCCTGATATGATTTATCAGAATTAAGGTTTATGTATGATTTTATTCCGATTCAAGTTTGATCAGAATAATCTAAGGTATGTTTGAGACGATATTGCAGTTTTAAACAGTATAAAATTATAATGTGAAAAATTGTTATTACGAATAGCGAAGCCAAATTAGGTTTGGGATTATTGTAGAAAATCAAGCACAATATTTAGAGTAATAAGAACTAAGTGGTTTTTAGTTCTAAGAGAAATTTTTACGCAGTTCGGTTAAGTGCAGATAATTATGGACTGCAGTTCAGTATAATAATACTGTTATTAGTAAAAACAGTATTTGTAAAATCCTTATTAGTATGATCATGGACTGCATGTAAGGAGGAAAACCAAATGGAGCCTTAATGGGGGGACACATCATTTTTGATAATTAATTGAATTATTTGATTTTTAGAAAATTATGGAAAGTAAGTTTTCAGTATGAACATGGTTAAAAATTGGCCAACAAGCCACCCGAAGTGGCCGGCCACTCTAGGGACTTTAGGGGGGGCAAATATTTTTGCTTTGAGGACTTATATGCAATTTAAGCAATAAAAATAATTCTAAGAATTTAAATTAAAATTTGCCTATAAATAGGTGTGATGGGGTTTTGCCTTGGTTCACCTTTTGACACCTCACTTTCTTTAGTTCACATTCTAGCCTCTCCCTCCCCCCTAAAATCCGAAACTAAGAGAGTCAAGAAAGGGTAGAGTGAGGTCGGTTTTTGAGGTAGAAATCAAGGAGGAAGTTTGTGATTCAAGCCTAGATCTACTTCTAAGTGATAAGGTAAATCTTCTAAACCTCTTAAGCTTTTCATTTGGGTTTTGATTCATTTATTTAGGTGTATTTTAAGTTGGTTATGTAAGAGCATAAGCTCACTTATTTTTCATGCAATGATTTAGTTTGATTAGTATGTGCTTGATTAGGGTTTTAGTAAAGCTAGATCTATGCTATGGTAAGTTAGATCTATGTTTTGGTTTATGTTTTTTAAGTTATGCTTTAAAGTTTTATGCTTTGTGTGTATGTTTATTAGGTGATTGTTATATGTCCCCATATGCTAAGGAAGTTGTATGGTATGCTTGTATGATGGTTAGATGCTTGTATAATAGATTAACATGAAAAACCTATTTAAAACCCTAACTTGGTAAAAGTTTACCACATGGGTTAATTGGTTAAGAAACAAGTGTATGTGAAGAAAAACCTACGTAATACGCTGCATGTATGATGTAAGCTCACGGTTGCGACCGTTTGAGGTAGGGTGTACGTTATTTTGCGTAACAAACAATTAAAAATAAATCTGCCAGTTTTCGGAAAAAACTGGGCAGCAATCTGAAAACAAAATTTTGAAGCCCTTAGAGGCAGAATTTGGAAAAAGTTAAAACTAAAAAGTTGTAGAAATTTGAAAATGCTAGGGGGTAGAGTGGACAGAATTTGCAAAATAAGCTCAGCCCCAGACCCTGTGCACGGCCAGTACTCTTCACCAAGGAAAATGAACAGGTTAAGGGCAGAATTAGGTTTTGTGTAAAAAACGAAAGTTGCAGGAATTTATGAGGTCTACAACTTTCATGAAGAAAACTTTTCAAATTCAAAATAGATTTTAAAATAAAACTGAATCTTAAAACTTAGCAGGAAATAGGCAATTCCTGCACAGGATTTTCAAAACAGTGCATGAGCAACAATTCCTGCACATGCACTGCTAACTGAAATTATTGGACTGTTTTCTATGAACGAGTTTCAAAATGTCATAGTTTTACTATCTTTATAAAAGAAATTAGTTTCAGTTTTATAACAACGATTTAAAAAGAATTAAATAAGGTTTTAAAGTATGTTAAGTAATAGGTTAACTATAGTAAGACACATAGTAATCGGATATGTTACTAAAAATTATTATTGAACCAAGTATATTGAAAGTATATTGAACCAAGTATATTGAAAGTATACTTATAGTAACCAATAGGTTACTAATTTTATATGCTAGGTTTTGAAACCAATGTTACTTAGGATAACCAAATGGGATACCACTATTGGGTCTTAGTAACCCAATAGGACATTAACCTAATTATTTTTGGGCTTATACCCAGGGTTACTAACAGTAACCTAAAAGGATACTATTTAAGTATAACTAACCAAGATTTGCATTAAGTAATCAAACATGATACTGTTTGATGGTTTTTAGGTCAGGTGCCCTAAGGTTACATTTAGTAACCGAATAGGATACCATGTTAGTAGGGGACATATAACTAGGGTAAATGTTGAATGTTGGTTAGGATACCAACATTTAATAAAATGATTTATGGTAAGATAGGATGATTCTCATCTTACGTCCTCTTTGGAAACATGAAAGTAACCTGTTGTTGCAATTCGTTGGAGCAACAAACCCCAGCTCTAGTATAACTAGTAAGTACAACTCTGCCTACAGCATAGGCTAATTGTTTTATTGGTTGCATGATTTTAAAATTCATGCACTTATGTATGTGATGCATATGATTATGTTTTATTATTGTGACATCATGAAGTATGTTCACTAATGATAATGTACAAGATAAGAGTAAGATTAAGTTCAAGTAAGAAACTATTTTCAAGAAAATGTTTCCAAGTAAGATGTTAACACTAGTACAAAATGTGTATACCACGACGGTTTTTAACCGTCGTGGTAACATTTCGACGACGGTTTTCTAACCATCGTGGAATCCAGAGTCGTGGAATCTTTTTAGATTCCACGACGGTTTTTTATCCGTCGTGAAATAAGCAAAAATAGGGCCTAAATGTGGATATTTAAGAACATACCACGACGGTTCTACGTTAAAAACCGTCGTGATAGGCGGACCTACCACGACGGTTTTTTTTTGAAAAACCGTCGTGGTAGGTCCGCCTATCACGACGGTTAAAAAACCGTCGTGGTAGGGTCCGCCGAAAACAAAAAAAATTACGAATTCATTTCATTTTCCACGGGTGGCAAATCCGGAAAATTTAACTCACAAAATCAACATTTTTTCTAGAAAATTCTCAAATCCGTGTTTTACCCAATCAATTTTAAAGCAATCTAAATCACAATGACTGTCAACAATCACCGAAATGACGGATTTTGGACAATTTTCTATGGAAAATTCCCAAATCAACAATCAACCAAATCAACATTTTGGAAGGAACATTGTGGATTTTTGACATTTGTATGGAAATTTCACAATCAACAAAATCAACATTTTGGAAGGAAAATTCCCAAATCCGTGCCTTACCCAAGCAAGATACATTTGAACTTACCGGATTGTCGAGCGTGGGTACGGGTGGAGTGGTAGAGAATGTAGGGGACGGAGGAATGACGGCGAGAGAGAGAGGGAGGAATGGCGACTAGAGAGAGAAGGAAAAAGACTCGGAGTTAGAGAGAGAGAGAGGAATGACGGTGAGAATGTAGATAGGGAGCGGAGAGCGATAAATGGAGGGAGGATATGGGCGGCTTTGGGTTTGGAGTTAGAGTTTGTATTAGAGAGTGAAAAATGCTCGGAATGTAATGGGGTGGGAAAGAGAGTATTTTTTTGGGTTTTAATATATGCTCCAAAAAGTTGAACAATTTCAAAAATTTTTAAAATTCCCGCATTTATACCTACCACAACGGTTTTTTGGAAAAACCGTCGTGGTAGGTCAAAATTTTTTTTTTGATTTTTTTTAACCTACCACGACGGTTTTTTCAAAAAACCGTCGTGGTAGATAAATATCACGACGGTTTTTCCCAAAAACCGTCGTGATAGGTCAAAAAAAATCAAAAAAATTTTTTTTTGACCTACCACCACGGTTTTTTGGAAAAACCGTCGTGGTAGACCTACCACCACCGTTTTTTTAAAAAACCGTCGTGGTAGATCTACCACCACCGTTTTTTTCAAAAACCGTCGTGGTAGACCTACCACCACCGTTTTTCCAAAAAACCGTCGTGGTAGGTCAAAAAAATTTTTTTTAAATTTTTTTTAAAAATTTTTGAAAAATTTTTTTTTTTGAAAAAATTCCCTCTTTCGTACCTACCACGACGGTTTTTTGAAAAACCGTCGTGGAAGCTTTATGATTCCACGACGGTTATTAAAAACCGTCGTGGAATCATGAAGCTTCCACGACGGTTTTTCAAAACCGTCGTGGAAGCCACCAATTCCACGACGGTTTTTAATAACCGTCGTGGAATCATGAAGCTTCCACGACGGTTTTTCAAAACCGTCGTGGAAGCCACGATTCCACGACGGTTTTTAATAACCGTCGTGGAAACGGTGGCTTCCACGACCGTTTTCGGAAATTTTGTTCCGCTCCGTGTTTTTACGTATTTTCCACGACAGTTTTTTTAAAAACGGTCGTGAAAATGCCGTCGTGAAATCCATATTTTGTAGTAGTGTAAGCAGTTTTAAATCGTGTTGTACCGACCTGTACTAGGTCAGGGTTGGTTTATGGTTTGAGTTGGATTGGGCTGGCCGCCCCAACCATTCCACGGCTGCGCGCCCCGGTACGTACACTTATATTAAGTAAGGGCCCTAAAATATGAAAACTTAAGAAAGCATAATGAAGCATAATTGGTTCATGCATTGATTAAGTTCAAATTGTTTTTTGGGGTTAATAGTTGTACTTGCTGAGTGAAAGCTCACAACTTACGTTTATGCTGTAGGTAAGCTCCCTATTAGCAATACTTGATACAAGACGGTGGGGCATGGCAGGGCTAACTGTGAAACTACAGGATGGAGACCGCTACGCGTTTTGTGTCAAATATATGTCCTTATTATTGAGTTAATTAGTTGTATTTAAAATTAAGTTTAATATTTAAATACTCAAATAAATATGTATATATGGTCATAAGAAATTATATGGTCGAGTTACCTTTATAATTGCAACAAAAAGAAAAATATATATATTCCGTATTTTCTGCTAGTTAAGTAAGTGTCAGATCTTATATAAGATAAATACGGTAACGACCTACGTAAGGCGGGTCGTTACAGATCTCACGTACGTCTTCTCTAGAAATGTGAAATTTGAAGAAATAAACACCTTATTATATTGAGAACTAAAGAAAAAACATCTCATTTAGTCTCTCAAGGATATCCTACAAACATGCATGCATATTCAAATTTTCAATTTCAAATTTATACATAGTGTTGGAATCCGGTAGATTCGATGGTACGACATGGCTAGGGTAGAAGACGTGGCGTTCTCCAAATGGTTCATGATGGCAATGATGTTTCAAGAGGCATTGCTGGATCGAGGATGGTGTAATGCTCTGGAAGCAGGGCTTCTAAGATGAAGAGGGGCCGGCTAGACGCAAAGAAACCCAAAAGAAAATGATTCTTAGGGGCTCCTCCACTTATGTAGACCACCGCCACCTTCTTGAACATGTGAAGTAGTGAAAATCACAATAGAAAGGAGACCACCAAGTCAGTGAGAGAAATGGAGGAGGAAACAAATAGTGGTGGGGAGAGAGAAAGGCAAAGGGGTTGACTCCGACCAGAGTCCAAAGGGCTAGAGGGCTCTAACGAGGATGTGTGACGGAGATGATGAATATTCTTGGTTTATGGAGATCTTAGCAGGGTTTTTACAAGGGGAGTGATTTGGGTGTCTTGGACTGGAAAACTGGGGGGTATTTATTGATGGTGAATATGCTTTGGGATTGACTCAGCTAGAGGGAAATTGCATGTGGAGAAAAGACATACACCTCCCCATGCTCAGCCGGAGAGAATCCCTACAACTTTTTTTTTTTTTTTTTTTTCCTTTCTGACACTCTACAATTTAATTTTTCTCTTTATCCTTACCAATCAATAAATAACCCCCTTATTTTTTAAACAATATTTTTTTTTTATCATTTATTGTTTTTTTTTCTTCTTCTATTTTTTTAATCCAATTATTATTATCTTTTAGATATTCAGATTTTATTATTTTGTTTTAAAATAAACATTAAAATCTTGATTTTTGTTGTGAAGGTTGAAAAAAATATCTTGATTTTTCTTAAGGGATAAATTAAAAAGTAAAAACTTTATTTGTTTTATCTTAAAAATTTAATAGATTCACAACAAATTAATCATCTTGCTTTGATACATTGAATAACAAATTGAATTGTTAAAGAGTTATATTATATCTTGTAATTTCGTCTTTTCCCGTACATTAACTGTTTTTTGTAACAACTATTCTCACAAGAAAATTACGAACAATAACTTACAATTCATATATTTTACAATGACTTTATTATTATACAAAAAATCAATGACTTTATATGCATGTCCATATATATATATGTATATAAATATCTATCTATGAGGTTAAAAAAATACTTCACAAAGAATAAATATAAAACCACAACTTTATTAGTTTCACTAAATCTTATTTAAAAAAAGAAATCATTGACTTTCTTAAAAAAAAAAAAAAAAAAAAAAGGAAGAAGAAGTCAAAAAATAAGAAAAACAATAACTAATTAAAATGGATTGTTTAAAGAACACGGTTATTTGTTGGTTGATGGATACAAAAATATTTTAAAATAGAATTTATACGTAGGAATTATTGTGGAATAATGAGAAGGATGTAACAAGTAATAATGGATTAATAATATAATTTTATACATAGTGTTGGAGCCCGGTAGATCCGATGGTACGACATGACTAGGTTGAAGACGTGGCGTTCTCCAAATGGTTGATGACGGCGATGATGTTTCAAGAGGTGTTGCTAGATAGAGGATGGAGTAATCCTCTGGCAGGACTTCTAACGTGAAGAGGGCCCAGCTAGACATAAAGAAACCCGAAAGAAAATGATTCTTAGGGGCTCATCCACTTATGTAGACCACTGCTGCCTTCTTGAACATGTGAAGTAGTGAAAATCACAATGGAAATGAGACCACAAGTCACCGTGAGAAATGGAGCAGAAAACAAATAGTAGTGGAGAGACATGTGATGAAGATGATGAATTTCTAGGTTTATGGAGATCTTGGCAGGGTTTTTACAAGGGAAGAGATTTGGGTGACTTGGAGTGGAAAGTTTGTGGGTATTTATAGAGGATGAAGATGCATTGGGATTGACTCAGCCGGAGGGAAATTGCATCTAGAGAAAGACATACACTGTCCCATGCTCTGGTGAGGGTTGCTATTACTGCTATACTATCTTTGGTTAAAAATGAATTTGGCATCTCATTTTGGTGGAGGCATAATAAGATGAACGTCTAGTTCCTCTAGTTAGTTGAAGCAAGCTTCTTATGATTATGGATGGTTCTAGAAGGTGCTATTCTTATCATGCTTACATTTAAGGGTATATAGAATCTCTCTAGAGGACAATTATAACACTCTATTTGTAGATAGAAGGATGCCATGCGTCAAGAGGCTCCCTTAAAGTTGTTACAAGAGGAAGAAGCATATTCTTTTGTCCAGAGGATAAAAGCATCCTCTGGCCAATCGAAATTTTCTCTGGACGCAGGAAATACACATTGGCTAAAAGGAATCTTGGGTTTAATCTGTGGGATCCAATCCTCCTAAGGGAAGTGGGCTTCTTTTTGGGCTCAAAGTATGGGTTTGGCATATTGGGTTACCAAAGGTAGGCTAGTGATCTACTTCCTATAATATTTGGATTTTTAAAAAAATTAATAATGTTGGGTTTCTAAGTAGTAAGAGTATAGAAGGATATTTTGTGATAATTTCTTCACCACCCACTTATTTATGACCAAATTACCCTTGGAACCCCCAAGTAGTATCAAGTTAATTTGGGCCAATAAATAAGTGGTTCTATTCATCTTCCCATGGCTCACCAAACCACAGCCCACAAGGGTTCTCCGAGTGTGGCTTGGGTCCATAAAAATAAACTCAACATCAATATTGTAAATACCCCATATTTTTGTCATGCTTGTTGGTTTTTTTTTTTTTTTTTTTTTTTTTGACTGAAAATAAAAAGAAGGTTATCGGGGTAGAGGTTGGAATGATCAAGTAACCCTGAATAGGTGGATGCCCCCCACATGATATATAGATCCCTCACGAAAGTGGATTGCCCATATATCTCGACCAACGTGGTGGTGATGACTTGAATCCAAGCATTCAGCAAGGAGAATGAGCGCTCTATTAACCCACCTAAGGGACGTTGGTGCATGTTGGTTAAAGAATATTCATTAAGAGCTATCAATTAAATTAAAGAAATTTATATTAAGGGCATTATTTTGATAATTACTATATGATCGTAGTATATTCTACAATGGGAAAGAAAATATCCTTTGCTAGGAAAAAAAAAAAAAAAAGAATCAGAATATGAAATAATTATTATTTTATCCTTTATAAATGTAGGAATCCATGAGTAATACAGAATTCTTAAAAAATCAAGAAACATCCTAAAACACCGTTATTATACTAATCTTACGTAGAAGTAAAAGTGCGGTTATTTTACATGAGGGATAGCAGATTAAATCTAAATTAGATTAGAACTAGTGATCATGCTTCCAATGAAATTTTTTGAAATGAATTCCGGGTTGAAACCCAAATAAGTTTTAAAAATCACATTATGGCTCCCGTATTAAAAAGTGATGCATTCATTAAGAAATGTAAATTCGTAGCTAAGTGGGAATGAAGTCAAAAGTCTTGAGTAATTAATAAGAAAGAATGCGAGTTTTCAGAAGCTTAGGGGGCTTGACTTAATGTAGGATGACTCAAAAGTTTTGTTTTATTGTTTGGAAAGTTAGAAGTTTGAAAGCTAGTAATTAGTAATAAGAGTTTGTTTTTAGTAATTAGTTATGGGGTGTTTGGCAGTTTTAATTGGTGTTCTTTTAATGTCGAGTCAAGAATGTGTATGTGGTTTTGAAGGGTTATAAATATCCTTGTAATCTTTCATATGGAGTCTGAAGTGTTCGAATTAAGTTTTCTAAATAGAGAGTTTGTCTTTTTTATCTTATTCTTCAGTAAATCAACAAGACTTTGATACTTAGTTCCGGGTATTCTGCAAGTATATATCAGCGTCTTACGATGGTTGTGTTGATTATGATTTACATCTTTCTCATCCGCTTCCCTGCGGCATCGAAAAGTTTTGTGGTTAAGTCCAACATACCCTAAAACCTTGCAAGTTGGCATCTATAGTTTCAAAATTCATGTATATATAGTCTTAAATTAAGAAAACATGATTTAAATCATGTTTAAGATATTTAACTATTTTCGTCATTGGAAATGTTACATTTTAAGTTCTCAGTTTCCAGGAAAAGAGGGTTTTATTAGACGCATTATTGATTTAAGGACTTCAAGAGTTAATTAAGTTACTAACTAACCCCAAAGCTAAGAACCTCTTTAGATCCTAACTGTTGTTTTAGTAACGTTGATATTTAAGAAAATCGAAAACGAACATAGCAATTCCACCTGAAATACTTGAATAATCCTAACTCAGATTGGAATACTCTAGTAGCAAGAGCATCTAGGGAATGGCAATTTGCATATATAATATGGCCAGTTGTTTGACGTGGATTTTTATAACTTTGTTACATAAAATTTAGATATGCTTTTGAAATGGGCATCCAAATTATTATATTTATGATGAACGATGTGGACATGAATCGAATAATCTATTCCTCTATCCAAGGAGAAGTACTTCTCATTTTTATAGTCTAATCATTGATCCTGAAAATTTTTATAAAATAAATCACTAGTTATCTATGATTCTGTTACAACATTGCAATAACATCAAGTTTCATAAGAAGGTAATAGCCACACTAAACCATACGCAGTCCATAGACAAGAAAGATAAAAGTGCACATCAATATACCTAAAATAACCAAAGTTAATTTTATGTCAGTACCAAGCAAAAAATAAATAAAAATGCAAGTATCTATGAAAATATAAATAGACACGGCTGCTGCCGCTAGCAAGCATTAAATATTTCAGTTTTCCAATCATTAGTGAACACGCAAGAAAAAAATGCAAATAATTAAAAAATGAGAACGGTCGGCATTGATAGTCTATGGTAAGAAACGTTGACAAATTAGAATAATGCTATAGATATTAATTGTAATTCTAATTTTTTTAGTACTTGTTTACATAATAAATAAGTAATTATTTAATTGTCATCAACATCAACCATATAATCTCATGTGGGTCCCACCAAGGAGAACGAACCTTATTTTTTATTTAATTTATTCATTGGGTTGTTTGAACTTGCCCATTTCCAATGCAAGTTGGCTTTTTTTTTTTCTTTTTTTTTTTTTTTTTTTCAAATGTCAGTTTTCAAGTGGTCCATGAGCTACATAAAAGAAAGAAAGAAATTTTTCTCATCGCTCATTTGTGAATATTATTTTTATGTCTTGTATTTGGAATTCTACAAAGAATATGCCTTTTTTTGTTGTTAGAGTAGACATAAAATTACTAAAATTAAAGTAGACAAAGATGTTTCACTTTTTTCCAAATGTCGAAAAGCAGGTGGTCCATGATTTAATCCTATTAGGAATAAGTCATTATTAAAATATATTAATTTCGTTGCACCTACTTGACAAGAATAATAATAAAGAATGGTAATAATAGAAAAAGAAATTAGAAATTTGTAGCATCCTTGTTATTTATATGTATCTTCTTGTTAAATATATAATATAAGAGATTTTTGTTATGTAATTAAAAGACAAACTGCGAATAATCGTGTGAATTACAAATGAATAATATTAATTTAGAGGTGCATTTTTCCCCTAAATTGTTTTAATTATTACATTCATATGATTGTTTAAATATATTTTTTAAAATAATCATATTTAATATTTAATACCTCAAATAAATCAAAATAGATAGAGAGAGTTGAAATTTCGGAGCTTGTTAATCTTTCTATCTCATCTTATCTTCTCTGGCCAATATAGATGTCTTCTTTCCTTGTAGGTTCTGATCCACGTGGTCCAGAAGATTTAATTAACCGATCGATGAGGAATTTTCAGCTCAACTAAAAGAGGTTCTATTTGTAGGGCTTCTGTTTTTCTTGACCAACTTTCTGTCACATAATGGTCCACTTGAGCTCATGTACTCTTCTGTCAAAAATTAAATTCACAACCATATATTTTTAATACAAGTATAGAAAGCGGATAATTTCTAAAATTTATTTTAATTTTGACTGACCTTGTTAGGTTCTCGTCTTTTTGAATCCCTTCCCTAGCAAATAGAATGAAGGACATGGCAAACAAATTACAAAATGACTTGTAATGGCAGTTTAATGGTATTTTGTTGAAAAACTACTAAATTTATTCATAATTTGCAGGTTCAACTCATGGAGATTGTTACTGAAGACTTTCACTAATTGCATAGAGGAAAATTGGGCCGTGTTCCTTGTCAAGCAATATACTATTTTGACAAAGTTACCAAAACCTACTGACTTTTTGTTCTAATCATATCGTGTTTAACACGGCAATTCATGAAAAGGATATGACATGAGAGATGACGAATGAAGAGATTGACAATGAAATAGAAAGATACTACATCGACGACTAATTCATCTTAGATTCTTGTAATGTGAATTTGAAAAACCAAAGGATAAAAACTTCCTTTTGATCACAGAGAAAAAATTAAGAGACTTTGGAACGAGACTAAGCGCGCATTCGATAATGAAACGTGTTCTCATCCATAACACATATTTTGGGTTGAGTTAAATTGAGGAAAAATGTCATAAATTCCCCATGAATTTTCTTATTAGTGTCGATATGTCCCTTGAACTTTAACTTGTGTGTCAAATTGCCTCCTCAGTTAGTTACCGTTAGTTTTTTCGTTATTTTAAATTTCAAAAGGCCTCCTAAATTTTGCTTTTGTATCAAAATACCCCATGATCTTTCCATTTGTGTCAAAATCCCCTGGTCTTTATTATTTGTATCAAAGTGCTCCTTGATTTTTAATATTTGTGTCAAACTAAACATAAATGTTTACTTCTCCTTGTATGGCCAATTAAAGCATTTTCTTCTTCAAATGCTTGCAATGAAAAAGAAAATCACTATAGATCAGTTTTATACATGCAACAAAAACGAAGATGTCAATAATTTTGTAGAAAAACTCCATAAAACGACAATGAAAGGACTAGAAACCGGCTCCAACTCATGTCAATGCCTATTACGTGACTCGAAATTCTATAAATTGTTGAAGTCATTGACTCTGTTTTCCTTGTTAGTGTAAACAAAAGAGGCTCGTGTTTTGGATATTTATGTACACCTAGCTTCTCTTTGTTGGCTCTTATCTTGTGAATTTGTTGGTTGCAATCTCTATTCTGTACAGGTGTTTTGCTGATAAGGATTATGATGCAAGTACGAGACCAGAAAAAACAAGAACAAAACACGAGCTTTTGGGGAAAATGTACTGGCACCTATTGCATTTTTACATGAATATCTGACGTACTTTGTTGGGCCAACACCAAACACACCACCAAATGTTCATCATTGTCCAGCAGAAACTTACGAACTGAACATCACACCCAAAAAAAAAAAAAAAGGTTCTTCTACAGTCCCCCAGTTCATTTCTGGGGTACTAGTCCGCATGAAATCTTGTCCATCTCCATTTAAATTGCGTGTCCATTTTCGGAAACGGAAATTTTCTTGTTTAAATAAGAAGTATTTTCATTTTGAGAATAAGATGGTGTTCGGATGTGTAAAAAAATTTTCCTTTTGAAAATTTTTTTTTTTTTGTTTGGAATGAGAAGAAATGGTATTGAGAATAGTGCATTGGGAGGAGATTTAAAAAATATTCATTTTCTTTTTTCAAAACGGTACTGTACAAAGTAAGTTTAAGGAGATTTTAAAATGGCCGTAGTTTTTGCAAAGTTTAGTAATTTTTGGATTTTTTTTTTTATATTTTGATGTTATTAAATAATGAAATAGACCTATTAGACGCTGTTATAATATAATTGATGTGTTTCATAAATTATTACGGTCTTTTGTTAATTTTAATATATTTATTATTTATGCCTTGAATGATTCTAAAGGTGAGCAGCCGAGACCTCAATCACGTGTCACCGTCGGAAAAATTTAAAAAGGTTAAGTAAGGTGTTTACGTAAGTACATACTCACTTGCAACATGAAATAAAGAATTGAGAAGTATAAATTTTGATGTTGATGATGATGTAATGACGTTTTTTTTTTAATACTTCTCTCATGATGACGTTTTGATGAAAAAGTATATATATATATATATATGTATGTATGTATATATATTTTTATGTTCTAAAATGGTATTATACACCCTTGATGATGATGATGATGTTGTTGCTGTCATCGTTGGTTTGGGATTAGCTACACTAGCGCGCTATAACGGTTCAACGCCAGACCCAATATATGACGGTTTTGAAAGTTAAAAATTTTTTTAAAGATGTTTTTTATTTATGAAGATAAATTTTGATGATGGCAAAAAAAATATATATATATTTACATTTATGAAATTTAAGTGTCTTATTAAGCTTTTACTTATATAAGTTAATTCATGTTGCAGATAAAGAAAAATGTAAGATGTAGCAATGGAGAAGTTTGGAGCAGAATTGGGATGATGTGTGATGGGAAAACGGGAGGAACGATCATCGGATGAATACTTTTAATTTCAAATAAAGTTTAAGAACTTTAGTTTATTATTATTTTGATTGAAGGATTAATATAGACTTTCTTATTATTATTATTATTATTTTTTTTGTGATATGATTTCTAAAAATTTATATTAATTATAAAAGTTTTTTTGATAAGTTTTTTTTTTTTAAATAAAAATTTTGATAGTTTTCTAAAATTATCTAAATAAAGTTTTCTGATAAGTCAAGATTTTTATTATAAGCTTATTATTTTTTGCAATTTTATAAGAAATGAATGTTGAAAAGAGAAGTCAACTGTAACGGTCCGTGAGGGGTCATTACAGAAATAAACAAAATCAAAAAAATCAACACTAGCATTTTATAATGGGAAAAGAGGTCCTGAAATGGAGAAGAGCATAGCTTTCATGGGGATGGCACAGTGAAGGAGATGGAGGAGTAAAGGGAGAGGGTGGAAATGAAGAAGTAGGGCTGGCAATTTCAGGTATGGCATGATAGCATGACTCGAAAACAACACGAACTAAATGAGTTGGGACCGCACAATTAATAATTTGGTCATAATTAGGTTGGCACTGAAACACGAAATTAAACAGGCTGGAAATGTGCTAGCCCGCTTAACCCATTTAACAGGTCTAATTATACAGGTTTTAAATGTGCCAACCTAACATAGCCCGTTTATAGTCTATATATAAAAAAAATTTAAATTTTAAATGAAAAAGCACTTTTTATAGACTTTTGTATATGTTTACGTGTGTGCTTATTATTATGAAGATTAAAACCTCAGTATTTTTTTTTTTTTTTTGTTACCATGTGTTTAATTTTTTTAAA